>JAOALB010000113.1:0-193193 GCA_025331125.1 Mycogone perniciosa
TGATCATGTTCTTATTGGCCCGTCGTTCCGATATTCTTCCGGACCCGGGCCTTGGCCTGGTCGGGTCGTGACAAGAAGGAGCTGCGGGGGGTTTTTCGCGGGTGGTCCATAGACCCTCTATGCAAATAGCAATTTCTATCTGTGTGAATAGTAATACCATTACTCTCATCCAATGCAATTATCCCATTTACGATAGAAAGCTAGGCCTGGTGCATGGGATATAGGGAATCAGCTAGAAGAGAGTAGGGCAGAATCGGAGGTTGTATGCAAACAAAGATAAACTACTCCGTACTCCGTACTCGCATGTTTGTTTGTTTGTTTATTTTACTATTTACATCCACTAAATAATCTAGTTATATAAATCCCTTATAGGCAATAAGACGTTAAGAGCCGGCGGCTTATGCCGCTGTTTACTGAGTTTTAATTTATAAAGGGAAAAGGGTTAATCTGGGTAGTATTAATCTGTTTCTGTAAAGGGGGGGCCATAAAGGTCCACTTCCTTTACTAGTTTCTGGAAGGCTTTACTCCTTATAGGTTTAAGTAGGTAAAAGAAGGGGGTCTCTCTTAAAGGGATATTTAAAAGGAAAGGCTTAACTATTTTATATTCTATAAAGTAGCCTTACCTCTTTAATTTACTATATTTATAGACAGATTCTCTATTATATCTAAAATGTTTATAGTATTCCTAAAAGTCCCTATATCCTGATCTCTCTGCTAGGAGCCTGTAGAGGATAAAGCGTAGGAGTTTAAGCTTTAAGGGGGAGGCTGGGGCTTTAAGTCTTTACCGTTTATAGCCCTTTAAAGTCTTGCCAAGCTAATTTTACTCCTTTACCTCCGCAACTTTTTTTTTAATCTATCTTTTAATATATATAATTATAGCCTAGTTTTATAGCGCAATAGGGAGGGCTGCGCTTTATTTAGCTAAATAGTTAGCCTATTTATTACCTATAATTTCCTTATATCTTAAAATCTATAAAATAAAGGTTTTATAAAGTAAAATACTTTATATTAGTTTTTGGAAGTATATATATACTTTTTATATAGATAAGGGGGGCTTATTAAGCAGCCTATTAATAATTAATAAGTTATTTAAGAAAAGGTAGGCTGTTTAAATTATATAGTTTTCCTTTATATATTTAGCCACTAGCTCTATAGCCTTTAAGGCGGCCTATGCCTTTGCATTATAGACCTCTATATTATTAAGGCGTCTAGTATTTATAGCTGCTTTTATTTTATAGTAAGCGACTGTTTTTTAGCCTATATTCCCTTTAATTTAAAATTTATTAAAATAGGCTAAAATTAAGTAAAGGGGGAGGGAGTTAACTAATTCTAAGTGTTTCTTTACTGCAGTTAATTTATTTAAGCCTTTTAGGTTAGGATTAAGGAGAATATATAGGGACTTTTTAGCGAAGAGGGTAGGTTTAATAGTTTTATTAACTAAGGCGGCAGTGCGCTAGAGTCTGGTTTATAGTAGTTAAGGAGGGAGTTTCTTATTAATGCATTAGCTGATTAGGTAATTTTAATCTAGTCCCGCAAATTTTACTGCGCATTTAAGTTAGGCTTAAGCTAAGGCAATACTGGCTGTAAAGACCCCTAACTCTCTATATAAAACAGGAACGCTTATAGTCTTCTAGACTAAAAGGATTGCCTTTACTGCAGTCTTAAAGGCTTTATTTATTTTATCTATTAGGCCAGATACTTTTATATTTACCTGCTTAATAGGGTTAGTTTACAATTATTATTTATACCCTAGCTACTATACTTTTATCCTATATAAAGCGATAAGGAGGATATAGGCTTTCGCGGCTTATACAGCGGCCTTAAAAGGTAAGCCCTTCTAGGTTTTATTAAACGACTTAAAGAAGTTAAAGACTTTATATACTTTGCCTATAAGCGTTTTTATATATTTTTTAAAAGAGAGCTTTAAGTTAAGGTAAACCTTTAGCTACCGGATATCCTTTTTAAGCTAAACTGGTTTTCCCTCTATTATAATGCTTTCTTTATAAGTCTAGCCTTTTATATAGTAAAAGTATAGCAGTTTAGCTTTAATATAGTTAAAGGATACTGTATTCTCTACTCTTTACTTTAGCGTTTTATTAAGCGCTTACTATATAAGGGTAATTATTTTTTAAGTAAATCTGCCTGTAATTAATATAGTAATATTATTAATATACTTAAAGCAAAATTATTAGTCTTTAAGTTAAAGGATTAGGCTAAAGTATAGTATTAATATAATAGGGGAGATAAAGGACCCCTATAAAGCACTTCACTTAAAGGCGAGGTCTAGTAAATTAATCTTATCCCTTTTACAAATAAAAGCAGTTTTATTACTTATAAAAGACTCTGCTTATTTTATAAACTAGATAGGCTAGCTTTATTACTTAAACTATAAGACTAGTTTATTCTTTATAATAATATTAAAGGCCTTAAAAATATTAAAGGTAAATAAGGTTATAACTTCCCTTTTATTTAAAGTAACTTTAATATTATAAATCAGGTAAGCGACTAAGTCTATAACTGCTTTTTTAGGGAGGGCTTTAAAGTACTACTTTAAAAGGATTTTATATTTAAGTGCTAAAAGGGGTACCCTTTTAGCAAATAGCCTTTTAAAGCCTTTTTTTATACAGGATAGCAGTAAAATAGGCTTAAAGGCTTTATAGGTTATATAATTAGGCTTACTAGGCTTAAGTATAATAGTGACTTTAGCGTTTTTAAAGGGGAGGGGGTAATATTTTAGCCTAAAGTAACCTTTAAAAAGGTTTATAATAAACTTTTTAATAGCAGGCTATATATAGTATAAAAGGGTAACCGATATACTGTCTGCGCTAAGCGCAGTATTCTTTACTTTAATTATAGCCTTTTTTGCCTTTTTTTTAATAATTAATTTATTTTATAGTATTTAAGGGTTCTTTAGTGTTTAAGGTTTTTAAAGGTTTTTAATATCTTTTTAGCTCCCTTTTACTGCAGTAGGTATTCCTTGAAAAAGGCCGCTTACTCCCTAGGGTTTAAAATACTCTTATCGCTATCTATTAAAGGGGGGGGTTAAAAATAATCTATAGCTTTACGCTATTTAACTACCTGCTAAATACCCCTGCCTAAACTAACTTTAAGTATAATTTTATTTTAATAGTCGCGTTTTTTATATTTAATAGTATTACGCAGTATTTTCTTTGCCTTAAACTATTTATTAATCCTAAAGGGCGCTGTAATGTAAACTGAGTAGGCTATCTAGCAGTCTTTATTTTACTAGGGGGCGCTATATTTATTTTAATATTTCTTTTTACTTGCTAATTATATATAGTCCGCGAAAAGTCTTTAAAGTACTTATATAGCTGCATTTAAGTCTCCTTTAATTAGATTAATTGCGTCTACTTTTAGGAGGAGTTAAGTATATATATGCATTAACTGGCTAAACTCCTATAAGCTTTTAAAGGGGATATATTTCTTTCCTGCATTAGCTATTAGCTAGATAAGGCTTAAAAGTATAATAGTAACTATATAATAGTCTAAGCCTATATTTAGGTTTTTTATAATAGTTATCGATATAGGGCAGTTAAAGAAAATAAAATTAATGCATTTTTTAAAATCCTTTATAGGGGTATTTATAAAGGCTAGGATTAAATTATAACTATCTGCCTATTTAGCTAATCTATTGCCTATAATATCTAAGACTTAGCCTAGTTACTATATTTAATATAATATATTAAAGTCTCCTATAATAATTAAATTTAAAAGGGGCTAACCTTACCTTTTAAAGGTTTTTATTGCAGTATTAAAGGTAGCTTTATAGTAAATATTAATAATAATATAGCTATAAGCTTTTATTTAGTAAATGCAATTACTTTTTAGTTTTAAAGGCAAGAGTTATTAATATAGTAGATTTAATGATTTTTTAATATATATAAAAATAAAGGGTTTAGTCTCCTTTTAATTATTAAATAGGTTAAATACTTAAAAGTTAAAGTAAGATTTTATTTATCTTTTAAATAATATAATATCCTAGTAAATTTATAGCTTTTAAATAAATATAATATTAAAGCTGTTTTCCTAGGCTAGTAAAAGGGCTATATTATAATACTATCTTTATTTTTTTATATTAGCTTAAAAGATTTTTAAGCTAAAGTTCTTTTAGCAGTTTTAATAAAGTCTATTATTTATAAATTAAACTTATAGGGTTTATCTCTTTTAAAGGATTCCTTTAAGGCGTTATTTATAAAGTTATCTAGATCGGCAACCTTTACTGCAGAGTAGGCTGGTAAGCTTTCCTTTAATAAACTATTAAAGATATTTATTAGGTTAATTTTATTTTAAAGGGGTTTTATTGCAGGGGTAGGGGGTATTATCCCGCCTAAAAGGAGGGGTCCTTAGATCCAGGCCTTAAGAGCAGTAAAAGATCTAGCCAAGGCGGCCTAAAGTGCTTCTCCCTTAGGTGCGCTAGGACTAGGCTTAAAGGCAAGGGGGGCAGGGTTTTTTTTCTGGAATTCCTAGGTCCCGAGTTCTTTAATGCCTTTAAATTATTTTTTAGTAGCGTATATTTTTATACTATCTTTAATAGTTAGGCATATATAATAGTTTAAAGCGTTAGATTAATAAAGTCTAAGGCAGTTAATATATTAAATAGGGTTATTGCAGTTTTTATTTCTATTAATATATTAAAAGGCAGGTTTACTGCACTTTTTATAGCGCGCAGTTTTAATATACCTTTAAAGATTATAAAAGCTAAGGCATTTATTATATTAAATTACTTATATCTTTTAAATTTAAAGCTCCACTAAAGCTAAGCAGTTAAAGAGTTTAAAGCTTATTTTAATTTCCTTTTTAAAAGAGATAAAATAATAGCAGGTATTAATAGTTTCGCTAAAAGGGGCCTTTTAGCAAAAGATTAGGGGTTCTTTAAACCTAGCGCTCCTTTAAGCTTTAATTGGGACTAGCGCATTAATAGGGAAAGTGCCTAAAGTATTAGTATAGTATTTAAAAACGCTTTATATAAAAAAACTCCTTTATATATATACTTCTTTAATCTTTAGGCTGCTAGCCTTTGCAGTTAAGGCTAAGGCAAGGATTTTTTTCTTAATATTTTCTGTTTTAGTTTAAAGTGCAAACCTAGACTTCACTTCCTAGAAGTAAATAATATCTTTACTCTTAAGGTTGCCAATTTTAATAACCTCCTGCTTAGCGCCGATAACAGTAATCTTCTTTTAGCTATAGTTTAAAGGGACTTAAAGGAAGATCTTATTATTAATCTTTAAAATGGTTTTCGCCTATTTTTATTTATTTTCCTAAACAATAAAGGCTAGCCTATTATTATTTTAAAGGGAGGGTTTATTTCCATTTCTTTATATTAAAGGGTTTTTATTTATGCCTATAGCTATAACTATAGCTTATATAACCTATTTCAGGCCATTAACTAGTAAAGGGGTTCCTGTATTAATCTTATTTAAAGGCTAAGGCTTAATTTACTGTTGTTTATTATTTTAGTGGGGCTTTTTACTAATTAATTAAACAGTTAATAGTTAAGTAAAAGGGAGGTTCCTGCCTGATTTTTTAAGGTTTATAAGGGCCTTTAGGGAAAGGAGGTTTTTAAGGGTATCAGAAAAGGCTTTACTCGCTAGTATAGCCGCTAAAAGATAATACTTTCTTTAATATTTAGCTAAATAGTTATTAATAGCTTAAGCTATTAAAAGTAGTACTTCCTGCTTAGCCCTTTAAATTAAGTTAATTTCTTTAATTTAGGTAAAGATTTTAAATGCTATATTTAACTGCTTTCTATTTATAAAAGCAGGGGCTTTTATTAGCCTGCTTTAGAAAAAGGAAGAGAGGCCTTTTTAGGTCCCTTTTAAGAAAAGAGAGACGCTAGGTTTTAAGTTAAAACTAAAATTAAGTCTAAGGACATCAGTTTCGATTTATTTATCGTTAATACAGCGTTTCTTAGGCGTAAGCGGGAGGACTGTAGTCTCCCTTTACCCTAAAAGTAAAGGAGTGCCCTCCTTCTCGAGTCGCTAGAGTACTGTCTGCCTAGCGGCAGTAAGGTTCAGTTATCCCTAGTTTGCTTGGAGTCTAATAGCGTTCGCTATCTTTCTCTAAATGCCTAAGAGGGGCGAGAGAGCGTTCTTAGGCTTGTTTTCTTAATAGCTAGTTAAGAGGTTATAGAGTTTTGGTGAGTAGGCGCCTAAAAGGTAGGGTACCTATAGGTATAGGAGGGAAGCTTGCCGTACTCGCATATGTGTGTAAATAGTATTTCTCTTTAGTTTAACCTAAAAAGGGAATTAACGGGTTATTAGTCCCTCCTGTCAGCTCGTACTCCAGGACAAGATTCTCTTACTCGTATGGTTTTAAACCACGGAGTATTTAATAACCAATCCACTCCACTACATACTCCGTAATAGCTATCTATATGCCAGTCCCGGGGTATTGCTTATTAATTCTCCTCACCAGGGAGCATCCGAATACCCGGAAGAGACTTCCGGTACAACCAGTGACCTAAATTTACACTGGGAACGTCAACGAGCCAAGTAGCAAGTGCCGCGAACAATAGATTTACCGAAAGGAGGAGGAGGAAAGGGATGATGAAAGTAAGCTCAAGGCCAAGCGGGCCGCACTTTTGCAGGTGTCCTAAACCACCCCCTTTATCCACTTGCTGGTTGCTTGGGAACTGGCCTACCTCAATCTGTGTTAATCCTCCTCGCCAGCCTGCAGCATTGTACAGCCTTTCCCCAAGAGTCCACAGGATCGGGCCATGCGTGAGGTAAAGGCCAAAGGAAATCCGTCCTAGATACTGGCAGATTCTTGACTCAAGTAGCCTCTTGACTACAGGTATTCGCGAGACCGATGCGATGACAAGTGCGGCCGACCAGAAAAGGTAGAACCATTTTGCGTCCAATATCGCCGGAGGCTTCAAAAGTGACAAGAAACGCCAACCAGGGTTCTTGCTTAAGGACTTTGTCCCAGGAGTGTGTGGAACACCACCAAGAAAAACCCCCAATGCAAATAGGCTACAGAACAGGAGGTCAGCGGCCCTACGCGCCGATCGAGATACAGAGGTTCGGCAATTGTTCCTGTTGCGGCACTGAATGTCCAGGTCGCAAAGTAGCATGCCAGATACCGACATGGCTGCATACCAGCCATCGACGATAACCAGCAGGTAAAGTACCGCGGCGACTTGGTAGCCCATGCGGGTATGGGCGTTGCTCATACTAGTGGCCAATAGAACAGACAAGCTAACCATAGAACCCCTGAACTCAACCGGGATGGTCCATAGGTGTGAGTTGTAGGTCAGGCTTGGGCTGTACCCACTGGGCCCGGTGTTTTGTGCGAGGGGAAAGGAAAAATGCCGGAGCTCTTCATACCAGTTTCGGAGCTCCGCGCGGAATGTTGGCTGACGGTCAAGGCCAAAGACCTCAATGTGGAACCCATGCCATAGTGTGATCGATACCAACGTGGTGCATATCACTGGTGCAAAAAGTCGTAACCAACGTCGGAAGAGTGACGAAGCAAGGCATTCTACCAGGCCCTCATACTGTCTAGCATGAATCATAGCGAGGGGTCGTGCTGACATGACGTAGCCAGAAATAGTGAGAAAGATGGCAACGGCAAAGTGCCCACCGGTAAAAAGAGATCGTATCCAAGGCAGGGTAGTGAGGTGGTAATTCTCCTTGTAGCCGTAAGCTCGCTCAAGGATGGCAAAGTCATAAGTCTTGTGCACCCATTGTTCATGGTGATGTATGACGACAAGGAGCGCAGCAAGACCTCTCAAGCCGCTGAGGTAATCTCTTCTGTTTAGAGGCCTGGACGGAGCTCCTCCGAGTCTCGGGAACGAAGACGTAAACCTGAACATTTTCATCGGGCTTAACTACATGTAAACAGTTAGCTCGTCTTCACCTAAATCCTAGCGAGTCCGCACGGGAAAGCCTGGGCGAGGGAAGAGTCAAGATGGGTTCCGGTCTCGTACCAGAGCTACAACTGATCACGTCAGGCTGTTTGCGTCTTGAGCATTTCCCTGGGCTTCTGCGTGTAGGTAGTGATGCATTTTAATAGGCTCGAAGAAACTCCACAACATTGCATTCTCTCGGGCCTTGATCAATCACGTCAAAAACGTGGGTACGACCATGTATGAAATAGAATTGTTGGTCCACTAGGTCCGTGACTTGATTGCCAGGGTATCACCAACTGTCGTGCAATTACGCCTTATGTATGACACACCCCCCAGCTCCTAGGGCGCTAGGGCTTATTGACAATTGCCTAGGACCTACACCTCACCTCAGTCCTCAGGGCGGGCCGCTCATTAGCATTTTAGCACACACCATTATTGGTGTTAGACTGAGCAAGTTCGAATATAGGAGTTATAGAATATAAGGCCTACGCAGGCTTAGCCGTTAGGCTAAAGGAAGCAAAGGGGCTCATAACTGTCGTGCAAAAACGACGGCGTAATTGCCATCGAGCAATTACGCCTTATGTATCACACCAACAATATGTGCTGCCTACGTGTGGGTGCATGTAGAATCAGCCTAGCCAACAATACTCCGTACTGGGGCTGATATCTCCGGTCCGTTCCAGAGTTGGCGTCTGTTAGTCGGCATTGATGAGCCGAATTACGAGATAGCATCAGAAATTTAATCAAAGACCACGGAGTCTTCGGCCTGATAAACCAATCCGTATGTTTGTGGAGCTTAGGCTGAAGCGCTCATCGCACCCCCACCCCCCCTTTTTTTTCGCCCCCCTCTCTTTCGGCCCCCGCCCCCGCGTTTGGAATTATTATGGCATACCATGCAAAGTACGAGTGAGTTCCATATTACGGAGTACGGAATATAATTTAATAAAATATAACAGCCAGAAATAGATAAGGCAACCACTAGTTTCCCCCTTCTAGATTGGTAGCAGTATTGGTAAAGTTGAGGTACAATATAGACCACGGGTATTAAGATACAGTCGTTATTTCATATACTACGGAGCAAGGCATACACTAGGACTGATGGGTATAGGCCTGTAACGTTATTTCCGGGTGCCGGGGTAAAGTTTCCGTAGGGCTATACTAATATAGCAAGCTGTGATGTAGTTTGGGGGTCAATATTTCATGAGATTGCTATACAGCAACAGCAAAAACAACACTCCAAAACTTAGTATATAAATCGTCTGGGAAATTATCTCTCTACTGCAGGATTATGGCCTCGTATAGCTGTGACATATGTAACGGAGCTATTTATACTAAGCCAGCTTTTTGATACATAGTATATCATATGAAGTACATGTACGGTGTAGTCAATATATCTCAAGTTTCCTTGTGTCTGGTTGGTTGAAGATACCGAGTCCACTTTGGAGACCTGCCATGTTGGTCACCAGGGTTCTGGTCATCATTTCGGCAGTTCAATAACAGATCTTAGTCTGCCAGAGAAGACTATCATTCTTGGCGGGATTGTACCAATCTGGCGCAAAGGCCACACTATCAAACCAATCAAGACAGTGTTTGATATGACTATGGTCGATGTCTCGAGGGCATACATGCCTTCCAGTTTCCTTTGCCTTCCAGTAACGTCGGAATGCGACGATCTGGAGAATTTACAATTAGCTTACGCCTCATGTCGCGTAAATGGCAAGAGATAAGGAAGACTCAGCATACACAGTGATTGAAGTGAAACTCCTTGTCCCAGGGCACAATTATGTCGAGAGAGCCCAACCAGCTTGGCTGCATATATTTTCGCAGCTGTATAATCTCGCGCAAGTGGGGGTATCTAGTGTAGTACCAGGTCTGATATCGCTCCTCGTCCTCGTCCCACAGCTCAGCGGGAATCAGGGCTTGGTCGTCCATACGCACACGCCACTCCCCATGCTGATGCGGAGTATCGCGTGCCCACTCTGTAGCATTATGGTAAAAGAGCCGTGCTTGGTGTTTCGGACCGTGACTGCCTGGGGTGGGATAACGAATATACCCATCCTCTGGCCACGAAGTCTCCGTTCTCGGCATTCCGAAAGTTGCAAGGCCGAGTAGGGTGGCGATTGTGAGAATGCTAAGGAGAAGTATGGGGAGTTGGAGCAGCCGCGAGGATTTGCGAGGGGCCTTGATGGAGTCACGCTGAGTTTGAGACTTCAAGGGCATATACTTGCGCCTTGGCATCCGGAAGGGCCAAAGTGACGTCCTAACTGCCTCGAGAATTTGGGCGGGCCCTACTCCATCTTTGGGCTCAATAAAAACGATGTAGCTCTGCGGTGGCTTATCAGTATCACTAATGGGCCCACGAAACGCCAGAGCGCACGCCTGACCTGGTCGAGGGACCTTGGTAGCAAAGGAAGCAAATGCGAGAGCTGCAGCATGGATATCCAGCTGGGCGTGTGCCTGTATCTTATCAACCCAAACTGTGAACAGGTCTGTATCGCCCTCACCAAGTTCAATATTGAGCTTCTCCTGGAGGCCGATGCTGCCGGCGCAAATCCTGTTCAGTAGAGTCGCATAGTTGTTCAGGATGTAAGAATGAGCTTCCATCATGAAGGATGGTACTCAATGATCTATAGTTAAGACAAGCAATCAAACGGAGTGTAACCACTGAAGAGATGGTGAAGAGAAGGGACATTCGCGATAAGTAAGAGATACATTCTTTAAATAGGAATTAATGCTCTCACCTTGCGGTTCAAAGGCGTCCCCACACCACCCTATGTATTGTTGCGTAATGCAAATGACCCAGGGTAACTTGCCACTGTATAACACAACACAGTAGGCCTACACTTTCACCATGGCGGTTAACCTGACATTTGTAAATCTGACCAAAAATCTTCTCGGATACAAGATCTCACACAGTGAGTTATTAAAATGAGCTTGGTAGTGTGAGTCTCAACATGGGTTTACGGCAGCCAACTCAATAAAAGCTGGTATTGCATTTATACGAGTATCGTCGGTGCTTTGAAGACAAGTTCAATTTGTAACTAATCGTAGCTTACAAGCATAATATTTACCAGAGACATGCCCTCATTTTAGACACAAGCACCTCTCCACCATCCCTACGTGGTTCTCACAACGCTGTTGCCAGAACGGGCCTAATTATCATCACTAATTCATGGCTCCTCCTCCAAGTCTGCCCACAAAAGAACGGGAGAGTTGGGGGCTATGTATGTAAGCAAGGCACTCAATAAAATTGCATGACTCCTACTCACGAGTGGTTGGTCCTTGACGCTTCTCAAGATCTTCAAGCTTGATAACCGGGGGCGTAACAAGAGCGCTGGCAAGGCCAACGAAGGCAATGAGAGCAAGAGTTTTGAGGAGTTGCATGATGCTGGAATCAGGGTTTGTAGTTTTTATATGTTTGTTTAGATGAGACTTGTAGATTGATGTGAGTAATGAAATGTGAAGGCAATGTGATCTGGCAACACGGGTTCTACAACCCCTTCTTATAGGTTACTCGGCTGCCATACAGGGTACTGAGAAGAACCTCGGTTGATGCCTCGCTGAGAAGAGATAAAACATCTATGTGGATTCATGGTTTAACCCAAACATCCAACACGAGCTGTAAGTCAGACAGGTGAGAGCGTCTGCACGCCCTGCCAGGGTTCAGTGATAATAACTTAGAACACCCCACCACCCATACTCCGCACCCTCACCCTGGACTTGTGAATCAAAAGCAGAAGACGTCACTCACTCGCTTCTGACCGCATATGCAAGATGCGGAGGAGCATTTCTGTTGTTGGTGGCTGACCAAGAAACTCCTCCAACATCTTCAACTCATCCCGACTACCCCCGAACTCCAAGATACCCCGCCGATATCTTTCCCAAGAGGCTTGACTGCGGGCGTCATCTGCAAATGTCGTTTCGAATATATTTGCCGCAAAGACTTGTGCACTACTCAGCATGACAAAGATGATTAGTACATGCGTCACTGGGGCTGGAAGACGGGGTGGTAACCTGAGATAGGAGTAGTAGCCGGCATCGTAACCAGCTAGGAGATGTCCGAAGTGGGCGTATGGATGGCCGTGGTCTCTCGAGTCTGGAATGGGCGTAAGGCAAACTTCCGCAGTCAATTTGTTGAAGACTTCGGTAGGGTCAAGCCGCTCGCCCTCCTCATGGCTTGCGGGATCGTGAACCAACATGTCGAATCGAGAAATGGCTCTGGATAGGCCAGATACCCACCAAGTCAGAAACGTGTCTCCAGGCGATTCACCAATAGACTTACAGCTCTTTGAGAAATCGTAGGGCCATGTTCCCATTGCGGCTTGCAATCAGCCTCTCAAGACACTCATCTGGTATTTTGTGTGACGGTAATGGTTCTCCTGGGTGTTCCTCTTGCCACTTAGCCTGGTAATTTGAATCCAGGGTAGTGTAATGGCAACTCATGCCCTTCAGTTCGTTTTTCATCCAGCACCAGCTCTCCAGCATAACACTCGGCGCTTCAGCGAAATCTGGCGGCGCTTGCCATCCATGGAAACAGGAGTACTTTGTTCTCGCCAAAAGATCATGAATGCCATGGCCGAGTTCTGAGAAGTGAATTAGCTTCAAGCTAAGAATTTGGCAAATAAAGCATACCATGAAACAGTGATACCAACTCTCTGTGCTGAAGCAACGCACATCCGGTTGATGTAGAACGCGGAAAACAGCACATCAACACTGTTGCAGGGTAAACTCTGCTACCATCTTGCTTCAAATAGGACTATTTATTTCCAATCCAAAGAGTTAGCATGGTGTCAATTTTACAATATTCTTCACACAGAATCTCGCAGTGTCATTCTTACGCTTTGCAAATTCACGTCTTGTGAGCCGCGATATTTGTTTGGTCTGTATAAAAGGTCAGTGTAGAGATACCCAACGAAGGTGTCCAACGAATCTGGCCTGGCTTCCCACACGCTCCAAACCTCAACATCCTCATGCCAGATTGCTCCAGCCATCTGCTCAGCTGACAGCTTTTCGAACCGAAGCTGCAGGCAATCCGCAAAAATATCTAGCATAAAAGCAATTGTCGTTTGCAAGGGGAAGTATTCTGCGATTTTCTCATGATCCACGGATGCCTCCTCCTCCACAAGGCGAGTGTAGTATTGGAAGTCCCATGGTGGCAGTTGGTCAAAGTACTCATCGTGATGAGTTGAGGTTCCGAGATGTTGTTTTTTTGCCAAAAGTCGATCTATCTCTTTTCTTCCGTAGGGGAGAAGCTCTGTTTGAAGATCGTTGAGCAGCTGATTCACCCATTCGGGGGTTTTTGCGACCCTCTTTTCAAGTCTGAACTGCGCATGACTTGAATAGCCAAGCATGCGTGCATTTTCATCGCGACGAAGAATGACATCTTTGAACAAGCCAACGTTTTCTTCCAGTCTCTTATCATTTGCAACATAAAGTTGCTTTCTTGTGACAGGATGTGTAGCGAATCTCAAGACAATATTGGTATCCGACCTCTTGAAGGGTACGAAATATTCCTTTCCATCCTGTTCAGGCCCAGAGCCTTTGTGAAAGCGTTCTAAGTCGGACTGAGGCACGCCATCAAGCTCCTCACATCTGAACCACATGCCACTGTCATCATCCATAATATTGCGGTTGAACTTCCAGCGTAGCTTGTCGATGACGGTTCTTGATTCCAAGTAGAGACGGATATTGTCGCCCTCAAGCAACCCATGTCCGCACCGTTTATAGTCCATGACAATCACATCAAGATACTTCTGAGACTCAAAATCAAGTTCTTCAGCGGCGTATTTAACAGCTTTGAGGAGAAGATAAATGTCCTCACGCGCCGTAAACTCCGCTGAAGCTTCCGAAAGAAGTTGCACTGCTGCCTCTGAGGCGTCCCGGGCAGCCTTGTCGGGAGATGCATACCTCAACATGGCAACCACGGCGATCTCCCCACTGGTTCGATTTTCGGCTTCGATCAGAGGGATTACGATATTGGCAAAGCGAGCCTCAGAAGGCTGTACACGCTGGACCACATCATCACGGACGGCCCGCAGATTCGCGATGATGCGCTTGGTGGTTGGGATGACATCTTCAGCAGCAATCAGCTGCGGGAGACCCTGTGGCGGAATTGCCAGAGGCATTTTCGTGACTGTCGGTCGATGATTCTGTGCCAAATATCGGGCTTGATTGATCGGTACTATTGCAAATGAAAGGATGAGCAAAAAAGCACAAGGTATCTATAGGCGTTGGTTCTGCGCGGGGATTCGAGATCAAGAAAATCCCTGTCCAACGGTCCAACAGAATACGATATCAATTCACGTGGTTCACCCAATTCAATCACTTGACCCTCATTTCTGCTTTATCGGCCTTACTACGCTGTTCATCCAGTTGAGCAACTGGTTGGTCGATATGTGTATTGGTATGTCTAGATATCGCCTAACTGTTCGTGTTCCACCGTCATGTTTTCTCAATTGTTTTCTCACCGGATAGCTTCAATGAAGAGAGTCATTCAAGGATAACTGTTGCACTCCACAGCTTGGTCTGACACTATCTATGTAATAGATCCATAATTCCTACCCCTACCCCTACCCTCCTCACCGGGTGAACACTACTCCACCCCTGACAAAAGTACATTCATGTAATATGCGCTTATACGATGCGGGTAATACTGACCGCGGTTATCGCCGCCTCGAGTCCGGAGCCTACACGAAATACGGACGCTGAGAAGTAATACAAGAACTCCATATCCAACGCTACTCGTGGCTTCGTTGATTATATCCAAGTTCCATCAAGGACCGAAACTGTACTTGAGCTAAACAGGGATGATGTCGACACGATTAATCAGACATATTTCCCAAGCTGTCGCCATTTTTTCGTTTGTGTTTGTTGCCTTGGCGGCACTTGGCCTGGGACGAGTCGGCTTTCAATTTGACGTCTCGATTAGAGACGCAGCTGATTCAGGATGGGCTGCTCTTAGGTCGCTCAGACGGTTGGATTTATCCGCCAGAGTCCAATCACATTCCTATGAAGTACAGGTTTTTTCCCAGGATCCCTTAATCTTGTACATCAGGGACTTCTTAAGCGGCGATGAGATCAATCACATTGTTAACTTGGCGTGCGATCTATCCCTAATTCTACAAATCTGTTACTAAGATGCACACTGGGCTAACCCCTAAATCTGAGCAGCGAGGGCAAGTATGAAGTCTCGAGACTTTGGCCGGATGAGATTGGATATATCGACGAAAACGTTAGAGTGTCCGAGTCTGCCATCATCGACCGGACTGATGTTGTCCGTAGGGTCCAACGTCGAGCCAGAAGGATTATGGGCTGGCGAAACAACAGCACGTATATCCAGCCCATGGCAGTTCAGCGCTATCGATTCAATGGTTTCTATACCTTTCACTACGACTGGGATGGTGGCTCCAAGGTGGGCAACCGTATGACCACCTTCATGGTCTACCTCACTGATAAGTGCTCCGGGGGCGGCACTAACTTCCCGCGTGTCGAGCCACCGAAAGATAAACGGTGGTGCGATATCATTAAATGCGACTCGGGTGACGATGGCTATCCCGGGGTCACGTTTAAGCCTATAGCCGGATCGGCCATTTTCTGGGAAAACTTCCACCCAAATGGGACGGCACACGAGGGCACTCGCCATGCTGGATTACCAGTGGCCTCTGGCGAAAAGATTTCTTTAAATATTTGGTCCTGGGATTCGTCCTGGAGGCCTCAGGTGTCAAGTGAGGAGGCTTAGCATTAGCATTGGATATAACCACACCGAAGGGGAAGTATAGAAATGCTGTTTCCGTTACACAGGGGGATAGCAAGATATTTCCACTGTTTATCAACAAGAGTGGCTCAGTTAGGAGTAGTGATGGGGTTCTCCATAGAGACATGGCTGAAACTGTCCATGAGCCTGTAGTTAGGATATGATGAACAGGGTTGAGTCAGCCAATAAGCCTGAGTTATAGTATATACTACCATGGTACTATTGCTGAAAGGTCGTCTGTCTAAACTGACGAGCACCAACTATCTACCTACAACATGCGAACCAAGCATCCTGCCTCCTTGCCCGTGTCCTCCCGAAAACAGAGGATACATATTTACTAGTGATCACAACATAATCAGGCCATTTTATGTAACATTGCCAAAATGACAATACTAGAAAATACAAGTCATATTTTGTAAATTCCCACCCTCGACTTGGCGAAAACTGATACAAGAATGGCGACGATGAGACTGGTTCTAAGAATTTATTTGCTTCAACTAATCAAGATGCAGCCGATCACTGGTGATATCAGGGAATTGGGCCCCTTTTGCTGTATTGAGAAGAATGAGGGGATCTGGAAACACGTAGCTAATATGTTAGGGCCCCGAATGAAGCACGAAGGAGGCAGCGCCACAATAACTATATTGTTCTATGAAGAACCCCAGACTTTCAAGACGCATAAGAAGGTCTTATATCCCTTCATCTGATCACATGAAAACCCCCGTGCCATTCTGTAACGTTGTTCAGCCAAGTGACTCTAATTCTTGAAATCATGAATGTAATGATGTAGTTGTCTTCAAGCACAAGGGGCGAGTTAAATAGATGAGCCTGGGCCGCTAAAGCCCTTATATAATAACTACAATAATGACAACATCTAAAAGATCTTGCACAAGACGGTCAGTGTATGACAGATACAGATATACGTAAATGGGATTGCCTATTCATATGCATAGCATATCCATGTATTGTACAAATGTTGGATTAGTTTTCTTCCTACGCTATACGAAGTACTCGATACCGCTATTGTATATTTAGAGTAAAACGGCCTCACTATTACATTCTCATTCTTCTTACTAAAAACAACAATTTATGAAACTCACCAGAATACTGTATTTTCAGCGCACTAACACATTACAACCTTCTGCCCCCTAACAACCTCTTCTACGTCCTCTCAACTCGCAGCGCTTCTACCAGGTCCCTTTTATCCCTGAGGAACAGCCCCGGTAATTATGCAATACTAACTCTCTCTGTGTCTATCTTCTCTATATGTATGTCTTTTCCTTCTTTATTTCTCTCTTCTCTTGTTATATCCCCCTTTTGTCTCTCTATCTCTTTTCTCTACATCTATAAATATATATCTTCTCTCCTTATACCTCTCTGTTGTCTCTCTTCAGCTATCCCTATAGAGTCTACCCTCTAACATCTGGATTCTTAAATTCTTCACTCTGCGGATCAAATCTCCACAATAGGGTGGTTCTCGCTATAAGGGTTCCGACATTCGACTCACGCTGGCTGTTGCTGGGCTAAGGTAGAGAAGAAGTACAAACTGACTGATCTCTTATTTCGTCGGTGGTGGTACAGCAACATTCCTTTATGGTCCATCGCCATGGATTGCAAACAACCGCTAGATAAGGGTGGGCTATCTATAGTAATAAGAGTTATCCATGTTAATGAGAGTAATCTGTGGCAATAGTATACAAGTAGAAGTAGATATCTTGCAATCCCTGCTTTATTGTCACTCGCTTGCTGCAACTCGTTCATAATATTGCCACCACACTTGGGCCCAGTGGCAACCCTCAGCACTTAAGTATTTTGGTTCGAGGCGTGATCCCATGTTGCCAGGAATTGCACACATCAAAGACCCAAACATGCGCCACCAAACAGCAAGACGGTAGTTCCAGAGCACTGGAAGGTCTACCAAAGCGTTGGAGAATTACTTTGGTGAACCAATAACCAAGTATTTACATTCATAACAGCAACCAACTACCACATGCGAGGAGACATGGGATTCTGAGTTACAAGTCGTCCTACACACTGACTCTGTGTCTTGTTCAGCTTGCATCCATCACCCCGCCAAATGGCCATGGTCAAGACTCTAGCTGAGATCCTACTCACTCATGTGACCTGGATAAGATATCCTTGTCCCCAGGGGCAGATCTAATTGCATTAAACTCCTAGTTCTCAGGCGTAGCACCGCAGCGTCGTCCCTATTAGTCCAGTTTAATGGTTGACCATCGTCCTGTGTGTTGCTCTACACCATACATAATATGTGTCTTGATTCGATAACGGGACAATGCATTTGTCGCGTAACGCTGTTGCGTAGTCAGTCTGAACATATCACAACACGGAATTTTGGGCACCTTGATACACACACAATTCGACCGTCACCCGCGTCTTCCTTTGATTCCCTAGCTGCCTTTGTATCCGAGGAGAAGGGAGCAACGCATGGTGCTTTTTCAGCTCGTATATGCATAACAATATCCCTTGCAACTTCAATTTCCACAAATTCCCAACAATTCCAACAATTAGACCGACGTTATCCGACACCATTTGGCTGGAGAATAAAAATAAAAATGTTGCTGTACGAAGTATATAACTTAAGTAGTGAGAAACTCTGTTTATGCAATAAAGATTCCGTATCTTATACCACCTGACGGGTGACAGCAGAGATCCATAGATAAGAGATGAAGACTAGCAACGGAGCCGAACTCTCAATGCTGATTATATTCACAAATGCAAAAGCATCATTAGCATCAAGTGGCTTCGCGGCATGTTAGTGACCAACCCCTGCCTCCAAGCTGACCGTTTTCCGAGCAGACTAGACCTCAATTTATGAGTACTCTAGCGGTTTGCGGCCCCTTCTGAGATCAGTAATACTCGGAAGTAAATCATGGTTATTCGGTCCGTGAATTCCAAGGCAGTATCAGGGATATTGGCAAGCCACTCTTTGAAAATACTACGTGTATTGTATCGGTGACACCATCAAGCCTTTTTAGGCAAACCTCTGTCATCCTGAAGCAATCTCTGCTACAGTAACTCCTTGGTAGCGTCTCAAAATCCCTGTCCTGCAAATAAAGCTCAGCATGAAAGGTTTTAGCGAAGTTCATCGATAGCGTTAGCTTAGACTCTATTAATATAATGCCTTCCCCCTGTCCAATATGGGATGGTGTTGTAACTATTATTTGATATGTTTGGAGGGCCACCCTTTTGCTAGCTAGTAGTAATGCAGAATTATGACCGAGTATAGAATTGATAGCACCCTTGACTGACTTTGACTTTGACGCATTGATCAGTTTCGCCAATTAGCCCAGCAATTTAGTAATAAGAGGTATCCAATTGCTAGGTTAATCCTGTGGGAAATACTAATCATTCAACAACAGTTTGAGATCGTATAGTTAGGTTCTAACTAATGAATGAATTGACTAAGAAACTCTTGTCGTTGCCAGACTAGGTGGGCAACACGGCTGCTTAAATACATGAAAAGTGACTACCAACAGAGAAAACGTGGCCACAGTTGAATGTGGTCTCTTGGCCCTAAGTTCCAGATTCTTTGGATGTCGTTTGGCGGGTCCGGTCGTTACTGTTGACGAATTCGGCTGTGTTGAATCTTAGGCAATTAGATGAGAATGGGAGATGCCTGGTAGTTGATGGATCTGCTAGTAGACCCAAAACCGATTGGGCAAACAATGCATGAGTTACACAACTGGCTGCCTCCCCCTTTCATATTTATCTACATCGGTCGACACAGCTAAACGTGAAGACAGAAAGAACATATGAAGGGGAATTCCAGCAGCCTACCCACCCGGGTGCGAGAGTATTGGCCACCCTAGTGCCGCAACCGCGGACGGTAAATGGTGCGATGATATCTCCAGGAACAAAGGAAGCAACCCGGAGCGAAACCGATGTCAGTCCAGAGTCGTTTGAGCAACATTGGCCGCTCCTTGGATAGGAGCACCTTGCGACTTCGTTCCTGCAGCCTCTGTTTCTGTACATTGAGATGTAACTCGGCAGACGTTTGGCCAAAGTCACATTGTGAGCACTCTCTAGCAGATCGTTGTCGACTTCAGTCCAAAACGCTGGCGTGTACCCTTTATCGTTGGATAGACCCCAAATGGTGTTGTTGTTTGTAGAATCTGGCTGTTCTGGGTGATCCGAATACCAGAGACGACCCGGAAACTGTTGACGCAATTCATTATTCGGTGCCACGTCCATTGAATTGAGCTCCTATGCTAATTTAGCTTCTTGTCTCATTTTTTCTATGCCCTTGTTGTCACTCACGTAAGGCGCCTCAGGAAGGCTGGCGGATGCGTCTTCAGCTTTTGTAGGCTGGCATGTAGCCGCCATAGCTAAAGCAAGCAGTGAAAGAAGGAACTTCATGTTTGTAAATGTTGGTTCGAAGGTTCGTGTAAGATCTGGATTCGGGGGTGCTCTGGTTGAACACCTGGAGATGGCAGAATGCCTGTGTTTTATATATGTGGGAAACAGTGCCTGCTTGTAGTCTTGATAGTACCCATACTACTGCAAACTTGCTGGCAAAGAGTTCAAGGCTCTAGAGAACCAAGCTAAGAGCTTTGTTGCTTGAGACGACTGGTTAGACTTCACCTGCTATGCCAGTTATTGACTACCAATTTCCCGATCCCGGTTAAATCCAGCCACATTTACGGGGCAGACTGAACAAAACCCACATCTTGATCGGACAGTAAGACCTAAATCTATAGAAGGTACTCTATAGAGTAAGCAGTTCATTTTTGAAAATTGGGTTTGAACCAAGCTGTCAGCCTTAGAATATTGGCTCAGCATAGGCGGGTTAGAATATCCTCTCTCGCACAGTTACAGCGGGCATGCCGGTGAGATTATCGTTTGATTGGTAATAAATTACCGCTCATTATGCTCAGACTTAGCGGGGGATGCTTCTGAACCTTCCCGAGAAGGATAGGTTGTCGTTGTCGTAGAAGCCTAAATCATCACTAACCCTGGAGATAGTTGATTCCCACGGCTCACATTAATCACTGATACGCAAGATGAAAACAGTCTATGGTCAACTCTTTACTACCATATGTTTGTATCGAATTTCAACGGTGTTGGATGTGCTGGCCATACCGTTAACAAAACTCGAATATAGCTCATATAACGACCATGGACCCTCAGGCTGTTGTTGGCATAGTGAGTCAAGGACTTCAGAGATCTGAATCAGTCGAGGTGATGTGAGATTTCTCGGGCAATTTGCTCTTTACGAGTACCTTATCGAGCAGGCGAACGTGTCAGCAACCTTAGGACTGCGTTGACCAGGATATAAATGCCTATGATATTTGAAGACAATCCATTGTGGATGTAACCATTTCGCCCAAAGTCAGATATAGGTCCACCTGTGTTCTGACTCAGCGTACAATCAAGGAATTAAGGTAATCTAGTTTCTTTAGCGTACAGTAAAGCCGCGGTGTTAGTATAACGAGTGCCGTATGACACGTAATCGTCTGGTCCACATAGAAGCTCAAAATTAAGCTTATGTTGCCCCTAGCCTGATGTTGGCCGATCTTACGGTACTAGTACCTCCAAGCCGCAGTCCGTTCCAAGCAGCTGACCACCATGCCACAGGCTATACATACCATTTCAGGATATACGGACTACTAGATTCCATTAGGGAAAGATTTTTACTTGGAGCGGATATCGGTCCGTTGCCGATTGCCAAGAAACATAGGAATTAAGCTTTACTCCATATTTCCACCCGTAGGTAGTGGCCGAAAATCAATATTTAGAGGATGAGATGGATACAGTGAGAATTTAGCAAGAGTCTACACACTCAACTACATTAAAGTAACCAAGCCATATTGAATACATGTACAAAGCCCACTTTCGTTAATAACCCATTAAAACGGAAGTGGTGTCTCTTCCCAGCAAATGTACACTCGATACAAGTGTCAAGCCCTAGTAGTAGCACGCAAAAGACTTCAGCTGCGAGGCACCCCCAATACATTTTCCACGGTAATCAGCCTTCTGAGATGCTGTTCCTTTGCAGTCATTTTGGTAGAAGAAGTTGCAGAAGCAGCTGCCAATCCAACAGGCCTGAATCTTAATGCTGCTGCCGGCGTTGAAGTTGCGGCAGTTGTCCTTCCCAACGTAGAGCGGAGTGGCCTGGGTCACGTCCACATCTAGGAGGTGCGTTTTACAAGTGTTGTCTCTGTAATAACCCAGCTCCATTTGTTTAGCACTGGCCATGGAGGCGATAGTGAGGAGCAGGGCGGTCGTTGAAAATTGCATGATGAAGGATTTCAAGTCCTGGACTGATATCTTTGTGAGAAGCATGCTCAACATAGAGAGAAGGTGGAATCTTCACCTACCGGCTTTTTTTGGAAGATAGTTGTGTACGAGAACACAAAGTGGATATTTGAAATGTTAAGAAGCTGAAGGTTGTCTGGTAGTGAAGGGCTCAGTTTCAGGAATATATAGAGCCTATTTATACTGTAGTTAGGACACCCGTGGAGATCTATACGTGTCTGTCGCGATCACTTATATCGATGGTGTCAAGATCCTACCTTTACTCCAAAGGGCCGTATCCGTCAACGCTGACGCCAATGAGTGGACTAGAACTCCCCGACAAACAAGCATATGAGCTAACAGTGAAAGTAAGTCGGCAGATTATCAGCTAAGCGACTAGAGGCTGCACTAAAAAATTCAACCAAATAATACGGGGTAGTATCGCGGTATAGACTAATTACCAAAGGCAGGATATGGAGTGGCTAACCTGAAGGAATCTCCGGTCTCGAAAGTTGAAACATGTGCTTTGTATCAGCCTCCTTAGGCATCAGTGGCAAAGAGGAATCATGATGGAATCGAGATATCTGAAGTTTCCTATCTCGTTCTATGGCTGCATCTACTCTCTAGAAAAGGGTGTGATAAAAAGGCCAATGCGTTTGAGAATGCAAACTTGAGAACCTCTGTGAAAGATTGGGAGATCAAGGTCCCTTTAGAAGTAGTAGTGCCTTTTCGCGACGGAATATACCGTGCCTCGGTTAATTTGTTCGGTATTGCTAGCAATGTTCGTGTAATCCTGCACAAAGGCCTCAACTACCTGGTCAACCGATTTAAAGACTAAGCATGGTCGTACCGCCGAATTATCTGTTGGCCATTTCGCCAGGCTACTCGTAATTCAACCAATGGCCACCATAGCCTCCACGATTACTCCGTACATCTCTGTTTATTAGCCACTTAGGAGCAAGTCCTTGCATAACCAATCATAAACAAGAACGGAGCTTCCGGGGTATGATCCACAGGATGACCCACTCGTCAGCATTCCAGTCAGTCATTACAACACTAAGATCAAGATCCTGTTGTGATCAAGAAGAAAAGTCGGATCCATCATGATCGAAATCATATTCCGCTTTCGCCGTTCCTTCAACCCGTTTCAGATATTGTAGCAGCTTCTCCCCATACAACTAGCAACAGCAAGAGCGTTGAAAAGTCCTGAATGCATTCATTCCTTTGGTAAAATAATGTGCCTTCGTACTGTCGTCTTCTGATTAATAGGGTAGCTTCAACCAGGGGGGGCTTTTATCACCTTTTCGTTAAAGGAGCTTCTCAATACTGTTTTATTCCGCCACTACGTCGAGCTAGAACCTCTTGATTCCTGGTGTACCAGGAGAGCATTCAAGTACCGATGAGATTTTCGGGTTGCTATTATACTAGCTCAAGGTAACTAATTAATAAACTAAAGCTGGATTCTGATTAGTTAGAGATTAATAAGCCGGCAACCAACCGTCTAAATAGCGGGTGCTGCCTTACAAATCACCTCAGTTGACCTCTTAGCCGGTTAAGCAGTTAGTTCTTCGCATTACTAATAGGCTTTCCTGTGCTACGATTTCTGGAGATTTCAAGATCAAATGACTCGACGAGGGGCTTGAATCTGAAAGAGCCTTTGTACGCAAGTTGGATTTATATGTTGCATCTCACCCTGAGTTTATGAAACAAGTGGTCAGTGACTTGGTATTCGTGATCAGGAGTTCTGCAGAGTTCTAGCTCTTAGAGACCAGGTTTGGCTATCCTGTTGTCTGTCCTAGGACGGAAATTATATCCCCGAAAAGCGTAGACTAATGGGTCTAAAAATTAGTACTCCGTACTACCAATTCGTTTCTCAGATTCCCTTGCGGTGATGTATATAACCAATAGATTGGCTGGTTCTACAAACAAATCACGTCTAAAAGGCGTCTACAGCCCAGCTCAAGGTTGAAGATAGACCCACGCTCTGATTTATGCATTCCGATTCGCCAAACACCGAAAGCTGACTCCAAGTTTCGTTCGCATCCTGTTTCTAGCAATTAGCAAGGGGCCACCTACTTGTCTGAAGAGATGATCCAGTCATCATTCATAACTTGGTTCTAACGAGAACCCAATACCAAGACACGAATTGACCTGGTTTAATACTCCTCTCTTTGACTGACTACATGAGACGCAATGGGAAGCTGTCAGGAGCCAGCTGGAGGACTATGGAAGCAACACCGTATTACGAGGGACTGCGAGGAGGAACGTGCGCTCTAACGGGAGGTCACGGAGGAAGGAAGCCGATCTTCGGAGCATGAGGACTATAGCAGAGGCCCTTTCCTCCCAAGAGGAAAGGGTGGAGACCAATACATTCACTGCCTGTTCGCCTACGTCGTGCTCACTATGCTTCAGACTCTATCACTCTCTTCCTGTGACCACCCACTCTTGACGGAAGCCCGATATTCAACTTTTATAGCGTTTCGCCTCCAAAGACCCAAAAAGGGCGAACATAAGCATCAGGCAGAGGAGTGATCAATCAAATAAAGGTCTGTTATAATAAAGAATCAAATGTTACTCCATAAAGGCTTTGGATCTGGTAGAATTGACTCAAACATTCAGGGTAACTGTGATATCCGAATTCGTTACTGTTTCGGGCTATTCCTATTAACTAGCGCTGATAACGTATTCCAACACTGAAATACGGCACCCGCTCTTGAGAAATACACCAAGTTTCGGGCTGCTTCTGATATAATCAACACTCCATTTAGTCCTTCTTATTTAAGCATTCGTAACTATATTAACGTGTCTTCTGCTAAAACTCATTTGAAGAAGAAGCCAGAAACGGATCGTGATGGGATGATCGTGATAAGGAACTTGTCGTTCAAGTTAAGGAGCAACTGCGGGTCTCTGTTACACTGCATATTAAGCAGGCCACCAACTTCCTGGCTGATCTTATTGGACCTCCCCTTGTTCACAAAATTCAAGATGGGGCGTTTCTAATCTTTAGGAGTATATCTTACACTCCGCGCTTTATCAAAAGATGATGCGCCGCATATGATTTACGTGGCTGTGCATAAACTTCCTCGTACTTTAACGCCGTGTCGTCTCCTCCTGTGGCCATCACCCACACCGTACAATTGCGTGAGATCTTGACCAAGCTGTAGACTCCATTCAGAAGATGTACTTTGTGTTCGATAAAAATTCCCCAAAAAAAGATTATGAGATATATTGGGTAGTCGGAGCAATCAGGTTGGATTCGGCAGGAAATTCTCATGGTCCGATTGTCTTTACCCCCGCATCACACTCACACATACTCACTCCCTCTCACTAACACAACACCATCACCAAAACTCAACAATGGCTCCTCACTCACCCCCCCTTTTCATCCTTCTAGCCCTCCTATCCCTCCCACTACTCTGCAATGCAACATCCTCCTCACTGCCCTTAATCGTCAACACCTGGGGCGGTCCCTTCACAACCGCCACTGACGCTGCCTATCTCGCCCTCACCTCCCACTCCAATAACGCATCTGCCCTCGACGCCGTCCAAATCGGCTGCGAAGCCTGCGAACGTAACCAATGCGACGGCACAGTTGGCTTCGGCGGCTCTCCAGACGAATCCTGCGAAACAACTCTCGACGCGCTCATCATGGATGGTGAAACGCTCAAGTCCGGCGCCGTGGCCAATCTTCGCCGCGTTCGCGATGCCATCGCCGTGGCGAGACATGTGCTTGAATACACCACGCATACGCTACTGGCAGGCGACCAGGCCACCGAATTCGCCCTCCAGAATGGTTTCAAAGTTGAGAATCTCACTACTGAATCTTCCCTGGAGACGTGCAACGCTTGGAAAGCCAACAACTGTCAGCCAAACTACAGACTCAACGTCCACCCTAGCCCTTCATCATCCTGCGGCCCCTACTCCCCCATCCCCTTCTCCTCTCGCTCAGAATCTCCCTCTCTAGGGATTCAGCAACAAGCCTCTCATGATACCCTCTCCCTCATCGCCCTCCATCCCTCCGGCTCCATGGCCGCCGGAACCACTACTAATGGCGCCTCCCACAAAATCCCCGGCCGCGTCGGCGACGGCCCCATCACGGGCAGTGGATCCTATGTCGACTCCACCATCGGGGGTTGCGGCGCCACAGGCGACGGGGACATCATGATGCGCTTCCTACCATGCTACCAAGCCGTAGAGAGCATGCGCCGAGGCATTTCCCCTCTTGAAGCAGCCGAAGACGCGGTGCGCAGGATCATCAGCCGGTATCCCGAGGCGTCGACGGGTATCGTGGTTGTGAATAACCGGGGAGAGCATGCCGCCGCGGCGAGTGGTTGGACGTTTACGTATGCGTTTCGGGGAGGTGACATGAAGAAGACGGAGGTGGTGACTGTAGAGCCATTGAACAGAGAACATCAGACGCAGGACAAGTTGGAGCTATGAGATGAACATGGCCCTTGGTAGATTCTATTCAAAAAGTCATTTGCATTCTGTATGCAAGAAATGCAGAGATGTATATAGGTACTCGATAAAGAACAAAAAACTGAAACCCATGAGACAAATGCCAATGAAGCCATCGTATGTATCATGGTCAATTCTGGTAACTGACCATCCGTGAGGTCTTTTTCTGTCAAAAATGCAAAACGCAGTCAAAAAGCGTATAATCGCCCACGCCAGTATCTAATAAGTAACAAAACAAACCCTCGCTTAGAGAGGACCCATTGGGAATCGAGGGAAGGAAAAAAACTGTCCCAGTCGTAGTCTAGGAGACCTTTCCTTGCACCGCTCGTTTAGCAGCCACTCACTGCCTTCTCGAATGTCATTCATCCGTCTCTTCAATCATCATAGTCGTTCGGCTCATAAACTCAGATGTGTAAGGGAAGAAAAACTCCACTTATGCCAGGACCGCTTCGCTGTGTCCTTTCTTGTTCTTAAACAACGCCTTGAGCATATTGTGTTGTATACGCGGTTTTGTTCGGAATGGCAACTCCTCGCTCTTGACACTGCGCCCATCATCAAGAGCTTTGAGGTCCTTCTTCTTACTCGACTTCTTACTCATGCTACTCGAGGCAACACTGGCCTCATCGTCACCTCTCCTGCTCTTCTTATCGGAAGACTCCTTCTCATGTTTGGACTTGTGAGACTTTGACGACTTGTGTGTCCTTGAACTTCTCCGCGACCTGGAGTCGAAATCATCCATGAGATCTTTGGGGTCTTTGGGCGTATCCCGGGAGGTGCGGCGCTGTTTCGTCGCACGGTCTGCCGTTGGTGTTATCAGTTCCAGATCCGCGCTTTCTTGCTCCCATGACGCAGGTATACCCCGTCGCCAAGTCTCAATAGTGCTAAGCTCGTCCTCCACCCTCTCCACAACAAGAGCTTCATCAACCCCTGGGTCGTTTGCTTCCGGTATCGCTCCCAGAGGCCTTCCCTCAAACGCCATTGCTTGCTTCGCCATTTGAGCTTCTGCAACCTTCTGAATGATTTTCCAACCACCAAACATGACAACGGTGACGCCGACGGCAATGCCAGTGCCGATAAGGAATTGGGGAGAGGCGAGCAGGGCGAAGACGGCGGGTGAACCACCTTTCAGCATGGCCACAAAGCCAGGTGAAAGCTTAGCGACAAAAGTCGACAGTTCGGCCAGGGCGAGGGCCACGGCAGCAGCGGCCTGGGGTTTCTCTTGTAGATGTTTGATGATGGCTGTGGCGGAGTGCTGAGCGCAATGGGCCTCATCCAGAAGATTCTCGATCTTGTGGACCAGTTCTTCTACTTTTTCCCCCTCATCCTTGTCATCCTTGGGGTCCAAGTCGTTTCTTTGGTGCAAATCTGGAGGTATGTTACCGTAAGCCAGATGCATGTCATCATCTTTCGCTTGGTCAAACTCCGGCTCGGAGTGCCTACGGGGAATCACGGCCTGGGTCCATTCTGTTGGTGCGATACTACGCAGCTCGGCATGGTCAGGCTTGGAGAGCGCACCCCTGGAAAGCGTCTCTGCATATGGGCTGTGGTATGCGGGTGGTGGTCTTGACGGTGCGGTGCTTGATACCACAGACAAGGCCTTGAGGTTGTCCGCGGTAAGAGCTAAGCTGCGGGTGTCGTCGTCCTTGTGGTGTCTCGAATGGCTGCCCTTGGATCTCCGGGAGCTGGTAACGCTCTGGTCATCGTAGGTCCGTCTCGAACGCTTGTCGTCATCGGGGTCGTCGTGGCGCGAATGATGGCGGCGGGAGACGCTGCGAGTTGGGTCGAAGGTCTGGGAGCGCTGGATCGGAGCGTGCTGGGCTGATCGCTCAGCTGCTCGTTCCTGTGCTCGTTCCTGTTTAAGCTCGGTCTTCTTCTCTCTGTACGAAGCTTGGGCCGTCTTCCACACTGATAGGAGTTGTTTTCCCTGCACGGGACCTGTTAGCAGGGGCTCGCAATTCGCAGAACGGGCAATATGGATACGCTGGGGAGACATACGGTGCTGATGAGTTTGCCAGAGTTGTTGATAATGGTGATGGTCTGCTCCAGTGGCAGGCCGCTGGACGTGCCTTTCGTCATGTTGGTTCTGTGGTGGGCTTGAGTGAGAAGAAAGAGTTGAGAGCCGCTCCGAGCTCAACTTTTTGCAGGAACAGGGAGCCCGAAACGAATTGGATGTCACTGAACTGACCCCACTATTGGCGATGATGGGCGGTCTGTCGGTGAAGATCTCCGGGATCTCGAGCCCTGGAAGAAAAAAAAAGCCCCGCTAATTCAGTGAGGCTTAGGGGACCGTTGGGGGTTGTCTCAGTCCGTTGCTGGTTGGTTGCACAGCACCTCAGCGTTAACGCGAGCACTTAGCTTGAAGCATGCAAACCAGGTGCTGCGAGTAGTGATGGTATGGAAGAGGAGAGCGCTTTGGAAGAATTGGGAGTGAATAGATCTAGAGGGTGCCCAAAGGCCATGGCGCAAGGCATATGTATGTATGTACAATCAGGGCACAATGCAGCAAACAAACAGCTAGCCGCCGGCTTTCGTGCATTATGACACGGGCATGCAGATATAGGCGCCAACACACCGCACACGTCTTGGGCCTTGTTGGACCTTGGACCTTGGACCTTGGACCTTAGACCCTGAGGGGGGCTGTGCCCGATTGGCTCCCGTTGAGCAGGTTGCTCAGGCTCCTCTGCATGGTGTCCCTGCCTCCCTGTCTCCTTGTCTCCTTGTCTCCCTGTCTCCCTGTCTCCCTGTCTCTCTGCCCCTCAGCCCGTACTCGTAGACTCTCTCTCCGAATGGAGCCCCTGCATCTCAGCGGGCCAAGGTCGTTGTGACATGTGGTGGGCTCGCTGTCCTATCACTTATTGTGGGGCGCGCAGACGTGGTGGATGATGAGCGTCACGAAGCGCCGCACATTGTTTCGCTGTACATTTACTCCGTACGGAGCACATGAGACCCGTATAAAAAACAGAGGATCGCGTTGTTGTGCTTTTCGGAGTGGAGAGAGGCTTTTTTGTCATCAAAAAGTGTCGTCAGCCATGATGGCTTGTGAAAGGAGAAAAAAGAAAGGAAGCAGATGATCATAGGCCACGATCAGGTACTTCGTACTCCGTTCATAGGAGGCCGCTGTGGCTAATTGGTACCTACTATGTACGCTATACTCGGAACGTCATCGCCTCCTTTCTTCAGCTGCATCAATACCAGCTGTATTCATTTTGCCTCACTTGCAATTGACAAAAACCTCGGATATTCTAAATCCATATCCAGCCTGGCTGTCAGGAACATAGTCCATGTCCATGTCCAACTATGCGCCACCCTACATAGCCACCTCCTTGTCCTTGGCCTGAGCGTAGCCGAGATACCACAAGCAAAGAGGATGGATTTTATAATTACCTATGTATAGCAGTACGGAGGAACGGCGGTGCAACCAAAAATAGCCCGCTGACTTTCACAGAAGATATAGGCGGTAGAATGAATATCCCAAATAGCAACTGTCCTTATCTTACTTAATTAAAATGGATAGTAGAACATTGAATGGTGCGCTCTGGCTAATACAGCGCAAGGAATCGATATCTTTGCGCTGTCCTAAATGTCCCAGAAGAGAATTCCATCTTTAAAATCAAGTTAACACGAGTTGCGAGTAGTAGCTAATCTAGCCAGGAGAGATTATGAGGTAATTGCAGTATATTTGTACTCCGTACCAAATAATATCAATTATGACCGACCAAAAGAAACAATAACGGATGATCTGTCAATAGAGAAGAGAACCGAAGTCCTTCATGTATGCAAAGGTTAATCAAGCAAAATAAAAAAACAATAGAGAACACAAAAAAGTTAAGAGAAGATCAAAGGTCAACATTCGGAGAGTAAAGTCCAGTCAATTATATTAAGATTACCAAATATCGACTATATCACGGCATCCCTTCCTCATACATACCCCAGGTATGCCATGTCGATGCCCCAAGACAGATACAAATACCCTAAAAGTATCCTCACAAAAACCGTCCCACTTCCCTTATAAAACCTTATCCTCACCTAAATCTTCATCTACACTGCCCCAAGAAGAAGAAATATGTCGCCCAGCAATCTTTTGAGCAGCGAGCCGAGTTACTCCAGCAATTTCTGCCAACCACTGTGCATTTAACCTCTTTCTTCTTGCATGCGTTATCACAAGTCATCCGCGATTCTCGTCAAGGGTGAACTCAGACTGGCAGCATTTATAACCGGCCTCGCATTCCTTGGTAGAAGCACACCTTTGGTTGAACTCCCGCTTCGCCCCACAGCGGGAATTTTCCTTAAGTTGGAATACATTGCAGTACCCTTCTTTACACTGCAGGTCCTCTTCACAGCTATAACTATTGCTGATATACCTAGCTTGCTGGCAGGTCTTGGACCTGGAGCTGGAGCAGTAGAGGCTACCTACTCCATCTCCGCGACAGTCAGAGCCGGAGTTACAGGGCTCATCAATGCATGCGGATTGATGCTGGGTGGAGATGTGGCCGTTGGTATTCTTGACGGGTGTGGAGGCATCAAAGACCTCGCACTTGACAGATCCTACCCTGCCACCGACGTATTTGGAGTTGGATTTGCCGCCGTTATCAAACAAGTTATAATGGGTGTGATTAAATGTGACTAGTTCATCTTACAATCGCCGCCACTGTGGCTGTCAATATATTTCTATCATGATGAAGAAATGGAGAACTAATACCTATACATAGTGCAGATATTCTTCTTGGAAGCTGGTGCCTGCGCCTTGCAAGGGATAAAAATTGATCCAACATTGGTGTATCTGGCACCTAGTTAGTTCCCCAGCGAGAAAGAGGCATTAAGCACTCACAGTTCTCCTTTTACTGCTTGACACTTGCTGTCTAGTGGGATGTCTGATGTGGTGTGACTGGAGTAACCACGTCCCGTGAATATGCGTGGCAGAGACGGCCTCGAGGGCAGTGGGGCTATAGGTGACTGGCCCTTGGCCGAGACCAAGAGCAGAGAAACAGTCACCAGTCCGTACATCATCAGCATATTGAAAAATTCTAAAAGAGGTGGATAGAATTGAACAGCCCCAGACGAGACAAAGGGCAGACCTTTATATTATATCATAACCCTTATACAATAATACTAGTGTATCCCCTATTCCATGTTGGCTCACCATGAGACTAAAAACTATTAAGAGGTCATCTTTGTTCTTCAAATTCGGCAAATAATCTAGTTTAGCAAGGACAAAAAGCGAACCATTCTTAAACATGCATTCCTGGTGAACTTCGGCATTTACGCTATTGGACGAGAACTTGATGACATGGTGTATTTATCCAAAACAGTCCAACTACCTCCAGTGGCTCAAGGGAGTCGGTCAAAATACGGCGAAATTGCTCTTAGACATGCATTTGTGGTGGTTCTAACACCAGCTCGTTGTCACATTGACTCAACTCGGCATTTTTGATGGGTGTCACTGCCGATAGCTGCTGTCCAGGACATGAAAAACCATCACTTCTCCAATAAATACGCTGACCGAACATGGCTTTTTGATTTGGTTGCTAATAGTTCTTCCCGCCGATAAAGGCAAACTGAGGAAAACAAAGTTCGGAGCCGTTAAGCCGGTGGCGGTTCGGTCCCGGAGTGGGTCTGCGGCGCATCCCGGTGCGCGTCACCCGGCTCTCTGTACTTCGTACTCCGTAGTTATTGAACTAACCATCTATTGTTACCGACGCCACTGGTGCCTCCATCAAAACCCTTTTCTCCCCAGGCCCGTACTGGCACAATATGCCTAACCAGTTCGATTTTCTTCTCTACTTAACCCCACAATCTCCATTCTTCCGGGCTATGTCCATCTCCACAGGCTGACAGGTTGCAGCAACCAACACATTGCCAGGATCTAGACGTCAATAATGCCTGATATGTGCTGCTGCATGCTAGCTGACCAAGGATTTAGATATAGATGGGCGTTATCACAAGGGGAAAAATGGAGACCAAGTCTGAACTAGGAATACAACAGCCTGGGCCTTCAAATCACCCGTTAGTTTGCAGCCATGCTTCGTAATCAGTGGTATTGTCGTTATACACGGCTAACATCATTATAAATCTACCATCCAAGAAGGAGAGGTGCCTGTGGTCCCTCTTCGTATTTTCAATAGCCTCAGGTGTTGCACAGTTTGTCCGTTCTCAACATCCCCTGTCAGAGTATAACATGTTGCTTCTTGCTCGACCCAAGGCTCACAGAAGCCCAACGCAGAAAAAAGGTGTTGTGCCTTGACCGTCCCTAATCCTTTCACATTCCAAATACCATAAACGCCATGCCCTAGAACCCACCGACCATCCAATGCTGACAAAACCATCAGGCGGCGCATATATAAGAATAACATAAACGCCTAGGGCAGCGTCGTATCGCCCTTCCAATGCGAATACCTGTTCCGTACCAAATGCTCAAGTATATATGCACTTTTTATTGTTCCCTTCATTTTCGTGTCCTGCATGTTTTTTGTTCGCTCTTATCTTATCATACTTCTTCTTCAATCATCGCTCGCACGTCAGGTTCGTTCAGAAGAATACGTCTTCCCAATTGCTCGGGAGCATGTCCGTCTCGAACAGCGCCAAAATCAAGAATCTGTACACGAAAACCGTTAGACATCTTTCAAACCAACTTCAGCTGCGGGGTACATGTATCAACTTACCTCGACATAGGTCAGGTTGTCTCTCTGTACTGCTGCAACACATCGTCTTCCATCAAACTTCACTTGCCAGACCCCACTAAGGTCTGTCAACAAGTCTTGTACACACTCTCCTGTCCTAACGTCCCACATCTTGACGGTCTTTTCGCTACCACTAATTACTTTCCGACCGTCATGTTGGAAGCAGGTGATGGCACCTGTATGAGCCATGAGAGTATTTCTGCACTTCCCGGTTTCTGGGTCCCAAATTCGGAGAGTCGAGTCTGCGGCAGCCGAAACGAGTCGGTCATCACGAAGATCCAACAGTCCGACCAGCAAGCTATGTCCCTCAAGAGTATGGAGGCATGCACCTGTAGCAAGATCCCATATCTTGACTAGCGAGTCCATGGAACCTGAGATACAGCGGTTGCGCTCGTGGTCGAGAACTACTGAATACACCTTCTGCGAGTGACCGTGAAGTATGTGCAGAGCATCGCCGGTGCTGATCCGCCAAACCCGAACAGTACTGTCATAGGAGCCACTCACAAGAAGGTCGCCATAGGCTGAAATGGCGCGGACAGAGTGAGAGTGGCCAGCCAGAACACGGATGAAGTACGGGCAGTCAGATTCCTGAGCCGGCGGCCCTGTCTGAATGTAGCGCCGTGATCCAACCTCGGGCAAGCGCCAGACCCGCAGCTGGCTATCTCTCGAGCCAGTGATGATAAGTGGCTTCTCAGGTTGCATGATTGGAGCGCCATCTGAGCTTCTCCCTGTCTCGGTCGGCATAAGGATCTGCAAGCAACGGACGGTACTAGTATGTCCGTAGAACACCTGCTGACAAAGGCCGCGCTCGATGTCCCATACCCGGACCGATCGATCAGTCGACCCAGACACCAAAATGTTGCCTTCATACTGAAGAGCCCATACGCCACCTTCGTGGCCCTCAAGCTTCTTGCGGAGCTTGCCCGTCTTGGTGTCGTAGATATGGATAAGGGTGTCGTCGCTGCCAGTAATAATCTTGTCGTCATCAAACTGCAGGCAAGTGATGACATGGCGGGGATGAGCGGCAAAAGCGACGTGACTCGGCTTGACCTCTCCACTTGTCCAGCCCTGCCGGATCATATGGTGACGCCGATAGAGGGATTTGAAGAGGTGTAGCTCGCGTAAGCTGGATATTCCCAGTTGAGGGTCTGGCACTGCTTGCAGGGCGGCATGGGCGGCAGAGAGAGGCCCAGCCGACTTATGCTGCTTGACCTCGCTCTGGGCCTTGTCGTCCCGGGATGCGGCTACCTCCAGAGTTCCCGCACGCCGTTTCGACCGTTCCGAAGCTGTGTATGCGTTTATGCCACGCTTACGCTTGGACGCCCTCACCTTGGGCGTGACCTCATACTTGGCAGCTTGCGTGAGCTCCTTCTCCGATGATGTTAACCGGCATTGCATGCTCAGATCTCTCTCGTAACCCGAGACACCGACTGGATCTTGCCATCCCCATCCTTGGACAATGGCCTTCTGAAGCTCGCCTGGTGGCAGGGTGAAACCGTCTTGGTCAAACAGCTCCTTCCAGCCTGTCTCGTTACGATCCACGATATTGCGCCAGTGCTTGGAGACTTGAGCAGCACGGGATAGATCCCGGAAGTCGAGGTATGACAGAATGTAATAGCTAAGCTCGAGAGGGAGTTGTTGCAGGAAGTCACACTTGAGTGCTGGGTTAACGGTATCGGCGACAACTCGGAGGGTGGGTCGAGGGCATCGACGGAGGAACTGGTACATCATAAACGTCTTCATCTCGGTCTTCATAGAATCAAACGCTTCCAGCAACGTCTGAGTATCGAGAATCATGGGCCGGCCATCGGCTGAATCAAGCCGACGGGCCATAGCACGCCTATCCCTACCCTCGTAGGGAACTATCTCGGTAGAGACACCGTCTTCTGTCATCTGAGACTCCTCCATCCATACTGACTGGTCTGTCGTGGACGTCTTGAAGCTAGATTGGGCCGCCTCATCAGGATCGGCGGAATGCAACTGGGCAGCAGCCAAGGTAGGAGATAATCTCGGACTAGGAAGACTGGCATCCTGGGCAGCGACGACGTCGATGGTAGGTCGGTGGTGTAGGGCGCGAATGGACTGTTGCAGAGACTCATCGGCGTCGGCGAAGGGCTCTGGGTCAGCATCGGTTATAGGAGGCGTAGCAACGGTGCTACTGAAGATGGAATGGGAGTCGCTTCCGGCAGGACTGGACGCTTCGTATGGCGGAGACTTGGACCGGCTAGGAGCAGCGTCGGATGTGTTTTGGAAGCGATCAATACGTGAGGACCGTCGTTGCGAGTATCGCTCCGGGACCACACCGGCCACCTCAGTTGTATCGGGGGTGGCAAGGAAGCCACTGGAGACGGCTCGGGCTGCTCTGTCGCCGGCATCGTGGCGTAGGCTACTGCCACCGCTGCTCCCTTGGATAACAGAACGACGCAGCTTATCGGACACGGCATGTAGGCTGGATGAACGAGTGGCTCGGTTGGATGATCTAGTGATCGACGCCGGGGGAGAGTCAGCAAGGCTGGATCGATGGGCTCGTCGAGAGTAAGGCTCGGTCGGAGAGCGGGAGGATATGCGGTTTAATCGAGCCTGCGTCGGAGTATCGTTGATCGGTTCTTGGTTTACGGGGACAGGCGTGCCCCTAGAGCTGGAACTGCGCTTGATCTGAAGAGTTTTATATGTTTTGTCAGCACTGGTCTTGTGGCAGAATTCTTGACCCAGAAGGCCTGGGGGTTCGACTCACCAGCCTGACATCGGAAGGCTCATCTGCACACTCGTAGAAGTCCTCCTCGGCGTCCTCATCGGCACTCATGGTGTAGGAAAACTCTATTAGTTCGGGAGGCGTGGGCTTCATCGCCAAGGGATATTCCTTGGTGTCGAGACTCTCCAGTGGGGCGGGGTCACGAAGGAAGACATGAGGGAACTTCCTTGTGAGACGAGTGGTGGTGGTGACGGTCTTGGTCTCGACGCATTCGCTGACCTGGAGCTGGAATCTGCGGCTTCCGGGCTGAGGAGTGCTCTCGGCGATGTTGACGGAGACTGTCTGCGTTTGTGCACTCCTCGGACGTCGCGGCTCGAGGCCCTGCTGGGCAGGAGGCGAAGGCGAGGGCGTCATGGCGTTGTTGGGAACGCCCCAGCAAACGGAACGAAGGGCAGCAACACGGCTGTCCTTTTGGGATTATTCGGCTTGTGGGATAGCAACGAACGAGACTGGTGGCGGGGCTGGATAGAAGAGTTTGATGCGTCTGTGTGTGTCTCTCTCGGCCTTTTGCAGAACACGGACTGGCTGGCGCGTGAGCAAAGCGTGCCTTTTTTCTGTTGTTGTTGGGTCTGCACGCCGCGTGGCACAAAGAACGGGAAAATAGAACACGAAGACACAAAAAGGCCGTCAGAAGAACGATGTCCGGATGGGATGAGTCGGACACGCAGAGGTTTGGGCGGAGAGGGAGGGCGGAAGACGGCGTGTCCGGCGGCCGTGAGATTCCGGATTGTGTCTCCTTTTGTGGTGTGACGGGTCGGAGAGACGGTGGATAAGGCGATGGAGTGGTGTTTTTCAGGCTTTGGGCTCTTGAGGGGTGCTGACTCCGCTGTTCCCGTTGTACTGGGCCCTATGGCGTCCCCTATGGCGTCCCCTATGGCTGGGCAGGCTGCCGGTTATTTAGCGCGCCACTTTGGGGACACTGAGTGCGCTGCGCTGGCTAAAACTACTTATGCACTAGGAATCATAGAGAGTCGCGCTGCCCGACAGGCCGCCATCATGTTCAACTTCGTCAGATGATGGAATAGAAGCATGCAGCTGCCCTGCAATCACATTACAGCTCGCATTGCAGTCAACCAACGACTTCTGCCACCAACCGCGTTCCTCAGCTGTCTCTCCAGCTACCTGTAGAGTACCTAGTGCTGATCATGCCTCAAGGGATTTTTGGGATGAACCCGTCTTACCATAAGGTATTAGAGACATGACGAGGCTGACAGAAACCTGCATCATCGTTGCACGTGTCTAAAACAAGCATGCCTACCAAGTACATACATGTGCACACTGCAATGGCCACACGACAGGCAATGCTTGAAATGAGAAAACAAAGGACTCATGGAAAACCTGGCAAATTCAATCCTCGGGGTCAAAGTCTTGCGACTCCCTTCTCAGGACTCCACAGAAATAAGCGCCCTACCTCAACTGTCTGACTTACTTTCCATGTCTGTCTAGAACGGCTGGCTCTGCGTGCCAATTTCTGACTCAGGCAGGTCTTACGTCTGTCTGGTTGTAGTTAAAAGTAGGGTTGATGAACCCAGACAGTATCAATTCTCCTCCCTCAAGTTCGTTCCATTTCTACCTTGCAGGTTGCATTAAATACTACTTCATTTTCGGCAATATTCAGGAGGTTTGTCTGAGCACCTCTGGCCATGTTTGGTGCTCTGCTGCCTACTCCCTCGGCCATCTTTGTACGACGTCATGCACCTTTTTGCGACATACATACATACATACAAGTGTGCTTGCTTAGGTACTATACGAGTAAGCAAGGGACCGTACGAAGCCCCTAACTTCTATGGGGATGACTGGGGAACTGAAACGGTGATCCGGAGTACGGAGCACGAGATCGTACGATCCATAATGCACGCAGAGGAGCAGACCCCCCGCACTCACCTTTTTTCTTCTTTTTCAAGGGCCGGCTTGTTTCTTGCCCTGGGAAGCTGCTTTGTCATTGCTTCTTTGGACACATCACGAGCCTGGCCACAGAGTTGGAGGCATGCTCTTAGCCGCCAAAATCCAAACATCAGCTGAAGTCATGTCTCTGGGCCCTTGCTGTTGGCTTTTATTTTTAGCACCTGCTGTATCTTCTATCGTTCGATGATTCCACGAGTATCCATCCACATGCTATCTATGTATGAGCAGGGGCCATATTCCTCCACACCTTTCTCAACGCTGTGGATCCCCCATGCCACGGAATTCCAGACGAGTCACGACATCCACAATCCCCTCCAATACACACACTTTCTTCGAAAGCTCCAATCATCATGAGCCTCTGCGGAGAACGGGTTTTCCCCCGGCTGGCCCGCCCGGCCGACTCCGATAGCCGCAATGTGATTGAGACCTCCGCATCCCATCGGTCCATTTCTAGGCGTCGCCGGCGAGAAGGTTAAACTAGGGAAAATGCCAAACCGTGAGAATTCCTGCCACGAAGCGGCGTTTGTGATCGGTACTACTCCGTACACAGCCATAGCCTTATCACACGGCTCGGGGGATGGTTTGCTAAATACCCTGGTTTGTCACGTTACACTACAGTGTGCTCAACCGCCCGCGTGCAATATATAGGTGATTCCCTTCTTACATACGAAGTACTTCGTACAAGACTGGCCAAGTTCTCATGTACCGGAATGCCTGCTCCCTGTCCGGAAGACTCCACAGCATGTTTTGTGTTTGCAACTATCGCTTCTGATATGGGGGCTCTCCGCATTCGCCTAAAAGCCAATTTCATCCTAGAAAATAGCGTCGATCTGGTCCGATTCAGCGCCTGGTCATTCCGAAAAGTCAGCAGGGGACGGACCTTGTAAGAACGATGACCACGAAATGATAAGCTTTCCATGGATGGCCACAAGATGTATACTACGATCAAAGGCCGAGAATTTGCTCCCCTGTATATCATCTCTTCCCAGCTAGTGGGTGATAAGAGATCGTGATGCCTGCATGAGCTGCTGTATGCATGCACAGGGTCCCATCAAAGCAGATAGATAACCCCTCTCCAGAGCACCTAAAATTCAGTCATTGCCAGAAAAAGAAACAAGTTATCCATTTCCACCCGGCATTCATCATCCAACCAGAACCTCCTATAGTGGCAGACAGAACAAAAAAAACACTACGTACAACTGTCGTTCTAACTCCGGGAATACCTTGTGTTGGGCTGTTTTGGGGGAGGGATTCCCATCAAATACTAGCATCGGCGCCTCCAGGGTTTCATGGTCTAGAACGACACTCATGCATACTTCGTATGTATGTACTCAAACTCAAGCATGCCTGCACAGTCTGTTGAGTAATCCGATAACATTCATGAGCACTCTCCTGCACATGGTAATCAAGTTCGAAGCACTTCGTATAATCCTGGCTCTCTATATGCTATATGAAGTATACATCTTCACCCTAAGTGCATATGTGGGTATGTAAATTCGTGACCAAAATATTCAAATGCGTCGTCATGACCCCTCACGCGATATAAACAGGCATCCGACTGCCTAAAAGCTCGCTCTTGGGCATCTGGATATCCTTCTTGTGGAAATCGTGTAGCATCAGCCAACAGATCATCCTAAACACCAGAGTACACCAGACGTCCTCACGTGAAACAGTCAGGTCAGCAAGAGTGATCCGACTGTCGTCCTGGTGCCCTTCACGCGTTGACTCGTCATGCGCATCCCCCAATCCATGCTGTTCGTCGCTAACCACAGCATCATCAGCCGGCGTTGCTGCCGTGCTGCTAGATAAGTCTGGTAGTGGAACCCGGATACTGGATGCGTTTGATCGAATACTACCTCCTGCCAGCGTGCGACCAAACCCTCCCGGGCCTCCAGAAACGCTAATTCTTCGAATGATAGGAGGTGTGGTATGTGACACGGCCGTACTCCTGATCTTACTAAAGTACACCTCCATGAATATTTCCTGTCGTTCGTCTGGCCCAGCGACATCCATGTCCTCGAACTGACGAAGTGGTGCTATAGGAAAGACGGAGACTCGAGGTTGTGGCTGCTGTGACTGCCAGTGAAGCATATCTGATCGCATTGAACGGGTATCTGAGGTTCGGTCATCCTGATAGTTGAGTAGCCGTAGCACTTCCTGGACATGGCGTCGCAGGACATCTTGGACCAGGTCCTGCCGTTCCTTCTGTCTTTTTGTGTCCAGACTTCGAGTAGAAGGCTTCTCTGGAACATGGTCTGTTGAATTAACGTTGGCAAGCTTCATCTGGTCTTTGGTTTTGGCGGTGAGAACTTCGTCGGTATCGTCTAAGGCCGAGTGAAGTGCCCTGAGTAAGAGGAGGCATTCGAGGCTGTTTGAATCATCTTGGTGGCTGAGAATTTGTCCAATATGGCCCCTGAGACGCCTAGCGATGGCGCCATTTAACCTAGGCGGCAAAGGCTCTGGCATCGACTTTTCCAAGTCTTCCGATTCTTCTGACTTTCCTGATTTTTTCAACATTTTCGAACTTTTCAAATCTTCCTGCTCTTCTAGTTTTTCCATCTTTTCAAGCCTTTCCAACTCGTCACTATACGCTTGCAACATCTTTGCGAATGATACAGATCTTTTATCCCATCGATCAGGAGTCGGGTTGGGAATGTAGGTAAATCTACTGTTGTCGATATGGAATGTTCGGCTTAACATGCCCAATATCTCAAATGATACTGCGATAAACAATGAGTACGAGAACTGATAGAGATGTAACCTGATGAGAGAGAGAGAGAGCCAATGTACATACCCGGAAATAGATGAGAAGTTCGAGTGCCTTCTTCTAGAAAGTAGCTAACGGTATTGTTATTGCAGCCGATGAGGGTCAATGTTTCGGCAATTTCCCTTATGCTCCCCATTTGGAGAGAACTGAGACTCTGCTGCTCATCGCTTGGGGGCTTGAGCCGTCTCTGGTCGAGTTTCTCTCTATAGATGGTTGGGACGTAACCGAAACAAAGTTCCTTGATCTCATCGACAGGAATGACGCGATTTCTCTCAAACGTACACTGACCAGACACTTGGAAAGAGAACATGAGCCCTAAGTCGCTCAGTCTTTCGCCAAGGACCATGAAGCCGTTACCTTCAGCCCAGTAGCGGTCACGGGTGCGGTCGAACTCCTTCCAATACACGCCAAGTGCTGCCATCATCTCAATCAGGTGGCAGATGGTGGTTGTGGCATAGGGCTTGATAACAGAGGTTGGCATTGTATCCCAGCTCTTGCGTTTCCGTTGCAACGCCACCGTCAAGGTGTGGTGTTGCTCCAGTGATGGCGGCGTTTGGGGAAGCATGTGTTGACTTGGTGGTCCGATGGCCTTGTATTCGCTTTCCTGCCACTCACGCGACTTGGCCTCCATACGCTGAATGGCAAAAAGCAAGATCCACCACGAAGCCCGTTCATTTTCTGCGGTATGAATTCTCTCTTTTTCTGATTTCAATTTGTATTCATTGCGCAAGTCCATATCCTTCGTCGTCCATGTGGCATCCAGACTATCTTTCGTGCCATTCAGGAAGAAGATATCCGCATCTGGGACTGGGCCGTTTTTGTTGGTAGGAGGCGAGACGAAGATGACTGGAGCATCGAACTGAACCTCAAATCGTAATTCTGACCACTGGAATCGCCTGGTCTTAGTTGTAGCCCAGTTCCCCATAACCTTCTCGTTACATTGTGAATAACCCTGCGCGGATGCATAGTATTGTTGGAGCACCTGCATAAAGGTAGCCAGTAGGGCTACAACAGAGACGACGAGAGCCACAGCGGCCACGACGAACTCAGAACCGTTGCTGCCACCTCCTCCTCCATTGATATTGGTATTGCCATCGCTGCTGTTGCTGCTCATAATGAATCGACGCCGGTATTCGGGCTAATGCGAAACATCGAACACGCCCGTCCTCTTCGTATTGTTCCGAGGCTATTTGCAAGCTTTTTCGAGGGCGAAACAAGATTGTTTGCCGTCGCCACTGGTAGTTGCGAGGGGACAGCAGCAGTTATAATTTCTTGTCGACGGGCTCGCGAGGAAGCCGTGAGGGGAGAGTGCCGTTACAGGATGGCAACGAAAGGCTCTCCAATAGGCAGCCTCCACGATTAAGCCATCGCTTGCCTCTCAACGCTCCCTGCTTTCGTCTCTCGGTCTCGATCGGTCTCGATTGGTCTCACGGACAAGTAAATGGTCGATCCAGTGAGGAGGCTGAAGCTGATAATGCAGACAATACAAGAGATCAGGCGCGCGGAACGGTGCGACGACGCCATGGTGGGCAAGGGTGTATCCCCATTGGCCAAGCGCCCAAGCTACGTGCGCCGCCTAAGGAGCTGCTGGCAGGGCAGCAATGATTCGCATCCTGTCGCCTTCGCCATCGTTCAGGTTCTGAGCTGGAGACTCCTAAAGTGTCATGAAAATTGCTGTCATCGGACTTCAGGACGTCTGGTTAAAGTGAAGTTGACGATCCGGAGATGCCAAGGTTACTGTGCAATCTTTCCTGCCTTTTGCACTTGGCATTAAGAATCAAATAAACACCCGCCACACACACCGCCACAGCGTTGAATCACCTTGCACTATACGGAGTAGTACGCAGTAGGTACGGAGTACGGAGTACTAATGCATGCAATGTGTGGCTGAAATTAAATTCTCCCTTTCGCTGCTCTCAATTGTGGAGTCATCACTATCACAATGCAACTAACAACAGCGATTGGAAGAAGCCCATGCTGTCACGGCCTGCTTCATTGCACTATATTCCACCTGTGGCACTATTTGGGCGCCGAAACAATGCAGCTCTACAGCAGACCAACCAACTTGGCCCATGAATGCCCTTGTATGTCCACCGGACCTTCGGACCAGATATGATCACAATGGGTCATGAGCTTGTTGTTGGGCAGATATGCTGGTGGCCGACCAATCAGCCTCTATATCGACGCTCTCCTGATTTGTGCAAGCCTTCTTTGCCACGCCATGGATATGCCAAAGACCCATACTAGGCCGGTCACACCGTCCAATAGCGGTCTTCTCGATTCAGTACTGTGATATCTTCCCAGATCTTGTCCTACCCTCCCCTCCCTTTCATACGACACGATCATGCCAGTTTTCTCTTCTCTCATCACAGAGCTGACAACATCCGCACTTGTCAATATGGCTGTTCACCGTCAGCGGAGCACTGGGTATCAGAAAGTGGTTGATGTTAAGATGACAATGATCATTTCGGCGCGCAGCCTATCGCTTTGCTAGGTAGGAGAGGGACGTTTATGATCAGCAAAGATTCACTCATTAATGGACATAAGAAAGTCCATACTGTGTTTGATCAGAGTAGGTGAATGAGTCGGCTTTTTCTTGTTGGGGGCACCTGAGCCAACAACTCGCCAATTCACCGTGAGACTACCATGGATGAAAGTGTGACGGATTCGCAATCCATGGCTTACAATAGACCCTGGCTATCACCTGCTTCTCAACCGTGTCCTGCAAGTTGGATCACACTCGGACTCCATACGACTGAAAACGGTGCGGTCCGAGCAACGGGCGTTGGCAAGCGCCACTTTATAAACTTTTGGACATATCCCCGAAGGGTATACTTTAGCGAAGTTGAGAAACGGTGGGATAGGTTTCCCATGCCATCTTCGCCGCTTCACATAATAGTCTATCACAGGGAGTAGCTAATGTCTCTCAGGCACGCCGCCAAGAATAAACCGGCTCCCGTCGTGCCTACACCTGGAGACGCTTATTGCCTTTCTATCCAGTTGCCCCATTATTGCTACAAGTCACAAAAATTCCTTTCAAGAACAGGTCTGTGCTGGAGTCGAACGTGCAACCAACAGACCCCAGTATTCTTTGCCGGGAGGAGTAGCCGATAGAAACTGCCCCATGCCTTGTGCAAAGGGCAGAAGACGGTCACTATCTCTGTTGACTGCAGACTTTTGCTAAACCTCTGCCGCAACTTTTAAATAGAAGGTTGGCGGTAACACTTGGTTTGCAGCTCTCTTTTCTGCCTCCAAAGGTACAAGTGTACTTCTTACGGTTGGCCGTCTGCTGCACTCCCGGGTCTCCGCTTTACTCGCTCTCGTTTCCGTAACTGGCGGCCGTTGGTTGTTGTGTGATAACCAAGGACGAATCACACGTTGCAAAGATCGTTGACATCGCGGCTTGGCCGCTGGTGCGTGCGTGCCTACAGACGGCAACTCCGGACGAGGATGGGGCGCGTGATGAGACCCATTTCTACTGATTCCTTCGTGAGTTATTTCGGTTCAGCCTGCCCTTGTGCAGCTGAAGGACGGCCAAACAACGCGGCATTGCCTGCGTGGAAATCTTGTGGCCAGCCGGAAGAAGCTCAGTCATAGTAAAATAGTTGGCTGTGAGTGATGACGCCCAGTTCTCGGGGACCTTGTACCACCATCCATGTTCTCGAATCACTATGAGAACCCGGCAGCTCCTGCAACCAAACCCGAGATATTGGCGTCGAGATCGATCCAGCAGCAGCCCTTCTCTCCTGCTTAAAGAACGCCACCAACAGGGGCTGGCCAATGAGTTGTCTACCCAATCTAAAGGCACTGTGGAACACAACTTGTGTGACCTCGATGCAGCAAATACGGCACCGTGAGAGCCACTTTTGATGATGATCCCCGTTCGAGACAACAACGGAAGATGACATGTTGGCCGCCTGGCACACAACAATAGGAGAAGAAGAAAGAGAGCAGGGCTGAGACGAGGCCAACACACGTTCCACGAACGGATGTGACAATTTCTCCTCTCATATCTTACTCTGCTCACACTGTATCTCTCTCTTTATCTTCTCTCACCTTCATCTTCTTGTCTTGTTAGCATTTGTTCTTCGCTCACCCCTGACCGTTGCGGTTGTCTCACCATCTTGCCGCCAGACGTGCAACCCTACCGACCGCTACCTTCATCTCTGACATCATGGGCACTTCGCTTGCAAAGCCGACTTCTCAGTCGTCACTTGATCGGTTGACGACGCTGTCTAAGGACATTGAAGAGAAGACTCGGTTCTTAACCGACACACTCCGCGCAAAGGGTCTCGAGGCCCCATCCTTCCAAGCTGGAGGCCTTCCAGATTTCCCTCTTGCTGAAACAGATAGGGAGGCTACAAAAGCTAGGCGGGAGATTGTGGCACTGACGAAAGAGCTGCACGATCTTGTACTTGGCCCACGTGAGAGTCTGAAGAACTTGGCTTGGGATGTAAGTCAACGACATGCCCTACAACCGAATACTCCCGAACCGCGATGCTAAGTCTTACTTCTTACCAGACCGTCAGCTACATTCCTCTCCAAGCAATCGGCGAATTCAGGCTTGCCGAAGCCGTGCCTATGACTGGATCTATTTCATATGAGGATCTGGCTGGCGAAGTCCATCGCCTGACTGGTGCTCCCATTTTGCCCTCTGACCTGCGGCGCCTCCTCCGCCTGGCAATGACCAATAACCTCTTCCACGAACCGCAGGTTGGCTTTGTCGCTCACAACAGAGCCTCCCTCCTGCTCTTGGAGGATGAGTCCCTGGCTAGCTGGGTGGCCATGTACACGACAGACCTCCTTACTCCTGTTGCCTACACTGTTGCAGCCATGAAGAAGTGGCCTGAATCAGAAGAGGGCAACCAAACAGTAAGACTTTTATCATCGCTCTTGCCAACTTCATGCGCTGATAATGCAGGGTGTCAACATTGCGTACAATCATGCAAACAGCTTCTTCGCCCATGTACAATCTGATAAGGCCCGTGCCAAACGATACGATCTAGCTATGCGTTCACACGGTAGTCGCGAGGGTTATGATGTTTCACATACAGTGCAAGACTATCCTTGGGGGGACCTGGGCAAAGCAGTGATTGTTGATGTGAGTCGTGACCTTTGTCTAACGTGTTTTGGCGGGTTTGGGATGACTGACATTAGATGGCAGATGGGTGGTGGCAACGGACTTGTGTCCATGACAGTCGCTGAAGCATTTCCTCAGCTGTCTTTCATCGTCCAGGACCTGCCAGGGACACGCACACCGGCCACCATAGGTGAAGTGCCCACCCACCTTGCAGATCGTGTCTCCCTCACAACACACGACTTCTTCAATCCTCAGACGGAGGTGGCAGACTTATACCTCTTCCGACATATCTTCCATGCCTTCTCAGATAAATACGCCACTCAGATCCTCCGTGAACTGATCCCCGCCCTACGTCCGGGCGCCCGAATCGTCATCAATGACATCGTCCTGCCGGTGCCGGGACAAGTCTCTCACGAAGAGGAGAGAAGCATCCGGACGATGGACGTGCTGATGAAGACGGTGTGTAATGCACGCGAGAGGGAGGTGGAGGACTGGAAGAGCCTGTTCGAGCAGGCTGACAAGCGGTTTGAATGGAAGGGAGCGTGGAAGACGAAGGGAAAGTTGTGGTTCGTCGAGTGCGTCTGGGAGGGTTCGCGTAAGTAGGTTCGATCTTCTCTGGGCGGTTTTATTTGGCTACATAGGTTCTTCTGTGTGGTATGATCAGCGTTGTTCTTGTTCATTTTTTGTGGACATCGTTCGGTAGGGCATGTAGTGTGTTATCGTTGCTAGTATCGAGATTGAAGGGGATCTCACCACAGCTAATTTATCAACGAATTGATTGCTTATGGCCTTGGAGACGCAATAAGACGGCAATCCGCTTCCTTTGACGCCCTGATAAGTCGAGAACATGGGCTGCCTTGATGAGGGCGCTCTCTGTGTCACCACATGCTCGCTTACACCACGAGAAACATTGACGCAGCCATCCACGGGTGGCTACATTACATTCCATTAAATTACTACGTGGCTTTCTATGATTTGGAATCATTATCCCAATTGGTCTAGATCTTGGTCACCTTCTTGGTCAACTCCCTGGCTGCAGAATTTCTCGCCATGTCTACAATCATGGCAACCTGTTGGCTCTGTGCAACCAAGTCGCCCTTCATATCAAACACCAACGCCTCGGTATCATACCTCCCATTATCAATCCGCTTCCCTTGCGTCCTTACAAGCAGCCATTCTTCCCCTTCGCGTGGCAGCGCCTTCTTCACCTCCAGGTTCATGACTAGCGTAGGGAACCAAAACGATTTGTCGTACGCAAACCCATTCTCCGGGATGGGATCCTCAGGATTGCGCTGACGGAACATCTCGACCGTCATGGCGGGCGTCAGATCCATAACTAACGCCAATGACGGTGACGTGAAGGCCTCCTTGATGGCAAAACGTATCCAAATGTCTAGAGAGCCAGTGAAATTTGTGAATCTCTTCCCCTTTCGTGGCCAAAAATACTGAAAGTGGCGCATAGCAGCCGCTTTGTCCATGATCGGATCGAAAAAAGTCTCCCAGTTAGGATCCTGACCCAAGGTAAGCTTCGCAAAGTCCACAGGCGGGAGCTCAGGCTGCATTGTCCAGCCCGTGCGCAGAGTTATGCCCTTCTCTGCCTCGATGAGTCGGTTGGTGAGGTATGCAGATACGAGCTTTGGTGACTTGCCATCTGGGGATATCCAGGGATGTTGGGTGAGAAGGTCATCTTGGTAGAGAGTGATGTGTAGCACAGATATGAGGCGGCCAGGCTTGACCTCTTCCACGATAAAGATGGCAGGGCCGACTAGTGTGCGATTGAAGAATTCCCAATGGCTGATGATGGTGTCTGGTTGGTTCCTGGGGGAGAGGTGTGCCATAGCGACGCGGAGGAAGATGTTGGCCACATAACCACCGTTAGGGACTGGGATTTGACGTTGGTGTTAGTCTCGTAGCTCGGACTTATATGAAGGTGAAGACACTGTAATGTGATGACATCTATATGAGAGCATTGGGGTATGAATAGGGTCCTCGTGCTTACCCACGCCAATACAAAAGCTTGGAGACAATTTTGCAGCATATGTCTTGTCGTCGAGTTTGGTGATAATGGAGTCTTCCTCCAACGAGGTGGGAAACTTGGGCATGGAACTCATGTTTGCGGTCCTTGTCGTGCTTTTTGTTCCTTATTCCGGAATCTGGGAGTGGATAAGATGGGTCAATCGAGACATCATATCGTGGTTTTGGTTGCATTTTCATACATCTAGCGTGCGTGTCTTCTCTGGAGGTTGAACGCCTCCATCCTTCACAGTGACTCGATGGGGCATCATCATGAATGAGCCGAGGCAACTCCACTCCTTTGCCAATAACAGATTCGGCCCGAAAGAGAAGCTCTATGTAGAATTGGGTTTCACCTACGTGGACTTGATCAATGTGGAAGTGACGTGCTAATAACTTCGGTCTAGACTAGCTAAGGGTATATACGAATTACGCGAATCCCATGCTCCCTACGGAGTACAGAAGTTAGAAAGGAGATATCTCCGCTAACGCTCTTCGGATTTAACCCCATACTAGTGAACGGCCCCATGTTGTTTTAGTGCTCCGTACTCCGTGTCCGTAGTTTCCGGTTTCTCAGATGACCTCCGTGCTGGTTACACGAACCATTCAAGGGAATCCTTCCCCGGTATTGTTGATCAGGAAGTCCCGGCTTCTTTGCAGCGGCAGTATCACGTTTTGCAGCATGTCTTGCCTCCACTTATCAGGTCTGTTCTTCCCCAAGCACCACTCAACGGCCTCAGAATAGGCCTGGCCTGCCTCTTCTTCCACGTCATACTGCCATTTTCGGGCCGCCAGAACATCAAATCCTCCTCTATTGGCCTCAGTATCACCAACTGGCCACTCTTTCCTGCACGGCTGATCCTCCAGAACCGCCCCGAAGCATAGCTCCAGGAGCATAATGCCCAGCTGGTCAAGTGATTGACACAGCATCGCGCCATTCTCAAGTGACGTGAGTGATTCTTGGCTAGATAGCATTGAGAAGTTGGGGCTTATATGAGGCTGGTCCAGAGATATGACGTTCCGGTCATTTATGTTGGTGTAAAATGCAATCTCGGACTTCTTCCACAGAAAAGGGAGCCATTGGGTGCCTGCGAGCTGTAAGAAAGAAGAGGCGAGAATTAGCGACAAGGCATAACGCTGACGTCGAGTAGGACGAGGATAAACCTCGCCCCGGAGGATTTGATCAAGCGTGACAGATGTGACGCTGTCGGCTGTCTGATGAGAAACGGTATAGATGTAGTACTGGCAGTCTTCCCCAGTCAGGTAGCCCCAACATGAGTCCTCTATTTGATCGAGCGGTATGCACAACGTAGAGATTTCTTGAAAAATACTAGAGTAAGGATCTGTATCCGCCATTGTTATCCTGATCGACGGGGGCGGCCTGAGTGATGGTCAGCCTTGTTCCTGAATCCTAGAAACGAATATGAACATGGCACACGCAACACAGCTCACCTTAGAAGCTTATCACAGCCCGCCTGGCGTTTCAATCTCATTGCAGACTTGACTGGAATATTTTCCCTGTGCTTCGGGCCACGAAGCGGGACTCTTTCCACCTGATCCATCGCTTGCCTCGCTGATACCGAGGTCTCCTCATTCCCCTCCGTGATTCTGGTCTTGTGAACCCCCCAATTCGAGGATCCCAAGGTAGCGAACATGATGTTAAACTCAGAGTCCTTTCTGGCCCGGTGTTAGAGAAGCAATCCCATGTGATGTTGCTCTCTGCATGAGCAGTTCCATGAGGAGGCAAGAGCTTGGAAAAGCTTGGTTGCTTGCCTCCAGAAGGTACATAATGCAGAATCGGCAGAGCTTGTTTGTTGTATGAGCTTTCGTCTCCGCCTCAATTCATCTTCTCTGTCACTAGCCCTTAACAGCTTCTCAAGGCCGCTGTTATAGTTCTGGAGCTGCTTGAATAATTCCTCGCGGATTGCCTCACTGTTGCTGAATTTGACCTTGAACAGTTGGAACCTAAGCTTATCTTTGGTCATGATATCCTTTGGACGTCTGTTAGTTACTCGTATTATCTGTGGGTGGCCGGCAATTAGTATTCAATGCTCCGAACTTGTGAAGCCAAGTTGCTCACTGGGGTGTTCAGTTTCTCCTGGACTGCTTCCGCATCCATGGCCATCTCCTGTTCCAAATCCTCCATAGTGCTTTCCATTCCCGTTATAAATTCGAAGTACGGTTCGTAAGCATCTCCAAGTCGTTTCCTCAACAATGCATCGACGCCGTCTTCTCTCCAGGCATCACCGCCAGGATCTGATAGCAATGCCTCGATTTTGGCATCATCTGCAACCAAAGGAAGTAGTAGTTGCCTCAGATTGCTTGCCAGGGCCACACGATGAAACTTCAACTGGGTGCTGCATTTGGTGTATTCCAGCCTTATTTGGTTCCATACTCCAAGTCGCTTCGCAATTTCGCGGTATCGACCAAGTGCACTAATGGCCAGGGGAAACGCCCCGAGCACTATTCCGGCTATTTCGAAGCCAGACATGGCGTACAAGTCGCAGAAGTGTTCGTTCGCTGGTTCCAAGTACAGCTGCCGGTTATGAGAATGCCTTCGACCATGAAAGTGGACTGATAGAATGTGTTGGAGTTCAAGAGCACACGCGGGAATTCAGGTCAGGCTGCATATTTATGGATGCCCAACTCACGCCAATGCAACCATCATGCATAGAGCATGCCTCGACTCTACGGCCTCACATTGGACAAGACATGAGAGCTACAAGGGGTCCCCTCAAGGTATGCATTCAACAGATGGCCAATCACATGCTTCTTTTACTTCTTGTATTTGGGGTGACTATCTCCATATCTCGCGGAATTCCCAAATTCTTTGCTTTGTATGCTACAGATTTCGATATAATGTCTGGATCAGGACAAAATCCCAATATCTCAACCAAGGCCCGTGAGACGCGTCAATGCTTCTTTGACCTGATATCGCATTTAGAGGGACAGCATGGCGGTGCACCGACGATAGAAACAATCACAGACGCCTTGGAACGATTCATATTGTGGGCGGGAAATTTGGGTGCTATGCATCTTCCCGAATCGAAACTATCGCTTGACTATCGCCTCACGGGAGCTCGGGAAATCCATGAGCTCTTATGTGAGCATCTCGATGACCTACGAGAAGCTATTCACGACTGTAAGCCCATATATCCTTCGCACCTAGCTAATCCTTTCTCACAATATATAGTGCTAAGTATCTTGGATGGGGAGAGTGTAAGCCATGAGCCGGCCTCTATCGATTCGCAAGACTCTCCTGTTGATGAAGTGACGGTGATTCTCCAAATAATCTCCGAGTATATTGGATCCCTCTTTCGCGTCGGACGTCTCATCAGGAACACCGGTCCCATTGATATGTTCAAACGAGCGCTCCAAGCCTCAAACAATGCGTTCCCAGCAAGTTTCGACATCGACTACGTGAGGGAGAAGCACCAAAAGCTTAAGCAACACGATATGAATCGACTAGCTGAAAGGGCCGGATGTGCGATTGCCAAACGTAGGCAATTCATCAAGTATAGTCGAGACCATAGATCTCGACTTGGTTATGAGGAGGAGAAATGGACAGGGCAGCTGGATGCTTGCATAGAGTACTATTCAAGCGAAGTGACTACGTTTCATCCAGAAGCACTACCAGAGACACTTCTCCCTACTAAGCTGGATGATGAGGACGACTCGGTTTCTCTCATGTCGGCTTCAACAATGGCTGATTCAACATCGACTCTACAATTACCAAAGCTAGCTGATTTATCCAAAGATGGAGAGTCCTTCGAGTGTCCAATATGCTTCACATTTCAGTCTTTCCAACAAGAGAAATCCTGGCGGTAAGTCGAAAACAATTCCTCTCTTGAATCTCGGGCAATGGTCTAATACCATATAGTATTCACGCGTTCCGTGACCTCAAGGCGTATATGTGTACGATCGGTGGAGAATCTTGCGGCAATGATCTCTTCGAAGATCGTGATGCTTGGCTTGAACACGAATTACGACATCACAGAAGTGAATACGCTTGCCCCCTGTGCAATGGCGCCCCTGCATCATCTAGATCCGATCTCATCTCCCATATAAATGTCAATCACGGATCTTTCCCAGAACCACAGCTTCTGTTGCTCCAGGACGCTGCCATGCGAGCCCCAGCTATGCTCAGAGCTCGGGACTGCCCATTCTGCGATGATTGGGAGGCGAAGCTGCGCAAAACGGAAAGTTCTATGACCCAAAATATTCTTGTCACCCTGGTCCGTTTCAAAAGACATGTGGCAACAAGAACAACTTGCCATGTTCGCCATACTCCAAGCAATGAATGAAGATAGTTTGTCTGCCGCCAGATCTATCATCAGGTTGGAGTGGAGTGGAATTTCGTTACCTGATCCTCTGCATTTAGAAACTGACAGCGGACCCCCTGAGCGAGACGTCTCGCCGCCTGACAATCCTGGATTGCGGAATTCTGCCAGCTCACACGCTACCGAAACCTTGAGGGCCGAAGATAACAAATCTCTGCCAACAAAGATGGTGACTTTTTGGATCTAATGATCCCACTGTTCACATACTGATCCCGGCAGGACAATTGCGCAAGTGGTCCATGGTCCAAAGCGACAACTTCATAACGTGTAACCACCAGTACTGCAACAGTTGCATAGTACGGTTCATGAGTGTTGCGCCTGCTGCAAGGAACGGATGGACGTTATAAGGCAAGGAAGATGAAAGGAACATGATATAAATCGTAAGCTTGTATATTTGTACTTGTGCTTCATACTTAAGATGAGGCAGCTTTTGGGAGGGCTCGCCTGTCTATCTTCCTGCTTCTATCCCTCAGTTGGAAGGTAAACTCTACATATTCATATCGTGAAATACGTTTCGTGCTAGGATATTTAGCCACTTTGCTGACCTGAACGCGGGACCAAAGCTCAATAATATATTGTTCATCATAGAGTTGTGTCTATGTATTCCGAAGGTTTCCCTGCGATGCTTTCTAAGAATACACATGGCTACCTAGTTGTGGACGCATAAAACATATATTGTGGCCAACTTGAAGTTGAATTCAAAGCTTTTCTCCCCGATATATCATGGACTAGGACAATTCTTCCTCAACTCAAGACACGACACTGACTATTTCCTCGGTTCGAAACATAAGAGCACATAGTCTTCATATCCATCTATAGACTCTAAGTCGCCTCCTCAAACGTCACCTTAATGACCTGAATGTGGTTATTGTTCGTGTACGCAATCGTCAGCGTCTTCCCCGACTCATCCAAGTAAGGATACGCAACACCCGCATACACGAAACCCCCATCAATCGGTTCCGCCGTAAAGACCTCCTTATCCCCCGTCCACGGACCCTCCGGACTCGGTGCCGTTCGCAGCGCAACACTCGGTCCATCTGGTCATCTCAAGTCAGCAAAGCTCAAAAGCCCAGTATCAGGATGAAGGTCCCTTACGCAGATGGACATATATATAGCATTTGAACCAGTTGCTATACACAACCTGTCCCTGTCCAACCCCCCACATCACCGCCGTCTCTGGATTGTGCTCGCTCAACACCTCCTTGCTCCATCCTTTCTCTCTCCCCCACCAGTACTCATACTGCTCCAGGTCGAACGCATCTGCTGCTTTGACGCGAGCCTGGTACACGTACTGATTCGCCGGCCACGTCGTCACCGTCTTCGGTGGGTTGCCCCAGATGTAAATATACTCGCCGTTCACATCCTGATAGGCCGCAACGTCGCCGTATTTGGGTGTGTTGCTAGTCTCCCACCACCAGCCCTGCTCGCCGAGGCGTTCAGTGATAGTAGGTGTGCCGTCGATGACTTCAACACGAGCGATACCTGCGTGGCGGTAGTTTTCATTTTCATTCTATAACGATCAGCCTTCTCTCATCTCCCCGACCCTCCCATAAAGGGTCGTAGAAACAAAGGACGACTCACAATCAGGTAATAAAGCGCGCCGACAGCAGCATCATAATCCACCTCGACCAAACTCGTGCCACCAAACCCATGCAAATTCGTCTCCCCCCATTCCGCCACCCACGGCGTAAACTGCTTCTGATGCGGCACCGGCTCATCGTCATTTAAATGCAAATCATGCACCAGCAGCGGATCATCCGTCAGCGCTGACAGCGAATTCCTTACCATGCCGTGAAAGCCCTCGGGATTCTGATCCGGGTCCGTCACGCCCGGGGCACACCAGAGGGTATCTCCATAGACGGCGTACCATTTTCCTTGGATATGGCCTGCGAACCCCAAGTCTCGACGGCTGGCGCTGTTGGAGGAGCGTTGTTCGCCAAGGTATTCTACTGAGAAGTTGGTGATGGGGTTTTCTCCAAAGGGCTGGGTGTTGTCTGGGCCGGTCCAGGGTTCCTCATGTTGTTCTTGTTGTTGCTGGTGAGAGGTAAGCTCACTAGTAGGTGCTTGAGGAGGATCTTCAGTCTGGTCCTCTTCCTCACCGATGAGATCTTTAAAGAACTTTCTGAAGCCCATGACGCCTTATGATGGTGATGATCTGCGGGGCAACCTTGAGATGTTGAGGGGTAGAAGAGCCAAGGATCAATCCATATCAGAAATAACAGAAGAGGCATTTGACATGTGTAAAAGTGGAGGCTCCCATACATAAAAACCAGGACATATCTGCACAGCCTCATGCAACTGAACTTGGCACAGGAGGAGAATTCGTGGCCATTACTCCTCGTCAATATTAGACTCGTATGATGTCTTTCTTTCTCGTTCATTGAGTTGAATCAGGGATTCGCTTTTTGGGTATCTATCTATACATAGAACACTGGTTATTCTCACAAGTTTCGCTTCGCTCCTCAACGCCATTTCATGCAGCCATCTCATCGTCATTCATCCCACACTCACAACCTGGCAAACACCTTGCCAAAAATCTCCCTCGCCTTTAGCAAATTCAGAATACTCATCCGTTCATTGGCCAAATGAGCAGAGTCACTAGCCCGACCACAAGGCAGGTGGGCAGCTGGTGCACCAAACTCCTTCTCCAGGAAACGGATGGCAGGGATAGATCCGCCTTCCCGGATGTATAGAGGCTTCTTCGGCTTGCCTGTCGATACTTCAGGAGAGCTCTGGCGCTCTTTGGCATCAGGACTAGACTGTTGACTGGTATGATCCGATGTCTCAAAGCAATCTGGCCAGGCCTCGACAACAGCCCTGCTCAGTGTGCGGAAAATTTCATTCTTCGGGTCACCCAGCCACGGCTCAGCCTTGTTGTCAATGTGTATGCTCAGTTTGTTCTGGGAGTCAAGGCTGGCAAATTCCCGGCTCAGGAAGCCTGACAATGCGCTGGTCACAGCATCGACTTCTTGTCCTGGGACCAGTCGCATACTGATGTGCGAGCTAGCATGACTGCTGACCAGACTGCCATCAGGGCCAGATACCTTAAACCGATGAATGGTAAGATTAGGCTCGCGCCATCGCGCCAGAAGCGACTGTTTAATCTTGTCTTCTGAGATGGCCTCGGTGCTGCGGCGCACCAGAATGGAAGCAATGTCATCATAACGAGCTTCTTCTTCTGGAGTCACTGGCGGGATGCCGTCATAAAATCCCGGGATTAAGACGCGGTTGCCGCGTCCTTTCAGTCTTGACATAACCGTAGTCAGGTCTGAGAGAGGTTCATCAACCATGTGCGAACCATCAACACCCGAGTGAGTATCGGGGCGGGACGAATCCACGCAAACCGTCGCATGAAGCACGCCACGCAGACCATACGTAAGACATGGGACCTCATCATCCAGCCAGTAACTGTTTGCCAGCAAGATGTAGTCAACGGGGCCAATCAACTCCTTGTTTCTCTTAACGGCCTCCTCAAATCCCCTGGACCCGAATTCTTCTTCTCCCTCAATCAGGAAGATGACATCGTTTTCTAGCTTCTGTGCCTGTATCAAATCCGTCACGGCATAAAGGGCCGCGATGATGGGACCTTTGTTGTCACTGATACCGCGCCCATACAGGAAGCCGTTAGTTCCCTTAACAGTGAAAGGGTCCGTCGTCCACTTTCCATTCTCGTTGTCGGCAGCTACGACATCGTAGTGCCCGTAAAAGAGGATCCGCTTCCGTTTCTCAGCCGACTCCTTCTTCCCAGAGAACCTTGCATAAACGACGGGGTTATGGGCCTTTTCCGTGCTCAGCATCTCAACATGGCCGCCCATGCGCTTAAAGAGCGCCCCGAGAAACGTGGCTCCTTTGCGGCAATCCTCTGCGAACTCGGGTCGGGATGAAACCGTCCTATACGAGACAAAATCTGCCAATGTGGAGAGCAGCACGTCCTCATTCCCGGCCGAAGTGGAGGCTTTCGAATCAGCTCCATCTTGAACGAGCCATATTGAGATATCATCGTCATTGGCTCCAGTGATGTAGAACTGCTCGTTCTTGTACGTTGTACAGACTGACGCCAGTATCTTGCCATTGTGTGCCTTCCATTTATTCAGACACTGATACTTTTGGCTGATGTTTCTGGAGACGTGTTGGTACTTCCCGTAATGAGCCGTGCTGAATTTCTAAATCAGTGTCAGCGAAGATGATAACTTGTGGAAGATTCAAGGCGACTCACAGTTGCCCAGCCATCGGCAGAGGCTGTCCAGAGATAGCCCCAACCCATCTGGACTGACATAATATCCACGTTTTGCGCCTTGATGACTCTCAATCTCTGTGCAGTATCTAGGTCCCAGAGCTCAACGATGCCATCTAGCTTTCCAGCATACAGGAATGACCCATCAAGCGCAAGAGAAAATACTGACTCGGCGTCGTCCGTGCCTAGTGTCATGATCTCTTGGATGCCGGAGCCATCTGACTCATCTTGTTGCCCCCTGCTCGACGGCTCAAGCCTCCAGAGTCTTATAGTACCGTCACCACCTCCCGATATCAAAACATCGTCTTCGGAATCGACTTCGACGGTAGGACCTTTTGCCATGAGCATACAGTATACGTATCCGTTGTGCGCAAACTGTCGGATCGCATGACTGTCGATTTCAAGGACGGTGTTCGCACGAGGAATCAAGCCCCAGCGGTCCTCGCTGCGTCTTGGAGTGCTGGTGCCTCCGATGGCCTTGGAATCGAAAAACCGGTGGTTTCTGCGATCGGGGTGCTTTTGCGAGTCGGGAGACACTCTGGAACTCGGATCGTTCAGGCCAACCCATTGGATAGTAGTATTCTGAGCCCCAATGTACAGGGTTTCGTGCTGGGCGCTGTATGCGGTGCAGAAGACATCGCCGACGTCGTAGTTTCCGTAGATCTCGTAGAGGCGACGCAGAGAGCGGGGGCACCAGACATTGATGATGGCGTCGCCCGCGCTGGATAATAGCAGGGAGGCATCGGGTGAGAGAAAGAGGGAGAGGACGCTTCGTTTATGGGCCTGGACCTGCTGAACCTGGTGGAATGTGGACAGAGACCACACCACGATTTCGCCGTCCTGAGTGCCAGCGTAGATGGAGCCGTGCTGCGGACTGACAGCCAAGGCGAGGATGCTGCTGCTGTGCTTCAGGCTGTGGACCAGCTCCGGCTGGATTTCTGGACAATCGGGCTTCTCGAGAGTGGCGAGAACCGACGTGGCGGTCGCTGAATCGGCTGTGAGTGAGGGCATCGTCGTCGTCGCTATCGCTATGGCGGGGAGAATTTCGACGTCAGTTCTGGTGATGAAGGCAGGGCAAGGGTTTGTGTCTGTATAGCTACCAGAGCATGACGGACAAAGCAGATGAAAGAGAAGGACCCAAGTTGCGAAGAAACCGAGCCAGCAGCCAGAGAAAAGGACATAAAGAAGGGGAGCTGGAAGAAGAAGAAAAAATTGAGCCCAAAGAGCGATAGGATTCAGATGTCGCGTGTCTCTGGTGAGGTGATGATTCTAACAATGACGTGCTAACTTGCGGTGTCGGCGCCATGAGCACAGACAGGGACTGCCAGCCTTAGTCTTATAGTGCTTATGTCCACCAAATTTCACCACCTCCAGGGCTCTATCTCGCCATCGATTCACTAACACTCCGTCCCAATACTTCGTATTCGCCAGCCATAAAATAAAAGATCAATGTGAGGCTGAAACGTCTGCGTCTGCCATCAACGAGCATATTCTGGCCAGCACCAGACATTGAAAAGACGTGACGAAGCTAAAGAAATGACTCGAAACTCACCCATCGCTCCAGGCAAAAGCAGCGTCCCTCCGTTGTGCTTCGTCTCCTCCTTCATCGCTATCCGATCGCATCCTCGACAAGCTGGGCTTTGCGGCCTCTTCATCTTCGTCTTCTTGATAGAGATATGCATGCCACAACCAGATTTTCTTGTGCTTTCGTCGTACAATCACAATCTGCAGCAGGCAGTCGTACGTGGTGGCGTAATAGATGTATAGAGAGAAGAGATGGGAAGAGAGGAGAAGTGGGAAGATGGAATAAGTCGGTGTCTTCCTGAACAATGATTGCTACACAAGGAGCTGCAGCCTGCCGTTTTGTACTGCAAGTCTGCAACGCCCCTTGAACGACCTTCGCTCAGTCTTTACGGGGAAGTATTAATACTTCGTACTTAGTAGACACGAACGGGATATGTGTCCGCTTCATCCGGCCATCGGTAGCGGCTGCACGGCGTACGGAGCCGAACAGAGAACTGAGCCGGATCACCATCTCGTTGGACTATGCAGGGATATAAATCCACTGTTCTGCGTATGCCCCTGAAGCATCTCCGTCATCATTGTGGGCGTGACCCCGGTAACCCGGGTTGGATCCGGGGTCATGTGTTCGGAGCTCTGAGACCTGCAGGTCTTAGTGCAGGGGTCTGCTCGTTATCTCAGCTCCAAGACTCAAGACAAACCAACTAACAACAAAGCCAAGTGTTGTAACAGTGGATTGACGAGAAGCTTCTTCATTCCTGCCTGTGACACTGTCCAAGTCTGAGAACCCACCGCCTTTGGGGAGTGTATCATCACCATTACACAAAAGATGTGGGATCAGCTCTGTCTTGCATCACTGCCCTCTCACGGCTCAGACGGGCAAGAGTACTCGAGAAATCATGCCATTACAGCTGACCAAGAACGATGTGCCCAGAAGGTTCGATCGAATTTGTGTGTCCCAAGGACTCAGATCGAAGTTGACTTTGCAAAACTGGACCAGATGATGTCATCGTCATCCTTGGGACCCTCGGTATATAAACAGGTTATCCAGCTTCGACAACTACAGGCCAACAGTTCCATCCCAAGGTATTAACGGCAGGCAATTCTTACGCTAAACACACCATGCAGCCGTATCTGTTTCTCCTCAGCCTTCTAGGCCTCACTGCAGCAAACAGTTTCTACACCATCACCGCACACACTCCCGACCACCCGCATCTGGACGGCAAAGTCATCCACGCTCGCGACAGGTCCTTCATCATCGGTGCCGCAAGTCCTAGCACCCGCTGTGGCGTCAGGAATGCGCAGCATTGTCCGGCTGGCGATGCCACTTTGATCAACGAGAACATGTCCTATCTCGCTGTAAGTTCTAACGATCTTTCTTGAAATTGGCTTGTACTCATTCGTGACACCCTTCAGGCCGCTGTCCCTGGCGGCCAGTTCATCTATGTCGCTCCTGATGGCTCGATCAGCTATCCCTCCGCCCACTCGACCCTGCGACCTCCCGGCTCCCAGGTCGGCGGCTTCTACTCTTATCAGATCCCATCCGCCCGTAATCCTCCCGCTACCGTTTTATCCTGGCAGTCAAAGGAAGGCCCCGCTGGGCTTTGGGCATGTCCTGTTTCCGCCGCCGTGCCGGTCACTCACCAAGCAGTGCTGAAGGCAGCGACAGTGGCTTTTAAGGCCGAGGGATGCCTTCCGGTGGCAGGGATCCGTATTCAGCCTGCGGGAAGCTCCTTCGGGGCTTGGGAGTATACTTGATGGCTGATGGAGAGACAATGACAGATGGGCCATGTCATCAAGTCATTGTCAGCACATGAGTTCTGTATCTCAAGTTCTGTCAACAAAGTGTGAATTGTAGCGTTTCAATACAATCTTCAAATACTTCACACATGATCATACCCCACAACTTCCATTTAATCCAGCAACAACTCGAAATCGAACTCCTTATCCGTCCTCAACTGGTACTGAGGCAGCGTCCACGGACCACACGCTCCCGTCCCAAGCCCATGATGCGCCCAATCCAACCTCACAATCGTATCCTCCCTTTTCCTCTCATGCAATTCATATGGATGCGTACACTCATCAACATCTTCCGTTGTGTAATGCATCGCCGAGAAGCTTGCTCCCTCAAGGTCTCCAAACCTCGCCCGCAGGATCCGATTCTTCGCTTCCTTGTCGACGAACTCCACCCAGCGCACGTCGGTCCTGTTTCCACTGTCTTGTGGAAACTCGTAGTCTACCCAGAGGTCATCCACGCTGGCCTCCCAGTTCCCAAAGGGTTGCGAAAGCTTCACGTCTCGGTACGAAGGTCCTGGGCCGCGGCCCCACCACCGGGCTGTGTGGATACCCGCGACGCCGAGGGTGATGCCGATGCGGGCGAATGTCTCGGGGAGCAGTAAGCCGTGCGGCTTTCCGTGGACGCGAAGGGAGACGGTGTCGCCCTTGAAGTGATATGAAAGATTCACGTCAACACCCCAAGCTAGGACCGGGGCAGCAATCCTGGCATGGATTTCGACTTTCACGTCGTCACCTTCATGCCACTTAATTTGTCGGACGTGGGTGGATGTTTGGTGGAGACGTCTGTCGATCCACTGTTTTCCGTGGCCACCACGATCGTTGTTGGTGAGAGCGCGGTAAAAGTCGATGTACAAGGGCTCTGTGAGGAGCTCAACATCTGGTTTGGTTGCTCGTCGCCAGCTGACTAACGCGCCGGAGGATAGGTCAATGCCCCAAGTCGAGATTCCGGACGATGAGGAGATTGAAAGATATGTCTGGCTTGTCCTAGATATCTTCGGCTTGGGATTGGATGGCTCCAACGAGATCAATTGAGTGATGGGCGAGGGGTTGGACACTGGGAGCTGGCCGAAAGCGACTTGGTGTCCAGCAGGTGCCCAATTCGTTGCCTCTTTCAGACTGAAGTAAAGATTCAGGTATGCCTCGCCGTTGATATCAGTCAACTTGTCGTGGGGAAAGTCATCAACTGTGAGTATTGCTTCAGTGTGTGGTTTGATGCCTGCACAACATGTGAGTCTCCAGCTTTAATATTTGACAGATTGACAATGAGAAAACGCAATACATACCTTTTGGGATAGGCAAAGTCCCGTTGGCTATCCTTTTCCCACCATCCGTCACAACCTCCCATGTACAAGCCAGGTGCTCCAGGCCAATGAAGTCGTAGCGATTCACAATCGTGACTTTGCAACCCTTTAAATAAATTGTTTGCACAGGCTCAATAAGTTTGGCGTAGTCGACGATATTAGGCGTCGGGGTATGGTTAGCAAACAGCAGTCCATCCATGACGAAGTCGTAATCATTTGGGATGTCCCCAAAGTCGCCACCATATCCCATGTATTCTTTCCCATCTTTCGTTCTAGTCCGTAGGCCCTATCACAAAGTTTAGAAGTCATGTGTGCAACAGAAATTCGCGAGACTTACGTGGTTGGCCCATTCCCATACAAACCCTCCCATAAGTCGCGGGTATTTGTAGAATGCCTCGACGTACTCCGTCCCACCTCCCCCAGAATTCCCCATCGCATGAAGGAACTCACAGAGTACCAATGGCTTCTTCCAGTCCCGTTCCTTGGCGAATTCGTTCACGACAGTGTCAACCCAGGGGTACATGCGGCTGAAGATGTCTGCCGTCTGGGCATCTTGGTCGCCTTCGTAATGAACCAGTCGTGTTTGGTCCATCTCTTTGATGCAGTCGTACATGGCCTGGTGGTTTCTGCCATAGAACGCCTCATTTCCCAATGACCAAAGTATTATACAAGTGTGGTTCTTGTCTCTCGCAACCATCTGCCTCGCTCGATCGACGTATTGTTCTTTCCACGCCGGGTTATCAGAAGCAAAGGCAGCTGGGTCCTTGCCACCGATCTCCCCAAACCCATGACATTCAAGATCTGCCTCATCCAATATCCAGAGGCCAAGCTCATCCGCAACATCATAGAGTCTCGGGTCGTTGATTTGATGAGATGTTCGGATAGCATTAATGTTGTGCGTCTTCATGATAAGTAAATCCCCTCGCATGAATTCATACGGAACAGCTCGTCCATGGTCGGGATGGTGTTCGTGTCGGTTCACGCCACGAATCTTGATGGGCTTGCCGTTGACGCAAAAAACACCATCGATCAGAGCCGCAGTTCGAAACCCAACCCGATGAACCAGGCTGCATTTGTCGCCACCCAGGATGTTGAGAACCAGCGTATACAAGTATGGCGTCTCAGCTGTCCATTTTTCTGGCTTTTCCACGGGCAACTCGAAAGAGCCTGATTTTCCAACGTCTTTGGTGCTCTGTAGAACCTCTTTTCCGTGGCTGTCCAGAAGTCTGAGCTGGATAGCTGAAGGCGCGCTCATCTCCACCTTTACTCTGAGTGTAGCATTCTCGTAGTTGTCATCGAGATCCGTCACAACCTGAAAGTCGACAGGATGAACCTTGGGGAACGCATGCAGAAAGACATCGCGAAAAATGCCACTGAGCCACCATTGATCTTGGTCCTCGAGATAGCTTCCGTCGCATCTCTGATAGACTTCAACCGCCAAGGCATTGTTTGATCCAGTTTTGACGAGCTCTGTCACGTCAAACTCGCTGGGATTCCGGGATCCTTGCGAATACCCGACCTCTGTCCCATTCACCCAAACCTTGAAAGCAGCATCTACACCCTCAAAGCGCAAACGAATCTGGTGTTCGGCAAATGAGTCCTTCACAACGAAGTTTGTCACATACCTCCCGCATTCATTCTCCTGGTATGGGACATGAGGAGGATCGACTGGCCATGGGTAAATAACGTTCGTGTATTGGGGCCCTTTTCCATATCCTTGTAGTTGCCACATTCCGGGAACCGTAATGTCAGAGAAGCCTGATGTGTCATGATCTGGCTTGTAGAAATCCTGAGGTCCCTCAAAGGGGGACTTGGACAAAGAGAACTTCCATACGCCTGACAGGCATTGTGCCTTGGCCTTTGTCACATCCCGGGTAAGGGCCTCCGCCTCGGTGCCATAAAGATAGAAGTGACTTCTTGGAGGAAGAGTATTGCGATGAATGACATTAATATTGCTCCAGTCGGGCAGGGATTCGGGAAAGACGTGAGCGTCAGACATGGCGGCGGACCACGCGTGTAAGCAGAGACAAATTAGGCGGTGATATAGCCGCAAATCTCGCTAGTATCAATATTTCTGGAAGGACAAAAACTGAAGGATTCTTATTGAAAAGTATATGTTCTGGTTCAGTCAAGTTAATTCAAGGATGAAGTGAGGAGATGGAAGTCGGGGAAGGCTGAGGGGTAAGTAAGCACATGTGGTATGCAGGATCTAGTCAGCACCAAATTCCCCCACCAAACTATTACCTCACTACGGAGTATATTAAACGAACTTGGAATTGCATTGTTATTCACTATCACTTTTGTGGAAACGGGCCGTGATGGTAATTTTGGTAGCTGCACAGGGTACAGAGTGTATAGTTTGCGTGGTGGATTAAAATCCTACCCTATCAACGCCGTCTATCTTGACTACCTCGGAATAGGGTGAACAGAGACAATGGGATCGTGAAGATGACCCATCAGAGGTAAGCAGCGAGTTAACATCTTGAGGTGCAAAGCGCATGAAAGAAGTGTCATGCTATTAACGCGTACAAGATGGCTGGGATTGAAGAAGATGTAGACCTCTCACCCGCCAACCATAGTCTCAACTTATCAGACCAACAAGCGTAAAAGCCTTCCTGACAAGAACAGTCGAAAAAACTGCAAACTCGAAAATCAAATCCGACGTATTTGTGACAGAACGTGTTTCTTTGTGTGCCATGTGTTGAGTAGACTGATGCTTTGCGCATTGTTCTCCAGTCGAAATTTCCTTTACTTCGGCGTATCCATTGTGTGTCCAGCCCGTTGTCTATAACCTCATCCCAGCAGTCATGTGTGCCAGCATCTGCTTTGACAGGGAGGTAAATGAAAGAATCCACCTGGGAAATGAGAGTTGGTGCCTCTGTATTGCTTCGGGTCTCCATTTGTCCTGCGTTTGCAGTTCATCTTCTTTTTCGTTACGTTGGTTTTGTTCCTCTCGTCTCTCACTGATCTCTTGGCCGATGGCGGCAATATATTTGCCTGATGGCCAGCATTGTTCGATCGCTGAATATTCGCTGTTGATGTAATGTTAGAATGAAAGCACCCTCCTCGCCCCATTTCAAATAAAGAGAACGACTTACTCTGATTTCTGACCAGCTCGTGCCGCTGGCCCGAAGTTCCAGCAGCCGGGCAATCTCTTCGGCAGTCCAACGCCTCAACATACTTGGCCTACTTTGGAACTTTGGGGGTAATAAGTTAGTATACCCAAATGCTTGAATAATGTCACGTCATTGAAAGACTTACTTCATTTGAGGGGCCAGATGTCTGGGATCCATCCGCATTTGGTCTCGATGTTGGAAGGGGGGTCCTGCCAGCCGCAAGGGCCTTACGAACCCACGGCTTCTGCTCGGCTTGTTTCTGCCATGTTTCCCTGATACCGAAGTATTGGTCAAAAGTTGATCGTTGAGTTGAAGCCCATAGGGAATGATGCGTTAAGATTGAAGAAGTGAATTCCAGGTTCGTGGCATATTGCGAACAACCGGTGAATCATCTCTTCTAGTGCCGATATGTATAGAGTAGAGCCGTACAAGCATGCGGCGACATAGGTGGCCCGGGAATGTATGAGGAATGGGTTGCCTGTTGCTTACCGACTAGAATACCAAATATCTCTTTAGATGTATGGGGTGAATCGTTTTTGGATCAGAAGGGAATGGTAAGCCAGATAGATAGGACGTGTAGATCAAGTCCAGTAGGTAGATGTGAGGTTAAGCAGTAGGTAGCGGATGAAGGCGAGTAGACGAGAGATCAAGGCGCATAGGTCTAATATCAAGTCCGCAGTGAGATGTTATGGCGGTGCGAGAGATAAGTGAGTAGGTAACGTGCCAGCAAGTGGATGACAGGTGAAGAAGTAATGGAGAAGGAAAGGAAGATGCGAGAGGGAATGGGTTGTTTATATAAACAGTAACCTGAGGTTCAAAGTGGAAATGGGACGAGAACAATGGGCAGTTTCTATTGTGTTCACCTAGGCAACGAACGACCCAAGTGAATGAAGGTCAGAAATTTCATCTATTGTATTTCTGAAAGACTATGGTCTCAATAGGTAGGAGTTGAACAGCTGGTACCAGGCGGCAGCTGCCAGCGGTTCAAAGAACAAAACATAGAAATGCGATCAATTGTTCTTTCAAAATGTTTTATTTAATTTAAAAGCTCTACTATTGACGATTTGAACAGTTGGAGATACAGTAGAAGCTGAAGAAAATTGGAAATACCCCTATAGTATTAAGAACCTACAGAGGATAGAATCTGATGCAGTATTACCTGGATTTCCAGCTATTATTAGAGATTTATTGCTCATAGAAATATACTAAATTTAACTATTATGTACCTTAATAGTAATATCTAAGGAATCCTTTGATTAAAAGTTGAGTAATACGATTACAACAGATCAAAATTGCTACTGGAACATATATTCTATACGCGCATACAGAAATTTTACTAGCTTTCAATTCCGAATCTTTCACAACACCTTTAATTACAACAACACCAATTTTATATATTGTAATGGATTTCCATTTAGACCTATCATTTACTTAATATAGTAATACCGCAAATAACTCTAAGCTGCTCAGTTCCTTTGATTTTAGAGTGATGCTATACATACAGATAGAAATTACTATTCATACAGATGGCTCATGCGCCACCAAAAATCTCTAATAGTAGCAGCAGCAGAGATAGAGTTAATAGTATTATTATACAACAGATACATTAGTCAGCCTAAAGATGGTATATAGACTGAAGACTTGATATCTAATGTGTTAAAAGTGGGTGGTCCCGGGAAGAGAGTGATAGAGTCTAGAGCGCAGTGAGCATGAAGGAGGCGAGCAGGCAGTGGCTGTATTAATCTCTGCCCTTTCTTCTTAAGAGGAAAGGGCCTCATGCTCCAAAAGTCGGCTTCCTTCCTCCGTGACCTCTCCTTAGTGCGGGCATTCTTCCTCGCAGTCCCTCATGATACGGCGTTGCTTTAGTAGTCCTCCGGCTGGCTCTTGATAAAAGTGTTGTTGTAGCTACCTCTGGGTGCAGTATTTCAGTTATGGCGTAAGGGGCTGCGGGGAGATTTTCACGGGCAGTACATAGGCCATCTGTGCGAATAGTAATTTCTATTTGTGTGAATAGCACTACTCAAAAAATAAAGGGCACCGAAGGCCGCTGTTATTATAATATAGAAAATTGTGTTATGGCTATAGGTTATGGTTATAGGTTATGGTTAGGCCACATGACAAAAGAGATAATAGCCAAACACGAATAATACGATAAAATGACAAAACTATAATAAAGCCCAGTGTTTGTTTTTTAGAGGGTATATCTTATTTAGAAGTTTCAACTCCATAACTTGAATTTATTTGCTACCAGAACTGAAAGCAGCCAAAGCCATGACCACTCAAGCACAAGTGATTTTTGCACCAGCACGACCAGTGCTGGACTCAAACATACCGAAATCTATCTTCCTCGCAGGAACCACCAGTCTTACAGGAGAACCCGACTGGAGACAAAAGCTCACCTCGGCTATCGCGGACTATCCTATTGCCATCTTCAACCCGAAGCGTGATGACTGGGACTCCACTTGGAGAGAGAACTTTTCTGACAGCCGATGGGTAGAGCAAGTGGAATGGGAGCTCGACATGCAGGAAAAGGCAGATTTCGTCGTCATCTTCTTTCACGGCGTCAGTCCAGCCCCGATCAGTATGTTGGAATTCGGTTTGTGTGCTCGTTCTGGCAAGGCCATTGTAGGCGCTTTGGAGGGGTATTCGAAGAGGGGCAATGTGGAAGCAGTTTCCAGGAGATACAAGGCCAAGTTTGTGGTGTCTGAGGAGGAATTAAAAGACGCTGTGATTGAGAGATTGAAAGAGGAGCTGTAAATTCTGAGCGACTGAAATCCGGAACATTAATTCATAGACTGTCTGTACAGTTTCCCAATGTTCTACCATGTAGTTACGAAGTATCCATGTAGTGTATACAACTCTCTCTCCAGCCACAACTGAGGTGCTGTTAATGTTGCCCCACATCCCACAAATGTGGCGGGGTTGATCTGCGTCCAAGCAACGGGGAGCTTCTATCCTTCTATCCGCGATTTTCCTTCACCTTTGTCCAATACCCTCTGCAGTCATCCATCCACTTCTTTATCTTCTTTTTGGTGTAATTAATACATCTATTTTGCTTGCTTTTCTTAGTATCTACGGAAGTAGCTCAGCATGGACGATCAGTTCTGCGGCCGGACAGACGACGATCTCTTCTACGATGATTTTGAGCCTGTCGAGTCCGAGGCCATTCTTATAGACGAACCTCATGTCCAGCCTGAGCCTGAGCCCGAGGCTGCGCCAGAACCTGCGAGGCAACCTGCACCAGAACCTGTGCCAGCTTCGCAGGTGAATCAACCTGTTTCAGCTCCAAAGCCTTCACCAGCACCTGGTTCTTCAACGACGAGCAAACCCCTCCAAGCCGCCAAAGGCCTCGCCCACTCTCGCTACGCCGATAAACCCTCGCCAAAGCCATCGCCCGCTCCCGCTCCCGCTCCAGTTATAGTTCCAGCTTCGGCTCCAGCTCCAGCTTCCACTACCTCCAACCAATCCGCCAAACCTCCTCCCAATGCGCCCACAGCCCCCAAGCAAAAACCTCCTCGCGATGGCTCGTCGCAAAACACCGCTGTCGGCACTGACGCGCGACTCCAGTCCGGCGCCAACCCGCGACACAAGCTGACAGAGGCGGAACTCAGCGCCAAGATGGAGAAGATGAAACTTCTGTCCGCGGAGAAAACACGCAAGTTTGAAAAGGCTGAGATGGATGAGAAGCAACACGCAGAGGCATATGCGCGGGGCATGGAGGAGGCGCGCAAGCGCAGGGCAGAGGAAGCGGAGAGGAGGAAGCGCGGAGAGGAGGATAGGCGTAAGTTGGAGGATGAGCGTGCCAAGAACCGTGAGAGGAAGCTCAAGGCGATGAATATGAAGGACGGTGGTTGGGATGAGGGCAAGGAGGCTATGGCTGAGGAGGAGGCCAGGAGGGGCTTTCGCGGTGCCAATGGTGGAATCAGGGGAGTCAAGAGTCGTGGAGGATTAGGAGGAAGTCGGTTCTCAAGAGATGGAGAAACGCCGGATGTAGATCGGTTCCTGGATGATCGATACCGAAACCGAGGGCGAGGAGACCGTGGCCGTGGCGGCAGAGGAGGGCGGGGTGGAGGAGGACGAGGGGGTTACGATGGTCCAGCGGACGGCCCTAGCTCAACTCCAGCCAAGCAGGGGATTCCCGCAGCCGAAGACTTCCCTGCACTTCCATCCGAGGGCGCGAAGAAGAAGACAGACTCGGCGGAGCAGACCGGCACGACCTCAAAACCGACAATGGCACAGGCGGTAGCGGCCCCTCCCCCGCCTCTGCCAGAACCGATAGTCGGCAAGTGGGACGATGAGATGGAGGCTCTTGATGCCATTAATCAAGGCCAATCATAGGGATGGACCTGAGGAAACAGGGGTATAGGGATGATATCTGCTTTATTCGGATAGGATAATTTCGTCAACCCAAAAACAAAACTGGCGACGGGCTGGCTATGTGAGGGAGGGAGGGGTTTGGTTTGGATACACAGCTTGATTCCCACAGTATCATTCAGTTAGGGAGCAGGGCGTCTGGCTGAGTAACGTGCTGCTTAGAGCGTAATGAATAGAATCTTGGCTCAAGCTGACACGATTCTGTCCTTGGGGACCGTCTTTCCGTGGCCCATAAAACTGAAGGGGCATTCACCCATGCTATCTAGTTTTCCCAGAATTCACTCCCGCCCTCATTGCCCTCAAATTAAACATTACCAGACGCCAGGTTGCCATGCAGAGAGGAATACTAGTACATAAAACGCCATATTTCCAAAGATATCTTACCACCCACCGCGGTAGCCTCTACCTCCCCTGCCTCCTCTGTATCCTCCAGGGCCCCTGGGACCCCTTGGGCCACCACCACCCGGTCCGTCGTCATCAATGGCCGGACGTGACCTGCCCTTCATCTCCTTGGGGAATGCATCATATGTCTTGCGCATCTGTGCATAGCCTAGGTGCATCTTGCCGTAAAAGTGATCCGCGAGTCGTCGGTCGTTGTCCAGTCTGCTAAGATACGCTCCGCACACGTCGCAGACCTGCAGCTTCTGATGGCCTGATGGGCCAGAGGTGTCCGAGAGAGCCTTGAGTTCCTTCTCGCGTTCGGCCTTTTGTTGGACAATTTGTCGGACGCGGAAGAGCTCGTCCTGCGCGCGCGAGACTTCGCCCATTGAACCGAGGATCTCGATCTCAAGCATGCCGTTATTAATGGAGGATGAGAGCTCGGAGATGGTCTTGAGCTACAGTGGGATGTAAACAAACACATGCTGGTGGGTGATTATCAATTAGAGCATTTTTCAAGGAGAACTTACCAAAGCATTGGTTTGCCGAATCTCGTCAGGCGTCTTCTCAAGTCGGCGCTGCGCAGCATCTATCCTGCGATTGCACTCGTCGATGTACTTTTGCAGATCCCGCATGTAATCGTACTCGAAGCCATATTTGTGCTTGTCGCGCTCAGACAGCGCCTCGTACTCCGCCTTGAGACCCTCGGCATGCACTTTGGAGCACGGTCCGATGTCTTGTTTCGTGTTGGTGAAGAGATCGTGGGGACATGTGCCGGCGATGTAGGATCGGCAGACTTTGGGGTCGTTGAGAGAGAGCTGAGCGGCGCGCGACGACGACGACGCGCCCATGAGCTGCTCTAGCAGCTTTCGCTGTTCGGCGGCCATGATGCGATGCTATTGGATATCGTGCGCCGGCTCTGAGGGTGCTGGTGAATTGTGTTCTGGTGTTTCCAGGCGGCTGATATTTTGTCCTGGAGTGCAATAGTAGAGGTTTCCCAAGGCTGTCTGCTGCACTGCACCTTTAGTGGACGCTGCCTCACCGCGGTGAGCCACTATAACCCGCCATTGGCCGCCAATTTTACAGTGGATTGTGGCGCATCCCCCTGCTTCTGCCGCCTCAGACCGCCTGCCAGGGTCAACCAAACCGTCCCCTGGCTAGCAAGTTCCACGTCGCCAATTCCCAGCAGCGCGTGTAAGTACCCTCGTACCGATCTGCTGCCATCCGGTGAACAAGATCGAGACATGTGAACCTCGCCAGCGGCTGCGTCTTTTCGCCTTCTTCTTCTTCTCTCAAGATGCGCCGACTCCTTTCATCGCTACTCCTGGTCGTCTCCAGCATCCTCGTCTCAGCGGCCGAGTACCATGAGCAGCTGAACCTACGGCCCCTCCCGCTATCAGCCCTCCTTGCGAGCTTCAACTTCAGGACCAACACGTCTATCGCAGACTTCGAGGCGCACAATTTCCGACTCTTTCCACGATCTCTGGGGCAGATTCTGCAGTATGCTGGCACACGAGAGCTTCACCTACGATTTACACTGGGGAGGTGGGATGCAGAGAGCTGGGGAGCACGCCCATGGGATGGCACGAGAGAGGGCGGCACAGGCGTAGAGTTGTGGGCATGGCTAGATGCTGAGACGGATGAAGAGGCCGATACGAAGTGGTTGACCTTGACCAATGCGCTTTCTGGTCTGTTCTGCGCCAGTCTGAACTTTATCGATGAGACGAGAACGATTCGGCCAGCTGTATCCTTCCAGCCTGAGGGAGACCATCCGAACACGACCCTGGCTAATACCAGATTATTGCATGGAGTCTTGCCGCATGAGGTGGTTTGCACGGAGAACTTGACCCCATTCTTGAAGATGCTGCCATGCAAGGGCAAGGCTGGCATCGCAAGCCTACTAGACGGACACAAGCTGTTCGATGCGTCCTACCAGAACATGGCGATAGATGTTCGACCGGTTTGTCCATCAGACGGCGAATGCGTCCTTCAGTTGGAGCAAACAGTCGACATGGTCCTGGACATTGATCGATCCAAGCGACCTCATGGTAAGCCATCTACAATCCCCGCGCACCATCTAATCGAGCAATCAGGGGCTAACACAGGCTTGCTGTCAAGACAACCCTATTCCCAGACCTCCCCCAGGCCACGAGTTGATCTGTGATACTTCAAAGCCGTATCATTCTCACGACGTCTGTTTCCCCGCAGATTATCTCCAGGGCCAAGACTGGACTCTATCACAGATCTTTGGGCGGAGCATGCAGGGCACTTGTCCTTTGACAGACTCCGATGTGCCCCCCGTCTGTATGCACGTTCCAGAATCGCGCGGTGTGTACTCTACAGAAGGTGCTCGCGAGATCAAGTATGAGGACAACAACTCGCTCCGATGCTACCACGTTCAACAGGAGAGTGAGTTCACCCTGGTCCTGACCAAACCTGAACTGCCGCTAGAGGGAGAAGCTGCCGTCCTTGACGTAGTGAAGCCCGAAACCCCAGTGCTATTCGCCGAGCGCAGCTTCACGGGCCACGGCCAAGAGCATGGCGGCGTCCAAGCCATCCTCACTAACCCCGGAGACGACGAGGTCGAATTCGTCTACATGGAGTCACTCCCCTGGTTCATGCGCATCTACCTCCACACCCTCTCAACACGCATTTCCACCACCTCTGCCTCCGCATCCTCTGCCGACATCATCAAGCAAATCTACTACCGCCCTGCCCTCGACCGCGCCAGAGGCACCCAACTTGAACTCCTCGTCCGCATCCCCCCTCGCTGCACCGTCTTCCTCACCTACGACTTTGAAAAGTCAATCCTCCGATACACAGAGTACCCCCCGGACGCCAACCGCGGCTTCGACGTCGCCGCCGCCGTCATCACCACGCTCGAGCCCAAGGTCATGAGCATCCGCACCACGAGTTTGTTGCTGTACCTCCCCACGCCGGACTTTAGCATGCCGTACAACGTCATTATTTTCACGTCGACGACCATTGCCCTGGCCTTTGGTGGGCTGTATAACATCCTTGTGAGACGTCTGGTTGGTGCCAATGAGGCGCCTAGGGGTGCTCTCCAGGCCAAGGTGAAGAAGTTGGTGGAGCGGTTAGGAAAGAGGTCAACTGCTGGAGCAAAGGCTGAAGCGAAGTGATATATTTGCAAGATATTTTCTACTGAGATCTAATAAAATAGTCAAGATGCAAGATATTCCATGGGCCATGAGACCAACGGCGACGCGACCGAGCGGAGTTGCTATATTGCCTACGGAGTATAGCCGACTCGTATCTTCCTAGTCATATAAACCAATACACATCACAGTTCAACAGAGGTGAGAAATATGTTTCCAAAGTCCATGTACATTTTGCCACCAAGATATATACAAAAGAAGATAACTTTTCATATGTACTGGAATTCCACGCCCTTTCATCATTCACAGTCCTTTGTTATGTCATCCTACTGCGTTTCGGTCTTTTCAATCCTTTCTCTTTTTGAAGCATTTAGCACACACCATCGGGGAGGGTGAAGTCCTCTGTGCGGCTGCTGGCGTTGTACCTGGCATTCTTGCCCAGGCCACGCTTAGCAAAACCCTGCCACAGCTCACACTGGTTCTGGCCGCCAGTGAGGTTCTTATCGGCGTCAAGGATGGCATCACGGGCAGAGACGAAGTTGGGGTTACAAGGCTGGAGAGACAGGCCGCTGATGACAAGCTTCAGAGCCAGATACCTGCCATCGGTGGGAACACCCTGAGAGTCAAAGGTCGGGAAGTCGGCATCATTCTTGCCATGCTTGTCGATCAAGTTCCACAGAACCTCATAGAGAGTCGAGGCCCAGATGGTACCAACAGCGTGGACGCCAGTCTGCCTGTCAACCTGCTTGTAGGTGAGGGGGTTGGTCTGGATGCTGGTTGAGTAGGGATAAGCGCGGATACCCCTGCCATTGTTAGAAACCCAGGCGCCCATGGGGTAGTCGGTGGTGCGGGTGTCGCTAGGCTTAAGGCGGATAGTAGTGGCGAAGAAGTCAGACCAACCCTCACCCATGCCACCAGACTCGAGGCCAGAAAGGCAGCCGGAGTTGGCAGGGCCACCGGTAAGACGGGTAGACACTAATGTAACTGGTTAGCAAATTCCAAGGGGAATGAACCGCGGGGCAAGGAACTTACCTCCGTGACCGTACTCGTGAATAACGACGCCAGCCTCGAAGCAGCCGTCGCGTTGGGGGTTGGCAGTGTTCCACATGTACATCCTCATGCGTCCGCTGCTACCATCAGGGGGAGTAGCGAAGTTGGCGTTGTTGAGACCAGATCCATCCTGAGAGTTCAAGATGACAAAATCGTTGCCAAGGCCACCCTTGCCGTTGTTGTTTTCCTGGAAGTTACCAGCGCGCTCGTTGAATCCAAGGATGTACGTGAGATCATGGAACTGGTTGGCAGTGTAGAAGAGTTGGCTGATAGAGGCATCCCGATAGTCCTCCTTCCTTACAATGTCCGTCGTGAAGGGGAACTGGAAGGTCCTGGTTGGGCTGTCAGGTCGGTAGTTGTTGAGCCAGGCGGTGCCGCCACTGGGGTTGACTTGAGCAACAGCGTTATTGCCACGGGTAGTGGTGTAGTTAATGTTGCCGTTGCCAAACCAAGTGAAGGGAGAGGCATCGCTCCTCCAGGGGTCGTTGATGACCTTGCGACCAGCCTCGGTTGGGTCGTTCACGCCCCAGGGGTAGACCTCGAACGAGGCAAAGTCTGAAACATAGTCGACCACACCCTGAACTTTCTTGCCACTGGCAGCATCGACGTAAGTAAGCAACCAGTTGTCCGTAACATCAGTTTCAACACGCCAGGTCAGGACCAGGCTGCCGTCCTCCTTGGTGAGGTAGACTAGGCGGGCCTCGGGGTCGCTCACAGCGCCACTGGTACCCTTCAGCCGGTATTTCTCGTTACCATCCCCATGGGGCTCAGCAGAGGCGCTGTTGGCCTGGACGGGGAGGCCGAGGACATCAACGGCTCCCTTGAGAGCGATCACGGGGTCGGAGAAGTCACGCTTCTTCAGGGGGCTCTCCTTAGGGAGCTTGCCAGTGAAAAAGCTGTTACCATGGGAGAAAACCTGGCCGTCACGACCGATCTGGAAGAGAGAATATGTTAGCTTTCCCCTCTAAACCATTCAATTGCGCTCAACTTACGTTAACCTTGAAGTCAGCATTGTCAATGTCAATGCCATGAGCGGTCTGCTTGAAGTGGACATGGGCAATGCCATCAACGTCAACGTAGTGATCACCGACGAGGCGGAACTCGGCGCCGGGAGCAAGCTCCTTGATCAGCTCAGTGGCCACCGCGACATAGTCGCGCTTCTCGCCGCCGCCAACAAAGGAGGCGACAGAGATATCGCTCTTGGCAGTATAGTCAGACAGATCCGGCAGACGGAATTTGCTGATGTCGACACCACGCTTGGCAAGGCCTGGCTCGTTCTCAGAGCGTCTCTGTGGGTGTGCCTGAACATTGGCAGCAAGGCCAGTGAGGCCGAGCAGAAGAAGGGACTTCATGATGAAAGTGAGAATACAGCGAACAGCGAGGACCAAGTGTTGATCGGGTTGATGAGCCTGTTCTAATCCATCAATATCACACAGACGATTGAGGACCTTTTATAGAAGAGGAGTGATGGCAACATCCTGAAAGATGGCAGACCGACTGCCCTTCTGGATGCCTCTCCCGATGGTCACACCGCAGTTGGATGGATCACTTTTCTCCTCACGGCCCACTGCCAGTGACTCCATCGGCGACCCAATTTCGTGTTGGATAGTAACCAAGAGGCAGGTGTATAGCGAGCTCGGGGTTTGTTGCGATCATGCATTCGCATGCCAAGATTCCCTTATCACCAGCACCAACGCGCGATGCTACCCAACAGCATAGTGGATACCGTGTTTTGCCTCAAGTACGGAGTAGCAATTGGGGAGCAGGAGATCAGATTGACTTCCAGGAAAGGCAATTGCCACGCCGGATTTTCGGAGTGATGCGGGAGTCGCCATCTTGTTGTCCAGCGTATGTAGAGCACGGGTCAGTTTGATGCAGTTGATGTCTCAGAGTATATGATACGGAGAGACCAGTATGCTCTGAGATGGCAACCCCATCACTGTCCACACGGAGATCCAACCCCTCTCGCCTAACTACCGCTTGTTTAGCGGCCGCTTGCCCAGGATTCAGCTGCTAAGTTGATGGGCGAAACCAAGTTTCCTCAACCAACTTCTTTCTCTGGTCTAGATGGCCCTAGCGGAGTCATATCCGACGTTCCTGACGCCACACCGTTCCTTCAACCACTGCTCAATGGAGTCACCGCGGGGATTTTTGGGCGCCAACAGCTAAGTATACCTGTAAGCTTAATGTTGGCCACGAACCGGTTGTTTATGCAAAGGGTTCCCTGTGGCCCCTGTAGGGCGAAAAGTCCCCATCGTGATCCGTCCAATGGTGTTGGACCTGCCACATCGGGACCGGAGTCCGGGGGTCTCTCCAATGATGCCATCTTTATCTCGGTTGAGCAGTGGGATTAAGGCTAGGTTAGTGGCCGCGCCAGCGAGTGCCGGCACTAGCGTCGCCCTTTGTTCCTTGCAGCACGATCACAAGCAGTGAGGCGAGGCGTTGAGCTCGACGAAAGTCCTCTGCAGCGTCGCAAGATGTGGTTGCAGCTGGTGGAATCGGGAAGGCGTGCAGTTGAACTAGGAATCACAGCGTCGGTGGCGGCCACAATTGATGGAGGAGTCGAAGACGAACGGACAAACTCAAATGTCCATCTCAACACTCAACACCATCCTCGCCATGCCCTGCTATGCTTTGCCTTGCTTATCGGAGTGCCGAGATTGATAAAGAGACAAACTCGTGGGGGGTTCGGCGGTCACTCCCTTATTTCCGAGAGGGGCTGCTGAACGGATGGCCTACCCGTTCAGGGCAGCTGCCGCTTGAGGAAGATTTGTACGTAATCTGCCGATGATGATCGATTGGCGAATTCGACGGAATTGGCGGAAGATTCTGGTGATGCAAAGAGGAGATGATCTTGGCGGTTGAAGGATTTCTCCGTCAATAACGGAATGCTCTTCAGTAGGGCAGGTCCCTCCCATAATGTTCGAAACGGCAAGTGCGAAATGTCTTGGCTAAACTTAGGAACAGGAAGACGAGACTCGACAGCATGTGAACTGAACCATCACCTCGTATTCCCGCTCTCAAGCATAATTCATACATAGGTAGTATGCTGCTATGTCTCAGTGCTTTGATCACAAGACGAGGTATTAAGGAACAATTATGGAGTATTAGTTGCGAGCACGCAAAGGAACTTTTGTGAACCGAACGGAGCTGGTTTGCCTGCAAAAGCAGCTTACAAACCAAACATAAACCTACCTGCATACAGCAAAGATCTTGCACCATCTGATTCAAGCGAAAGGTTTAGGAGGCCGAATCTAGATCCTGAACTACTTTCTTGGCCTCACTGATGAATCCTTTAGCCTCAGTCAGGTATGCTATTTTCGAAAGCCCCAATCTCAAGGCGGCGAATAAGAGTCGCAATAACCCTCTTGGTCTCCGCCGCAGCAAGCGCTTGACCTATGCAGCTTCTTGCGCGATATAAGAAAGTGGCCAAGGCATAATGGGACGGGGCATTGCCAAGCGGGCCAGACTCCCGCCCCTGGTTAGTCTCTCGTAATCTATGCGGAGCGAGGGTGTCCACATTGAGGCCCCAAAACTACTACGACCTGTTAATCGCGTGCAGAACGATAACGACATATGTCCCCAGGTATGTCGTTTTGATTTGGATGGAAGTGTTGTACATGGCTTCCTGGAGGTAGGATACGGCATTCGGGAAAGGCAAGTTGTTTTTATCAATTTTTATTACATGTCGATTATACTATTGCGTTGGGTTTCTTTTCTGTGCTCCTATCTTATGACTGATAACACCACATATTGACCTGTAGATGGCCAGATAGAATGTCAAACTAGATACCAAGTCCAATAATACACGTCATATCAGACCAAACTCTACTGGCAAAATCCCGTGGTATCAACACCACGGCCAGCATCCTCAATGCCACAGTCTCTTGAGTCTGTCTGTGACAAGCACCGGTCCAAAAACTCGCCTATGACCCCTTGAGAAGATATCCGCAATTTTCATTGAAGTGGCTGCCATATTTTCGGGTATCTTTACTGTTTTGGATGCTCGTGATGAGTGCGGATAAAACTCCCGGAAACACAATTTATTGAAGGTCTCTGAAGTCCAAAATACTTTCAGAGATCTCTTGTGGCGATTGAGAATAACTCCCATCGTGACATACTTTTGGAGATCAGCGCAGATTTGCAAGACTTGCTGGCTTACCTTGAAGACAATATGCGTCTGCGGCTGTGGCCCTCCATTGGCACCAACCAAGCGCTGAAGGACGAGATCGTAATCGCAATCGCCGCAGCAGTCGACGGAATATAAGTGGTCGAGTCTTCCGTGGGCCTGATAAACACGAGCCTAACCAACTTCCGTCGTAAGTTTCTCCTCGCGTGTCCCTATCGCACTTTGCTGAGAGACAAACTCACCGAAATGGCTGTCATAGACACGTCGAGAGAGTCCCTAAAATCAAATCGGGGGTCGAGCAAGGGCGAGAGACTCAGTGTGTTGACGCAGACACTGCAAAGGTGATTGGCCGAATCGTACGACAGCCACTCGGGTATGCTATGTCCAAGGCGACCAACGCTAAATAAATTCATGGCACCATAGTTGACTGCCACAAACAGATCGCAGACACCTGTATTGTCGTTGGATCAGTTCAAATAGTGCATTTCGACAGAGCCAGAAGGCCTATCACTATCACAGTCCAATGCCTTTTATGACTATGCCACCCACAATTAGGGACAGCATGTTCGTGAAGCCTTAATGGAAGTAGGGGTTTGATTCTTTCATCTTCTTCAGAACAACACATTGATTTTCACGAGCATCAACTTGTCGGATAACTTCGGTGTGGTTGTTGGAATGCTTATATGTCTGGTATGCAAGGGAGTCAGTGGGCTTACATGCGGTGAAATATAACGCGCCACGTTGTCTTTCTCTGATACATTCGGGGGCCCAAAATGCCCTATGTTTGTGATGTGTTCAGACTGACTACATAACCTTTTCAGACAATACAGCTGCTGCTGCTGCTCCAGCCACTGTCATTAGTACAAAGAGTAGCAGAATTCAGCAAATTTAAGAATCGACAATGAGTCATAGATCAGCTTACAAGATGAGAATAAAGTAGCAAACGTGATGTTTATGTTGTCTCATTTACACTAGGTAAGAGATAATGTATCCAACAAGGAGAGGCTTTCGAAACTCTGATAGCATTCCAGTTGAATGAGACATAATGAGCTGTGACACCCCCGATGTGATTACATCGCTGTGGCTGAAATATGATAGTTATTACTCGGTGGCAAGAGTTGGAAAAGGAGTCTGGATTGTCTCATGTGACTGGGAGGCGGTATAAACATCGCCCTCCGATGACGAGTATATTTCCAGTTGACAGCAGATGTATGAGAGATGTCTCAGTGTTAATTGAGGAAAGCGGTTTCTGGTTGTTGCACTATTGTACGCCAGTCAGCTGTTTACATTTCTCTCTATCCCTTCAGTCGGCCTTCATCTACCATCTCCACCGACCTCCTTTTTACGCTGATCTCTCTGTATTTAAGGAGCAACATCTCTTCTCAATCAACTCGCAAACAAGATTCTTCAATTTCATATGCCCAAAGGCATCTTCATATTTGTTGCCGGCTATAGGTGATCGCTGCTGTGTAACACTCTACCCAAGGTGGACTTACACAATAGGTTGACGTCAGTAAAAGAAAAAATTATTATTGCGAGTACGTTTCCGTACACGTCTTCGTTTTTAGCCCTTTTTTATTTATATCTGCCCCCCAAACAGTGCCGGACAAACAGACTTCCCCCCTGTTTGCGGAACGACAACTGTGCATGTAAAGATCACCCCCTTCACAACCATCACTCTCCGGATACTCATCAACTCGACTGTTGGCATCACAGCTCAAAATCCAAGGTCTGCTACCAGCTTGCTGAAATAGCTAGATGTGTTTTCTCACTGCATATCTAACACACTGTCACAGCCAAAATGAAGCCCTTCTTTGCCATCGCTTTCCTAGCTACGGGTGTTCTCGGCAAGGATGAGCCGTGCAGCGATAACCTTGAATGCGCTTTAGATTGCATCGAAGGCCAATACCACATTATCGCAGGTCCCGACGGGGTGCCTCAATTTGGTTGTTCAATCGGGTTGCACCTATTTGATGTTAAGGCCTGCAAAGTTGACAGGCCCGGCAGCTATTTGACGATAAGCAATGCTTGCAGTGTCTTCTCCGGGGTTTCGTGTCCTAGAGGATGTCTTCTCCGGGACATTTCTACCCAGGGGTTTGACGGTATGTGTGCTGCAAATGGAGGAGAGGTAGAAATTACCGTGACGGGTGTCTCGAGCAGAGATGGACTCAAGAAATGTTCCGCTTAACCGGGAACAAGAAGCTCTTAGCTAAATCATTCGATATGCGAGTTTGCTAAGGTCGATGGAACCACGAGAGGAAGGGATGCTTAAGGAGCTCAGCCTATGCTGAGTGTGGATGTTGAACCTATTTCATAGCACAATTTATTATATATTTGCTCCTTCCGTCGCAAGTTTATTAGCAAAAATTACGGCCTATACACTGACAAGTGGACTACGAGGTAGAATAGGGACTTATATAGCTTTAATCCCTTGCACGTTGGTTGCTGTTAACTGAGCCGAATTCATATCAGAAAATCACTGTGAGGATTGAGTTCTCTTTTTTCTTTGTCAATCATTGGAACTATGAAATATTCAAGGACGCCAAGCAACAACCTCGATGAGACTATGCGTCATTATAGAGCACAACATCACCAGTTCAGTATCATGCCCCAGTATTGTTTCAAGAGACGCGCAAAGTGGCAATTAATTGATCTTGAAATTAATTGCGGGTTTAATTTGGGCTTAAAATGGCAGCCGTCATTCATAAGCGCCCATCGCCTCGCTCTCATCTAAAACGGGGAGGCCTACTCCGTACTCCGTATAATATGGGGGATAGTTCCTTATATTAGCGCTGTCAATTTAGGGTGCCGAGACCAGTAGAATACGCAATACAGTGCACAGACTCCAACGCGCACTGGGCTTCGTCTTCACGCACATCCTGACAGAGATTAGCTAACCGCTTTATTACATATTATTATGTGGCTGGCAACGAAAACCTCCATCCATTCATCACCATCATCCTAAGATAGTACATACAATCATCCTATCCAACCAACCAACTAGCTATGTATCTTCTTGTGATGTTTACCCAAGTTGCCGCCACAAGTGACCAGTCATCTACAGGGTATTGGCGCCACCCTCCACTTGGCCGGCAATCGTTGCCGCCTAAGAGATCAGATTCTCCACCAGAGGCCACACCAACTCTTGAGTTGGCACTTGGAACTCCAGCGTATCGATGACCTCATACGCACAGAAGCTGCTGGAGGGGCTCGGTTCATGGGCTGGCCAGGGGAGATGAATCAATAGGTGATCTTGGAATTGATAACATTTATTCTTTTCCATACAGGGCATCTTTCTTATCCGCAGATGGGGACCAACCAGGGAAGGACTGACGAAACCGATTTCGACATACGTCGTTTGTGGGCTGTGCATTGATCTGCGCGCGCTGATTGCTGATCATGACAGGAACAGGGACAGGGACACCAAACTCACTTCACCACGTTATATCGACGAGGTTGGGAGCCGGCTTTCATCGAGATCGACCTTTGGAGGGGTAAAATGAGGGGCAGCTCTTTTTGTGGTGGCTTCTTTGCTGCAAAATAACGCTCAATGGTCTTTTTCACCACTCATGTTGTCGAAACATTTCGAGACACTGGGACGGCTACATATTGGCATGGAGGGACAAAGGGCAAACCATAGCCCTAATTGCTACTGGCTCTGCCTCCCGTTATAGTTTATGCCGGAAATACTAATTTGACGGTTTGTGCTGCGCCGGCCATGGCAACGTAACGGGCTTTTCGACGTCGCATGGCGGCCACTAATGTGCTGCATCTTGTCCACCACTGTCACCCCAAGCAACACTTGGCAGACGGTTTTGCCTCTAAGGAGTAGTAGGACGGAAATAAACACTGATGAGTGGCTTGTTCTCTAACGGCGAGTGGATTTACACAGGATTCTGGCCGAGGCCACAATAAATCCGCATCATCAGAATGACGACTCATCCTTCTTTCTCCTCTCTTGGCAAAACTGCTCGGTGTGGGTGGATAATATGCCGTCACTTACGCACTGAGAGATCTGACCGGCACATTGCTCCGTAAGTGATGAGGTTGGGTTCCGCATTCAATGCATCACGGTTTTCTTCCCTCCCAGAGTATACGCCAGACGTTGACTACATCAGATGTGGCAATGTCCCAACCACCCCAAGTGGATTAGCCTCTCCACAGCCCAGCTTGCCAGTATAGCGTCAAGGTTATCGACTTGTTTGTTGGTTTGCTTATCCTTGTCCAGCGATGATGTAGGAGACGGAGTGAATATATATGAATCTTGCAATCCCTCTCCAACTCCCTTCTCCCTTCACAACCATCAATTCCAATCCACAGGATCGAATACATTACCCATTTCAAAGCATATTGCTGGTGCCTTGCATTTGTTTTGCCCTCGCTATTGATTCCTCGTTCCGTCTATCGCTTGGAAAGAGAATCATCCTGTCGCTTCTTCTTACACGGGGTTATTTGCTCAATCTGAGACAAAGACAATTGACACCCTAATACAGCAGGTATGTACTCTCTATATACACTCCTGTGATTGACTCTTCACCAGCATCATGGAAGACACCACGACTAACAACATCTCTTTCAGTCGTCATGAAGTGGACTCCCCTGGCAAATCTTGCCCTCGTGGCCACAGCATATGCTGCGGGCGGCGTCACGGACAACGTTGCGCCCAATGGAACCGCCCCTGCGGGCTGCAGTGCTTCTTTCAATGGCACGTTCCAGGTCACCACTAGCAAGTTGACCAAGCGGGCCATGCATGTAAGTGTTCTCGAAGATCAACTCTCGTCTTCGTACTCATGAATGACACGTCATATAGAAGCGATCTTGCGACAATCCCGATGCCCTGCTGTTAACTCTCGAAAACGGTATTCTGAAGGATGCCAAGGGCCGCACTGCTTACATTGCCTCCAACTACCAATTCCAGTTCGACGATCCCCCTCAGTCCGGCGCCATCTACACTGCTGGTTTCTCCATTTGCACCAACGGCGCGCTGGCTCTGGGACCCTCCACAACCTTCTATCAGTGCCTGTCCGGAAGTTTCTACAACCTGTATGACCGCTACTGGGCGCTTCAATGTGAGCCTATCGACATCATTGCCTTGCCTTGCAACGGCGGTGACACCAATGGCGGCAGCCACCAGACCGTTGGCACCCAGATCGTCCAGACCACCGTCGTGTCGGTCATCTCTGACGGCCAGCCTCAGGTCCACACGACCACGGTTGCCATTCCCTTGTGCCAGATTGGTGATGGCCAGGTCCAGGCTCACACAACACCATGCGCCTCCCTCACATCACGTCCTCCTCCCGGCACCCAGATTTCCGGTCAACCCCAGGCGCCAAACAACACTGCCACTCTACCGGTTATCACACAGATCTCCGACGGCCAACCACAGGTTCCCACCAGAGCCCCTACCCCGTCTTACCCTGTTATCACTCAAATCCCTGATGGCCAACCTCAGGTTCCCACTGGAGGTATTAGGCCTCCCATCGGTACTGGCACTGGTGTTGTGCCCCCTGTTCCTTCAGCTACTCAGGTGCCAGCCAACAGTGGCTCGAAGACTCTCCCTGGCATCACTGCTGCGCTGGCCCTCGCGCTGGCCGGTCTTCTCGCCCTGTAGACTGAAGATGTCTCGCGGCAAACGAGCATATGTCTCTATATCTAAAATCATATTTATAAGCACATGATACAGAATGTATATGACTTCTGCTGGGTCCGCGAAATGGATTCAACAGTACGAAATGAATAGGGGGAGTGGATTTAATGACTGGATAGGCAGTTGAGAGTAATGACAGCGGATAAGTACGGGGATTGGAAATACACGGAATATCACATATAGTCTATCAGCATTCCGTACAAATAAAAACGATTTAATGATCAGGAATACCACATTGGGAATGAATCGTGAGAAAGGGTGAGTAGAAGCGCTTGGTGTGGCCAGTGCTCAAGTCAAGATTACATAATCCGTACAGCATGATGCAAAGGAAGCCAAGTATCAGCCAAAGCAAGCTCTCAACGCATCTCAGAACTTCCCCCAGACTTTATCCCCGACTTTTTCCACAGGCGAGCCCGCCAAAATGTCTGAATACTGGAAATCAACACCAAAATACTGGTGCAAACATTGCTCCTGCTATGTGCGCGACACCAAAGTCGAGCGACAAAACCACGAGACTACGGCCAAGCATCAGGGCGCGTTGAAGCGCTTCTTACGAGACCTACACCGCGGTCACGAGCGAGAAGAGCGCGAAAAGGATCGCGCACGACAAGAGATTGCTAGGCTGAATGGAGTGGTCAGCGGGTCATCATCATCAGGACCTTCTGGTTCCGGCGCGCGTAATGCTGCGGCTGGGAAAGCTGCGGGTGCGGCCCCGACCGAATCGCAGCTAAAGTCTCAAAGGGAGCAACTCGTGGCGCTGGGAGTCGCTGTGCCGGATGATTTCAGGCCGGAGATGGCTATGCCTGGAGAGTGGACGGTTACGAGCACGCGTGTCATCGAGGACAGGGATGAAGAACAGGGAGAGGGCAAGCTCGCGGCCAAGGCAACTGGGATCAGGAAGCGTGAGGAGACAGAGGAGGAAAAGGAGGAGGAAGAGGCTGTACGCGGCCTGTTCAAGAAGCCGAGGAGATGGGGCCGCGATTCAAAAACGATGCCACAGGACGAGGACGCAGAGCTGGATGCACTGCTTAGCGGAACGATGCCCCTAAAACAACAGACAGACATGAAGCCAGATGTTGTCAAGAAGGAAGAAGATGGCGAAGATGTAAAGAAGGAGGATATCGCCATCAAGGAGGAACCAGACACCGAATCCCGAGGTTTCACTGGTACCGAGGCCAGCGACGAGCCCCTCATGAAGTCTGAGGTGGAACCAGGGGACACGGCTGTTCCTGGCCCGGCAGTGGTGTTCAAGAAGCGAAAACCGAAAGGGATTCGCTCGAAATAATTTGATTTATAATCCTTACCAACCGTTGTTATTGCTGCGATAATACGCAGTATGACAGATATTCCTCACGACGCCCTTCATGTCACGGCTTTCTCTGCCTACTAGCGCCAATGGTGAAGAACCATAGCCACAAAGATATCCGGATTTAGACGGTCAAGAGACGGCTCATTGGCTAACAAAGGTTCTTTCCAGCCGGAGTTAAGCGACTTCGGAAATGCTGCACAAGATTACCAAATGGGAAGAAGAAAAAATGCACCATTTGTCTCCGCAACAAACTCGGACATGGAATTGGTGTTTCGGTACCGAGGTCCGCAAGTCCTGCGGCACTAGTACCATCAAGTTGAGATTCTGAGGGGTTTTGGCGGTTGGTTTGGGGGACGAAGGATGAACGGCATTGAGCCCCACAGCAGGTATTTGAATTAAGAAGATGGTGGGAAGATGGTGGGATCATGGCGTCACATACTTCCATCTCGTTGGATCTCGTATAAAGCTGCGAATCAACCCCGCCATCTATTCTCATTCGGGCAGCTATCTATCCCTCAGCTCAGCACATCAACAAGCTTCCGTCTGTACAGCTTGAGCATCGATCGCCTCAGACACAGAAGAGAGACAGATACCATGGCGTCCAATCCTCCCGCAAAGTGCTGTTCTGTTGGCACCCTCCACGAATATGTCTTCACACCTCGGCTATGCCCCGTCCGCCACAACTTTTGCCGCGATTTGAAGCCATAAAAATCCAAAAATACACAGCTAACATTCCTGTTATAGGGGCGAGGCCAAAGGCAAGGACGTCAAGATTGATGGCTCTATCGACGCCCACCTCGCCACTCCTCCCGAGGGCAAGGCGCACAAGGACGTCGGCATCCTCTTCTTGACTGACGTCATTGCCTCTGGCAGAACAGCAAGCTCTTAGCCGACAACTTCGCTTCCAAGGGCTACACCACGCTGGTCCCTGACCTGTTCTACAGAGATACAGTCAAGCTGAACGCGCCTCCCAATTTTGACTTCATGGCCTGGATAACCAAGGGCACGAACGGTGACAACCCTCACACTGCCGAGTTTGTCGACCCCATTGTCGAGAAGGCCATCAAAGCCCTCAAGGAGGAGTATGGCGTCAAGAAGATTGGTGCTGTAGGCTACTGCTTCGGCGCCAAGGTGAGTCCCCCAAATGAGTTTATCCTGCATGTTTTGGAACATGCACAGCTTACAACTCGATTCATCAGTATGTTGTCCGCCACTACAAGAACGGCATCGACGTTGGCTTCGTCGCCCACCCCTCTTTTGTCGAGGAGGCTGAGCTCGCTGCCATCACAGGCCCTTTCTCCATCGCCGCGGCCCAGACGGACGCCATCTTCCCCACCGAGAAACGACACAAGTCGGAGGAGATCCTCATCAAGACCGGGGTGCCGTTCCAGATCAACCTGTTTTCTGGCGTCAGTCACGGCTTCGCAGTCCACGGCGACATCAGCATCAAGGTCCAGAAGTTTGCCAAGGAGCAGGCTTTCTTCCAGGCTGTGGCGTGGTTCGATGAGCACTTAAGTACGTAACTATCTAAGACAGTGAGGATACGGAGTTTGATGTAGAAATGGACTTGATTGTACATGGCGTTTTTTGTCATTAATTCAAGACTCATATGAGTGATAACTAAGACAATTCTCAGACTTGAAGCTCCACAAGTTCCCTTTAACATACAACCTAATTCAGACATGCTTGGCATTTCGGAATTAGCATTCGGTTTGGATCACCGTATTCCGTCCCTATGAATATTACTCGTATCTGCATTTTGGTCTCTAGGTTCTCTCTCAACTAAGGCCATTTTAGGTAGCTAAACATGCATAAGTGTAGCCATGTGTAGCAGTTGCAAAGAAGCATCAATCGCTTTTCATTTTATTATACGAGGTACGAGGTACTGTAGGTCATATCAAGATCGTATAAACAGCCGCCTCAAGCTCACCACACGCGGGTAGAAGGAGTGATTACAGATATTTGAACCTTGGCCGGTCTGAGTCATTGGCCGTATTATCTACTACTACTAGTTCTACCAGATACTACTTATATCATATCACAAAGTGCCCATCAATAATTCCATCATCACCTACCGACGACTTTTATTCACTTGCAAAGCCATACTCCAATACTCTGTACAGGGCAGCCAGAATGAGGTTCACGAGCGTTGATATCCAGGATGTGCAGCGAGATCTGGACACAGGCGTACCGACGAACTTCAACACCAACTTCCACACTGCGGAAGAGGCGCCAGACCTCCCAATCCCCACGGAGATCCCCTATTCTTTCGAGAGATGGCTTCCGTTAATACTCGAGTCACGCGGTATTTCTGCATCGGACCTCCAAATCGTCTCTCTCTCGCGAGCGCAGGTCGGCGTTCTCGTCAAGGCTGCCTCAGCGTCTATTCATACCCGCGTGCTAAATCGGTCCTATGAGGAGGATCTTCGGGACGATGTGTATCCCGCCTTCAATAAGCTGACCGTCCCACCTGGAGGTCTCTTCATGCGTCTCGCGGCCTGCTCTGCAAAGGATGGCGCTCAGACAACGCCTGGGAAGGTGTCGCTCGACTCGGTTGACGAGATCATCCTCCAGCTCACCACCTCCTTCAGGGCCTGGAGCGCGCTCTCCAATACACTGAGCCGCGGGGCTCAAGAAGCGCGCCTCTTTTTCCTCCCATTCGACACGAGAATGAGGACCGAAAGAGAGTATCGCGTCTTCTGCGTCCCTGAAACGTTAAGGATCACTGCCGTCAGCCAGTACAAATGGCACAAGCCCTGGATTTTCGCCGAGAAAACACCAGACGAGAGGGAGCACCAGGCACAGACGATTCTCGACGGGATTAGCGGGGTTCACTCTGAGATCATTGCCCGTTTGCACAAGCCTGGCGAGCATGAGATGGACGATCTTCTCCGGACGCAGGGCTTTACGTTTGATGTGCTCTACAACGAGGAGACGGGAGTGTGCGCACTGGTCGAGCTCAACACGTTTGGCGTGAGGAGTGCATGTGGTTCTTGTCTGTTCCAGTGGGTGAAGGACCGATCTGTGCTGTATGGGGAGGAGTCTGAGGATGTTGAATTTCGGATTGTTCGTTGAGCTGCTCGTTGAGTTGCTCTTTGAATGGTAGCTCAGTGAAGTAATAGTAGTAATAGAGCCCCCACCTTCTATAAAGTGCAGTAATAGCGGCAAGCCACCCTGCCACCATACTATCCATACCAACTGAGAGGTAGTGCGCACCGCCCTAAATATCCTCGATCTTCAACCTGTCATCATCACTGTCCGTTTGAATCCCCTCCATTGGCCTCCTCCTTTGTGAGCTTTAGGCCCCTATGGCACCGCAGTCATACCCGCACAGAATGCTCGAGTAGAAGAAGCCTCGGCGATGGCTGTAACCGCAAACCCGATCACCCCTCTGCCCGCGCCGTCGTTTGCACCGTCCGCCGCCCCGAGTCGGAAGAACTCGTCGTCAAGTTTACCAGCCATTTCGGCGGCAGATCAGCGCCTCGAGTCCAAGGAGGATGCGTCACACCAGTGCAGCAGCCCTGTAAATGGACGCTCGAAGAACCCGTGGACAGCGACGCCCGGCGAAAACGGCGTGGCGGGGAGAAAGGACAGTGGTGACGGCGGCGAGTTGGCGAGACAGCGCAGCAGCAGTGGAACGATAAAGAAGACACACAGTCACGATAATGTGCAGCGGCTTTCGGCGGAAGAGATGAGAGAGCTCACCAGCTCGCCCAAATCACTCCCTATTGCCCCGGCGCCACCGCCGCGTTGGTCCATCGACCCAGAGCAAACCGACTTCATTGCTGAACAGGAGGCCATTCGCCAGTCCCTGCTGAGGCAGCATGAGCCTAATGGCGTGGCCGTTGATGCGCGCAGTCCGGGTGTCTGGCTTGTTAGAGAACCCAGAGATGCATCGCGACGCTCGTTGCGTGCGCCAAGGACTGCGTCGACGCCGCCAACGAGTCGGTCATATCCCAGCGACGCTCCGTCAAGCACTACCTCTCCGCGACGATTCTCGTCCAACCCAGCGGGCCGGCCCCAAAGCTTGCAGTTGAGTCTCGATGGTAGCGCCTCAAATGCAAATGGGACTGTAGCGCCAGCAATCAAGACAGGCCCGGCAAGCCTTGGACCACAGCCTGTAACCTCGTCTGGTTCGGGCCTTCGCCCACCATCTCCGATACCGCCCATAATTCCACTCCCACCAATGTCGATACACACGCATCTTCAGCTCGAGCTAGCTGCGCAGCGACCCAACCCTCTCTACATCTACCAATCACATACTAACGACCCCCCTTACGAATCACACGCTGTCAAGTTCGAGCGCCTCAAGAATGTCCTGTTGATCCCTCCTTTTCTTGAGCGGACACTGTACTTTGGCGCCCTTGCCTGTCTGGACGCATGGCTGCATACTTTCACCATTCTTCCCATCAGGTTTATCATCGCCGTGGCGGTCCTGGTCCGATGGTGGATTTACCTCCTTCTCAAGGAAGTTAAGTGGCTAGTTGGCTATGTCTGGTACGGAGTGGGCAGGTTGTGGAAGCGAGGGCAAACTAATCGGTCTCGTAGTATTAGTGATGTCTCCGACAGTGCGAGATCGCGGAGCTGTAGCAGAGCAAGCGATGCTTCAACTGACGGTAGGGCAACGTCTCGTGTTCGCCGGCGTCAAAACGGAAGCCGTGCGGGCTCGCGTGCCCGCAATATGGACGTCACGAAAATATCGATCCAGGCTCGCGACCCAGGTCCCAAGTCTGGCACATTCCGCCATCGAAGGACGAAGTCGATGCCATCTAATCTCTCCTCCTTCCACAAAGCGGATCTTCTCCAAGGTGCTGTCATTATATGCAGCTCGCTTGTGCTGATGAAGTTGGATGCCAGTCGGATGTATCACCTTATTCGCGCTCAGTCTGCAATCAAGTTGTACGTTGTGTACAACATCCTTGAAGTTGGGGATCGGCTTCTGTCAGCAATAGGTCAAGATATCCTTGAGTGTCTCTTCAGCGCCGAGACACTGTCTCGCAATTCGTCTGGCCGCTCTAAGATTCTGCTGCCGTTGGGCATGTTCATCCTCGCATTGGCTTACAATTGTCTTCATTCCGTTGCGCTCTACTACCAAGTCATCACGCTCAATGTGGCCGTCAACTCATATTCCAATGCCCTCCTGACGCTCCTACTCTCCAACCAGTTCGTCGAAATCAAGAGCACGGTTTTCAAACGATTTGACAAGGATAGCGTGTTTCAGCTGACATGTGCCGACATTGTAGAGCGATTTCACCTCTGGGTCATGCTTCTCATTATCGGCATGCGGAACATCGTCGAAGTCGGCGGCTTATCTGTACCGGGTGCAGGAATGAGTGAGAGCTTCACCAAGACAGCGCCGTTGCATTCTCCATCCATTCTCCCACACAGCTTCACCGTACTGCCGTCCTGGATAATGTCAGGAGAAGTGCTCTCGCCGTTCTTCATCGTTGTTGGCAGTGAGATGCTGGTCGACACGATCAAGCACGCATATGTGACCAAGTTTAACAACATCAAGCCCAAGTTTTATAGCAGAATCCTGGACATCTTGTGCAAAGACTACTATACGAATGTGAGTGATGCAGAATGCTATGCTACGGTATTGCCCAATACTGACCAAACCCCTCGTAGGCATTCACCACCCCTTCCCTCACGCGAAGACTTGGACTTGCTGTCATTCCCCTCTCGTGCCTCTTTATCCGTGCCTCAATCCAGACATATCACATGCTCATCTCTACGCATATACCGATGCCGCTGCCACCATCGACCCAGACATCTCTGACTGCAGAATCCGCCGTACCCTCTTCTCCCGCCATGATTGCCGCGCTGAGCCGCTTCGATTCGCTTATTCGGGACTCACTGGGACGAGCAACCTATGGATATCCTTATGGCTCGCCATTGAATTCTCGGCCATGGTACTCGTGGACCTCAGATGACGTCATTGCGGCACTGACCATGGTCGTCGTCTTCTTTATCATCTTTCTCGTCCTGCTTATCCTCAAGTTACTCCTCGGCATGGTACTACTCAAGTATTCACGAAATCGCTATGCCAAAATGAAACAGAACGAGGCGCTCGTAGCCGCCGGCAAGGCAGAGTACGACAACTACAATGCCCAAGGGAAAAGAGTCGGTGGATTTGGCCACGTCGAAGTCGGCGAGGACAGGTCCCGCTGGATCAACGCCGATCCCACCGAGGGATTAAAACAAACCAAGAAGGGGAAGGGCTCCGCCCCTTCTGACGATAAATCTTCGGAGGGTGGTTATCAGGGCGTGTTTCGATATGAAATGGTTGCGAAGCGCATTTGGTAGGGCGTTGTTTCATACTTTTTTTTGGTTTTGGTTTTTTCTTCTATTTTTACACCCTTTGGGAGAGGCGTTTGCTGGATGCTGCGGCCTTTATTTGTATGATTGACGCATTTACGGTGGCATAGGGCATTGGAGTGTTAGATATAGGAAATCATATGGGAAATACAGGCGAAAATAGATTGTTCTTAAGAACGAACAGTCGTGCATACAACTTCGTAAACAACCTCCCATCTCCTGTTCCACCACTACTAAGAGGTATGACGTATTATCAAGGTGCTACCTGACGATGCAATACTACATACAGGGAGCGGGCTGCAGGTACGGGTCCTGTGCATGTGTAATGTTGGCCTGCATATGGAGTATGGAGTATAAGAATTACCTGAATAGTCACAGTGCATGGGTACAAAGTAGACCGATGCATAGGTAGTCGCATTCAATTCACTCGAGAGTACGGAGTAGAGCTCTTGTTGAATCCAGTCTGTAAATTCATATCAAACTCTATACTTAATCATTCTATTAAACTTTTAATATACCCTCAACCTGCTGTTTTGCTCATCAAAATGGGTATAGGTCGTATCTTCATTTCCTCATCACCTGTCAATCATGGTATCCATTTACTGCGATACGCCGGCCAGCTGCAGCAAACCGGGGTTGTTCGCCAGCAAGTCTGGCTTGGCTTTGTACAACACCTGAACGGTCTGGGACAGAATCTGGCGCGTCTGTGGCTCAAGCTGCTCTTCAGGAGGTCCAAGAACCTTCTCGAAGATGCCAATCAGCTGGGGAGTCAGCTGCTGGACAGTCTCATTGGATTGGTTATCTATCGGCAAAGTTAGCAACCCCTCTAGTTATAGATTCCATCACGCCAATACTTACAGAGAGTGTAGATGCACTGGTAGATAGGCTCATTCTCCTCGTACTCCTCCTGAAGGGGCAGGGTAGCTACAACAGCAGGAAGAGCCTGAGCGACGAATCCGGCATCGGCATGCTTCATCATCATACGGGAGAGTGCACCAGAGACGTTGTCAGTGATGCGCATTTCGCGCATAGCCAACAGCGGCTCAAGCTTCTCCCACAGCTGAGGGAACATAGGAATAGTCTTCTCCGTGTCGGTTGAGTTGAAGACCAGCAGGCCAACAGCGTAGGCTGCGTTGGACTTGGTCAAGGCATCCGGATCCGACAGGCGTCGCAAGAGAGCCTGTCCGACAGACACAGTGTAGGGAGTAATGGCCTCACCAGTGTACTTGGTGATCTCAGCAATGGTGCCCACGGCCGTCGAACGGTGAAGGTCCTCGGTGGAGCTAGCCAGCTTGAGAATGGGCTTCTCGAAGATCTTCCACAGCTCGCCAAAGGCAGGGCCCAGAGCAGCAGCAAGACCCACGACAACGTCCAAAGCGGTGTCAATTGCGAGCCAGTCATACTCTGAGGATCCAGCATCAACTTCCTGTTCCTCGTCCTCCTCGCCGAGATCCAGCTGACAAGGGTGCGAACGAGTGATGAGAAGACTGACGACAGAGATGACCTCCTGCAGCATACCGTCCTGGGAAGTCAAGACCGCAGGGCCACATGCCTTGAGGGTAGCGGCAACGTTGCGGTTGATGTCAGTAACAACAGACCTATTTCCTGGTTAGCGCCAAATCCTAACAAAATATTGACGCAGAACATGTGAGGAAAATTATCAAAGTCAGACGTGATTAGACGCGTTCTCAGCAAGTGCATTTGCATCTGAGTGAGCTGGGCATAACGCAAGGTTGTCATCATGTAGAGAAATGAAGGCTTTAAGAAAAAGAAAACAATGGATACATACCGATCGCTGTCGTTGGCCCAGATAGTCAGGGTAGACTCATACAGGGTTTGGCCAATAGTAATGATGGACGCAGGAGGTGTGGGCTTCGGGGGCATGCCAGCCTCCCACTTAACACCAGCACCCTCTTCCCAAACTTGGAAGACGCGGGCGTAGGTTCGCCAAAGGGTGGAGATAGCTGTCTTGCGGCAGCCTTCATAGTCGTGGTCGGTGAAAGGCACAACCTTCTCGATGGTCATCTCAACGTAGGCCTCGAGGTTGTTGCCGTTGCAGGAGTTGGAGATGACGTCGCCGAGGACATCGAGGGCAATCTCCTGCTCCATTGCAATGGCGGTCACACCACCAGCAAGATCTTGGAGGTCTTCCAGGTCATCCCACTCGTCCTCACCGCCGCTAGCGATGGTAAGGTCTTCCTCAGTTTGAGCCTTGACCTTGATTCGCTTACCACCCACAACAACGGTGCCATTGTCAAGCTGGCTAGGATCAACACCAGGAATGTCGAGCTCTTCCTCCTCAAGCTCCAAAGAGGCGAAAATGCCCTTGAAGACGCCCTCGAGGAAATGCTCGAATTGCTCGTGGTAAACCTTGGAGAGGTTAGACCAAAGGATGAAACTGGTCTCCTTTAATCTGGGGTTGTCCAGGCCCAAAGCCTCCTCGCTGGCCTTCATCAGGTCCATGACGTAGGGCTGGAAAGCCTCGGGGCCAACAGCCAGAGCAATGCGGCCCAGGCTGTCGCAGGTCGAGCTCCTCAGGTTCATGGCCTCCTCACTGTCCTTGATCATGACGAGCTGACCCAGGGACTTCATGACACCCTCAAAGTAAGGCTGGAACTCCTTCTCCATGGATGATGCAATTGCACCAATGGCCGATGCGGCGGCAGCCTTGACACCGTAGTCTTCGTGCTCAAGCAGCTTAACCATGGGGCCGATCAGACTAGGTCCATATTGAGCCATGATCTGGGTGTCGATGCCATCGCCAAAGGTATCCAGGGCGCCACAAGCACATCGGATAATGCTGACGTTGGTCTTGTCTGAGCCGGCTTGAGAAGCCGATTCCAAGTTCTTCAGGACGGCCTCAATGATCTTCTCATGGTGCGAGGCCATCTCGTCGGCCATCTCCTCGGCAAGATGGATCAGACCAACCAGAGCCGCATGCCTGACCTTGATCTCTGAGTCGCAAAGCAGGCTGATGATGGCAGGGAGAAGCGGCTGCAATTGAGTAGAGATAAAATCAGGAGCGCCCTCAGCAGCGTTGCCAAGTGCCAGCATAGCGGCCATTCGGTAACGGGGGTCCTGGTGGCTGGCAAAGGCAGGGAACTGCTCGAGGAGGGGCACGATGACCTGTCGAGGAGGCAGCTCGTTGGCAAGCTGGTCGATGAGGCTAATAGCAACCCGAGCAGGTGACATATCCTCCTCATCATCGGAGTCCAGATCAATGACAATGTGCATAGCCTTGACCATCAACTCAGCACCGAGATCCTTCATGCCCTGGATCTTCATGCGACGGAATCGGACAGTCTGGATGAGGAAGCCAAGGGCCTGGGAACGAGGATCATCTTCAGCATTTGTGTTACCGGCAAGTTCAATCATGAACATGAGCAGATCTCGCAGGTGAACGGCAAGAAGAGCGGAGTCGTAAGCGATGAACGAGTGGAAGACATCGAAGACGATGCTGTAGCTCTCCTCATCACCAGCCTCAACGGTAGCCTTGAGAATGTTGACCAAGCTGGGGACGAAGCCCTGCATGGCCTGAAGGGCCTGGGGGTCCTCATCGGGGTCAATGATCATCAGGATAGCACCAATGGCCCGGACAATGTTCATGCGAACCTCCTTGCTGTCAGGGTCCTCAATACGGGACTGGAACAGTTGCAGGAGTTGGCTGGTGTGGTCACTGAAGTGCTGAGGATCATCCTCAAGCATGGCATACAGGACGAATGAGCCAACCTCCCGGGAGACGACATTGTCGCTTGTGTTGAGAGGCAGGAGTTGCTTCAGGAAATCCTCGCCCTCGCCATGCTCCATGTCGACACCGACAATGCCGGCAACCAGACGCGCCAGGGAGTGGCGGTTGGCAGACGACGTCTCCTTGAGAGTACCCTCAAGAAGGTGTGCGCGAACAAGCGGCTTCTTATCCTGTGGTGTTCGTTTCCAGTGCTTGGTCACCAGCCGCAGGGCCTGGACAGATGCCTGTTGTCGAACGGCATTGTCGCTGTGTGTGAGGGCAATCTCGATGAGCAGAAGAAGAGACTCGGGCTGGGAGTAGTAGTTCTTCTGGAGGTCGGCAGTAACAGCCTTGACCTGTTCCGTGTTGGCTGTGGAGGCAGAGCGTCAGTAGGGCTCGCTTCGCTTGTGTCTTGTTGTGGCCCGCGTTCAAGAGCAATGAGCGATGCACAGGAAACACGAGCACGTACGAACTTGGCTGGCCTGCAGCAACTGAGCGAGCTTATCCTTGTCCATCTTGACGAGTCTTGGAAGCACAGCGACCAAGGACGAGATGAGAAAAAATGGCACAAGGGTTGTTGTGTGAAGAGAAAAGAAAGAAAAAATTGTTGGAACTGGAGGGGACGAAAAAAATATTGACGTCGGGGTCTCCAACCAAAATGGACTGCCCCGCTCCGCCGAGGGGTCCATTGAAATTTGGGCCCCAGTGAGCGACAAAAATCTCATCAGTGGCCATTGGCCCACGCGGACAGGTCATTTGGCCTGTGGTGTCGGTGTGTTAGCCGCCTAGGTGGAGGCTTAGGCTTGGTGCCGAGAAATAACCGCCTTGAGTATCATGTCGATACGACCCGTGGCTGAGCGAGCGCTGACGCAGTACAGTAGCGTGATCAATGGAGCCTTGATTAATACTATTAGATTGAAACAAGAGGTCAATCCCGTTCAGAGTGCCAGCAGAAAATCCCGTGATATTGACAATGGTCCGAGCTTGCAGCCCGTTTGTGCTCAAGCTCTCCTAACAGAGGGAAACGACCATGCTGCTCAGCTGTGCTGTCTAGCACTTAGGTAGACAAGCAAATCTTAGAGCCCACCCTGAGTTTATCACAGTCGAGCCCTGGATTATGGCTAACCATCTCATCAACAGTGATGCCTTCACTTTGAGCCAATGCCCAGCACGTGTCACCTGTGTGGACCGTTAGACTGCGTCCCGGACAGGCAACAGCCGGCGGCTGAGACTCGTTTTCCGATGGTGCGCTCCGGCCCAGAAACCAGAAAAGCAATATCAGACACAGTCCAATGAGAACCCCAAAGTTGAGGAACGGCCTCATATCGTTTCGCCACGATGGCTTCGGGGTGCTCTCGGTCAACAAGAACGGATCCGTGTCATTAGAGTCCTCGAGAGAACCATCGCCAACTCGGGTGAGTCTGCCGTACTCGCAGCCAGGGGCGGACTCCCAGTAACTGCCGTCGGCGTCCTGGAAGGTGTAGACTTGAGTGTCGGCATCGTAACCCACCCGGGTCATGCCATGAGGGAGGCGCTCCTCGTCGGTGTCGTAATGCGAAGCTCGAGGCATTGTTGCGATGTGGTTGGGAGAATAGTGATAACGAGGAATAGCAAGGATTTCAAGTCCAGTCAATGGCGGGTGTGCAAACAGCAGGCTGTTGCTGTTGCTGTTGCTGTCTTGATGGTGTTTGCTTGTGCATGTTGAAAGGAGGAAGAAGAGGAACAAGGAGACGGAGAGGTCGGAGGCTGAAGAGGCGAAGCAAGGAAGAATGGAAACATAGCCGAAACATCGAGAGCTTCGGCGCCTTTTGTACCCTTTGTTAGCCAGGATCCACTGAGGGTCACGTAATATTACACGACTGCGTTATCTGTCGTAACCAGCCATCTTTAGTATCGGTACAACCCAGGGTCTTGCCTCTTCTGGACAGCTATCCACAGCACTAATAAGCCACAGCACTAATAAGCCACAGCAGTACTTCGTAAGAGCACTAGTAGTAATCAGCCACCAAGGCGGCCTGTCAGCCTCCACCTCAGCATCTCACTCAAATCGCAGCATCATCTCGGAACTAACCTACAAGACTCGTATAATTTCGGCGCGTCCGCTACCGATTAGAAGACCTAAAGAACGGCACAGAATTGGAGCCATGGCTTGGTCCATTATGACGCGGACAGTATTCTGTACATGTCATATGCCTGCTCCATGAGTGCAATTTTCTGTTCCTTTCTTATCTTCAGTTTTAGACTACGGGATGTCAAGCAGCTCAACTCATCTATAATCCGGACGAAAATTTGCGAATGCCTCGTCTCTACCACACCAAATCTAGAACAGGATGCAAGCGCTGCCGTGACAGACGTGTTAAAGTGGGTACTTCACAGCAGTATATTTTCTTTTCAGACAACTGATATGGGAACAGTGTGATGAAGTACACCCAGTTTGTGTTAGTTGACTCCCAATGCCAGAGAATCTTCAGACACTCATCCGCTGGCATCATCTAGGGTAATTGTAATCGACACAACGTCAGGTGTCACTACGATCGAGCTTGGAACCCAACCCAAGGCACTCCATCTGGATCTGGGTCTGCTGGACCGTCCCAGCCCCGGCAGTCTACAGGAAGCAGCACAGAAAGCCTGCCGATCGAGTTGCTAGCAGTCGAAAGTCGAGAGCGCCGTATCATGGAACTCGGTCTCATGCACTACTTCACAGTGGAGGTTTGCCCAACGCTCCCAGCAACCTATATCCCCTCTGCTATTAAAGGATGGACTGTGAATGTGCCGAGACTAGCAATCCAGTACGATCCTCTGCTTTATGTCATCCTAAGCCTTTCGTTGTTGTACATGCAATCAACGGGATACACAGGGCTGAAACTGATAGACAGCATACCTGCACTTCGAGCACGCTACCTCGAAGCGACAGTTAGTCAATACCGCAAGGCTATCAATGAAATTGATAGACCCGTTGCGGAAGCCTCAAGTTTTACCGCCGCTCTACTATCTCTTGATGCATTCGCTAGCCTGCGGGATCGCCAACTCGAGCCCTACCAACCACCAATCCAGTGGCTGCAGCTGTGCAAAGGCGTCATGAGTGTTTTCAGAATTGCCATGGACTTCGTTCGCCAGGATCCTAGCTCAGTTATCAACGCGGCCATTGAGACTAGTTCGTCTCTGACGGAGCCGTCTGCCATATTCTGCGAAGCAGACCGGTCTAAATTCCCCTACTTATTGGAGCGACGCCCCGACGAAACGGAAAGCGACATCGACCACGAGGCTTACATGGATACATTATGCTACATCGGCGCAGCAATGACGTCTCTCGAGTCTGGCGAAGAACTGGGACTGCTTTTGCGGAAATTGGTGATATATCCCATTCTGCTACCTTCGCGCTTCACAGAGCTTCTGGGCCAATGTAAGCCCCATGCCCTCGTCATACTAGCACACTTCTTCGGGGTGGCATCGCATTGCAGAGACTCATGGCTGGTCAGCAATACGCCAGCCCGGGAGATTCAGGCCATTGCCGCCCACGTTGGGCAGGACTGGCGAGGCGCAATGGAATGGCCGTTGAAGATGATACAGCGAGATACCACAGTCCAGGGTGCCTAGGTAACATTGTGGAAGCCAATTCCGACTCTGGGGCCTGATTTGAGGTTCACTGGAGTCTTCGCTTTTATAGAATGGGGCTAAACTTGATAGACCGAACAACCCATCATGTCCATATATATCCTGCGTACTCCGTACTCCGTACATTTATCCGAAATCCCCTGTTTTGTTCTCGGTATCGTTTAGTACCCACTTTCGAGGCTCAGCTATAACCGACGTTGAATACGGAGTACAGCCTACCTACCTTCATCAACTTCATTTTCCAACTCCGATTACTCAGCTGACTGACGAGGAGATGGATATTTCCGGCGAAGGATTGAGATGGCGAAGGTGGCAGACCAAAAGCTGGACTCCGTATGAGAGATGGTTAATTAAGCCGGTCCGGCTGACTCGGACGGGCCAATGTATATTCGGGCCGACTTAATGACTCGCCAAGTATATAGAACTGGCATCAAATGTGTCTACTCGTACTCTCTCCTGTTTGTATAAAAACCATATAGATATATATATGTTGTCTATTATTGTTTATACACGGCTAGTTAAGGAGCTTAAACGAGACTGTTATTGATTCATGATTTTCTCTATACGGTATTAGTATCTCTCGAAATTGGCACCGTCCCCATGTTCAAGCGGCCCCTTTTCGGCGCCTTGCTCATCGGCCTGCTCGCCGTCTTCTTCAAGCAAGACAACGAACCTCAGCCTCGACAACACGTCCAGGGCAAGAATAAGACGGCTTTATTCCTGGTTAATAAAGAACACGGCCTCTCAAACGTCCACGTAGCCACAGCATCAGCCCTGCTGGAGAACTACCCCGACATCCAAGTTCACTTCGCCTCATTCTCACCACTCGGCGATAAACTCGCCAGAATCTCCAGGTTCGCCCGTCGCAAGACGCCCACGGCCCGTGATGTCATCTTCCACGAGCTACACGCATCGCATTTCTCGGCTGCGATCAATGCACTGGGAAAGGACGTGGATACTATGATTCACCCTCCCGGCTCTGCTGGCATCGGGCATTTCTTGAAGGACCTGCAGCTTTGGATCACGCCGTGGAGCGCTGAAGAGCACTTTGCCATCTATAGTGAGTTGAATGGCATTATCGACCAAGTTGATCCCGCAGTCGTTGTTTTGGATTTGCTTTTTCTCCCGGGCATGGACGCCGCGCGTGATAAGAATCGACTACATGCCATTATAAGTCCGAACACGTTGGTGGACACTTTTCTTCCCCAGCAGCCATATGGCAGCATGTTTTGGAAGTATCCCGCGTACGTATTAACTCATCCATCAAGATAACTTAGTGTTAACCCACAGCAGGATGGCGTCAGGACATGTATTCCCAGTTCCCCTGCGAAAGATCCCTGAAAACATCTACTTAAACCTGCGCTTCATCTACACCATACTAACAACACCGGATCTCTCCACCAAGAAGAAAGCCCTCAAGGAAATGGGACTCCAAGATCCCATCAACCTTTTCAACATCCATCGCCATGATGCGCCCTGGATCAGCATGACCACGGAGGGAGCGTCTATCCCAGTCGACGTTGTGCCGCCGAATGTTACCTGCGCCGGACCAATGGTGCTATCAGCTGCTCCAGCCGCGGAGCAAGACCCAAAGCTGGTTGAGTGGTTAAAGAACGCTCCGACTGTGTTGGTGAATCTCGGAAGCATCGTCCAAGTGAGTATTTTTATGAAAGTTTTCCTCCTGGACTTCACAGGCATGCTAGCTCATATTTCATAAAGACTCTGCAAATGCATTGTCCATACTGAGATTGAGGACTAGAAGCCGGAATAACTGCTACCAACTCGCTACTTGTTACCTCTGCTAAGCTGATACTGATCCCTAAATTAGTACAGCGAAAGACAAGCCACCACCATGGCCAAGGCAATAGCCGGGGTGCTCAGCATATCAAATGTGCAATTCCTTTGGAAGTTCAACAAATTCGGCGATTACTCCGACGACTTCACGAACCCACTGCAGCCCTACTTGGATAACGGAAGGCTTAGAATGCACAAGTGGCTAACTGTCGATCCCTCTTCCCTACTTGAGTCTGGGCACATCGTGGCATCTGTTCACCACGGCGGCTCAAACTGCTACCACGAGGCCATCGGGTGAGTTTTTACTTACTTGATATTGGTTTTTTTGAGGCCAGGGAATCGACTGAGATGCTGACATCAAGACCAGCGCGGGAGTTCCCCAAGTCATCCTCCCTTTGTGGGTGGATCTGTACAGCTACGCAGCCCTGGTAGAAACCTTCAATCTCGGAGTATGGGGCTGTCGCGAGACCAGTCCTGACTGGACTGTCGAAGGTTTGAGCCAGGCTTTTCTCAAGGTAGTAGACGGAGGCGAAGCCAGCGTGTTTATGCGACGTAAGGCTAAGGAGCTGGGCGACAGGATCAATGCCGGAGAGAAGGGTCGCGATATTGCTGCGCGAGAGGTAGCAAAGTTGGCTTACGCTGGGAGGTCATAGCTAGATTTGGGTGTTTCATGTATCTTGATTGCATATCATGAGGAACTTGCACAAAATCACAATTAGAAAGCCATGACAATAATCGTACTCAATGGTAGTGATTTGAATGGCTATGCCAGTCTGAACACACTGAGCTGACAAAACCTGTCGGTATGAGAAGTCTAGAATGTTGGTATATGGGATATTCTCGACAGTAGAGTTTATTAATTTTCAGTCCAATGTAGGCAATAGGCAACGTATTTATTTAATCAACCATGCGGGCTAACTGGAAATACCAGGGGAAAAAATAATGGTCACAAAGACGAAGAAAACCACTTAATCATTGATCTTGCTCATTATGCTCATCCTCATCATATTAATCATCACCACCATCATCGCTCCAGTAATCCCACTCCAACCCACCATGCTCCTTCGCAATGTGGTTGTATATCTCTCTCTCCTCCGTAGCCTTCCCACAAGCATAGCACCAATGAGTCCCACATGGGCATGTAATGTGATCGCATCCCGCTGTCTTCTGCGTGGCCACGCCACAACCAGGACATACCGGCAATGCCTTGACCTCTGTTTCAAAACCCGATTTGCAAGAGTCACAATGCCAGTTCCTCAGCTCAGGCGGCGCTCCGGCAGCACACACCCTCTCGACGTACTGCCTCGCAAACCCGCACTCGAAGCACCAAGCATAGATCCAATAACCGCTCTCGTCCACCGCCGAGCGAAGATTTCCAACACGGGTGAATCCAAACCGGCTGACTGCCTTGGGCGCCGGCTGTCTCCGACAGAAAGGGCAGCTAAGAGCAGCAACGTTGATGATTCGGCCAGGACAATTGATGCCATACCAATCTTTGCGGCAGCCATTGCAAATGAGCTGATGGCACCCGGAGCGGCCACATGCTGGCATGATATCTGACTTGCGAAAGTTCGAGAAGCAGAGACTGCAAGTGCCAGATTCTGTTCGACGAGACTTGACCCACTTAAGGAGGGCCGCCTTAACTTCGTCAGGGTTTCGCACAAGCTTGCCATAGAGCGTGAAATCGTTGCCCACGACTGGAAGAACTTCTACTTTGGTGGTGAGGTTGGCGAGGTCGGAATGAGATGCCGTGTAAAAGACCGAACGGCCATTGAAGGGTTCCCGGATTGTCTTGTCCTCGTTCTTGAGCAGCCAATCCCAGCCGTTCTCGTCAGTCAACTTCCGGGCTGAAGTTTCCTGCGCAACAATAGTCGCTGCGCCAGCGAGACACGCGGAACATTGGTACTGGGCGAGATCCAAGTCGTTTGGACGGTACTCGTCTGGCCAAATAACACGACTCAAGCACTTGGAACACTCGACCAATGGTGGCTCACCAACCTGAACCTGGCCGTCCCTGGCACGCCGATGGCGGCAATAGAAGCACTTGGGGCGGACACGTAGAGAATCAGGGTTGTAAACGACGTACTGCGCGCGACATGATTTCTCGGAACACTCAACCCAATAAGCCGTAGATTGATCATTGTGCTCGGCCGAAACGTTCTTCTTCAGACGATCAGCGTGATCTGGGACCATGAGGCATGCTGCGCAGTTGCACCTGTCGGTTTCTACATCGCATAACCCACAAAATCCACCCTGCGCCATTATCGTGACGGAACGGGGGAACTTGCACTTCTTGCAGATCACAACTGGACCCAGCGGGACTTTGTTCTTGTTCGGGCTCCAGCCAATATTGGCCTGAAGGGCGGTCTCAAGGTTGAGCTCAAGCATCTTGTAGTCTACCAAGGCTTTAAAGACGTCTCGATCTTTCTCGTCCAAGATGCGAGAATCCGGTGTCAGCCTTTCAGTTACGCCGTCAGCAAGCCTCTTCTCATAATCCGTATCGGCATCAAGCAAAAGATTCAGGCAACCGAGGTTCCATGTCTCAGGAACCTCAAGGGTATTCCATTGGCTACGGAATGACAAGAGCTCCTGATCTGCTGCATCTCGAAGGGAAGAAATTCCCATGCGCAGTGACAATGCTGCTAATAAAGCAGCGGGGCGTGCAGCGAGCTTTGTCCCTGGGAGAACGGCGTGTAAGAGAGCCTTCCAAAACTGGCGATGGTATTTTTCCTTTGTGAGTGCCAAGGGGATACAAGGCACACTATCCTTGGTGCCCATTGTCCGGATATGGTTGGGAAGATCTTCTTGGTTCTGAACAAAGGTCAGGCGAGTCAACACTTTGCCCAATCGTCGCAAAATCTTGTAGTCGCATGATCTTCCAATCTCGAGTAACTCTGAACGTGTGAAATCCTGTAAACGGCGCTGCTCAGAGTCGTTTTCGTCCTCGTCGACGTCAGCCGCAGTCCCAAAGTCCGCTGTGGGATCTAGGAAAAGGAGAGGGAAGCGTTCCTCTGGGGCAACGGATTTGATGAGATGATTGATCTCATCAACATAGTTGTATGATTCAGCGAGCCATGTCTTCATGCGTGATTTCTCAGAAGCGTTTGGAATCTTATCCACATGGAGGCCAAAGAGTTGGATTAGGCTGTCTCTTGCAGGATTCGATCGGTCATTGCAGATCGCTCGCCAAAGGCTACCGAAAATGGGGTTGATGGAGACTGCTGCGACGTTTGTCTGAATGATTCGCTGCATCTGATCGACTGCCAGCTTCCTGTAGTCCTCATCTTTGGTGTATTTTTCAGCGAAGCTGGCCATCTTCGGGCCTCGTGCCTTTACCAAGTTTGGCATCGCGCTGAGAGTAATTTCTTCGGATTGGATGTTTAGGGAGGTTGACCTAGCAGCTGGGGTGTTGGTGTCAAAGCCCTTGGCGAGAAACTTTGCCAAGGAAGCTTGATCCTCGTTCGTCGCAGTAGTCAAGTTGTCAACAGACTTGTATTGAGTGATATACCCCAATGTTGTCTTGCCATCGGTAACGGTCTTACCCAGCCTCATCCAGGTGAGCAACACACCCAGGGTCAACTGCGAGATCTTGTTGGCGGTCATTGAAGAGATTTCGAACACATTACCTCCGGTGACTGTGGAGAGATATATGTACGGAGATGATGTGTAGGCAGCTGACTTCGGAAGGATGCTGAAGACGACGCCCTTCTTAGGCTCGGATGCCAGTGTCTTAGCTGCTATAGTCCAGTCGACGAACAAGCTGCCTGAGTCGCCATACTTGGGATTGGTCTTCAGGGCCTTCTTCTCGCTTTCATAGTTGGAGCCACCCGTCTCCTTGAAATGCGGCTGAGCATCCGTGTAGAGGAGGATCAACGTAGTCGCATCCGGTCTCATGACATTGTAAGCATGGGCAAGTCCAGTCTTGGTCGCCTCAGGCCAGTCGCCGCCGTAACCTGGACGGATCTCGCGCGCCATCTGTAACACAGCATCTTGCGATACAATGTCAGGGCCCTGGACCTTGCCAGAAGGGGAGCACCACCCCGACCATTCTGTGAGCTGCGAGTCGGGTCCACCACCATAATCTCGGTATGCGAGAACGCCGATTCTCTCGAAACAAGCTGTCAAGGCTGAGATGCTAATGACTTCCTGGAGCGACTGGCTTAAGGCTTCGATAAATGTGGTCATCGAGGCTGTAGCATCTGTGACCAGAAGAAGGTCAAAGGGCTTATTGCCCCCATCTTGAGAGTCTGCCATGATTCCTTGTCCCTGAGTGAAGGATGATGGAAGAAGAGAGCCATATTGCTTGTTTGTGGAGGATGTACGAGGATATATAGACAGCCTTCGACTTCCAGGGCTATAGCAAATCGAGCTTGGAAAGTCTGAGTCACGCCGCTCCGGTCGAAAATCCCCATTGAGTCGATTGGGCACTGGCCAGTAGACTCTGTACAAGGCACTCTACCTTACCTAGTATGTACGTTGGCTGTTAGTTGAGGCGGTGCTGGGGTGGCTTCAGCCTCACAATCCGCCAACGATGACTCGATCGGCGGCCATCGTATGGAGAGTTCAAACGAACATCACGTGCCTCTGATCCGTCGACAATTGAAACAAAAATGAGCTCCGAGGACGAAACACTGCCGGTAAGGCTGACTACCTTATTGGGTAGTGGTACGGCGAAGGAGTCAAACTAGAATAGGTACCTCGTGTTACCCACGATGGAGACAATGCCCCATACTTCGTACAAAGAGATGACTTAGCCGAGCTAAGTTCAACGTCAATCCATCATCTCAATTCAATCCTTCTTCGCTCTCGCCGCATCAAGACGCTGACCCATCTTCGCAATGCCAAAGAAAATGCCACAGGCGGCCTCACTCATCCATGCAGGCAGCCACATAACCGCACTGACCGCACTGGCAAACCCTCCCGCCCAGAACCAGTCGGGCGTGCCTCCAATCAGCCCTCCAAACCAGCCCTCTCCCCTGAGCGCCGCTGTCACCAACTGCCTGGCATACACCTCTGTCGGCACCGTCGCGTTGTTCTGGCTGAACGTCAGGCGCCTCTCGAATACGTCCTGCACCGGCATGTAGAGCGAGCTGCTCGGAAGAGCGCGGTGCTGGTGGCTGGCAATGTTGGACTGGACGGTTCCAGTCATGGCGACCATGACGCGGACATTGAAGGGCTTGAGCTCCAGACGCAGGGCGCGGGAGTATGTGTTGATGGCGCCCTTGGTGGAGGAGTAGATGGCGCCAAAGAGGTAAGGCACAACGGATGAGAGGGACGAAATATTGATGATGAGGCCGCGAGCTGGGATGAGCAAGCTGATGAAAGCTTGGCACATTACCATGGGGCCAAAGACGTTGGTCTCGTACGTCTGCCGTACGTCGTCGAGGTCAATATCCAAAGCAGGGATCGTGTGAGTTCGTCCACTATTGATTGTCAACTCGATGAAGCTCAAAGGTAACACGACCGATGCGGGAATGGAAAGACGTCCTTACGCATTGTTGATAAGAATATCCAGACGTCCATTTGTGATCTTGGCTACTTCATCCCTGCATGTCGCGATACTCTTCAGGTCGGTAACATCCAGTTTGACAGCGCTCATGCCCATTTCAGCCATCTCCTTGAGCACACTTGGGTCACGGGCCGTCGCGATGACATGGCAGCCTGAGCCCCCAAAAGAGTCAGGTTTTGTTGATCTACGCCAGTGAAACTCTTAGGGGAGGGTAGCAGGCAAAACCTCTCTTGTGAAACTCCAAAGCCAAGGCATGTCCAATGCCTCCAGGCGTGCAGCTGTGAAACTTTATAGTCAACATATGGAGGATCCAATGCTCCTGGAGTTCACGACATACCCTGTGATGAGGACGGATGTCATCGAGGACATCTTGACTAACCGAGAGTCAATGAATCGAGCTCTTTGGGGGAATTTTTGAATGCGAGGGGAAAGTGACGTGGTGTGGAGAGGCTGATCGAATCCCAGCAATTGACTACGATTCCACACAACTAACACTCGTTTTGCCGATGCCGAGGTCTGCTCCGTACTTCGTACACGTTGCGAGAAATACGTGAACCAGACTACCACCGTTCCTGATTATCACGCGAATAATAGACAATAATCTCACGAGTGAAAGGAGGCCAAGATCTCCTTCAAGATTTGGAAGGCAGAGGCGCAATTTATGGATCTCATCTCCGTGATTGCGTGTATCGACAAATGGTGGACCGCGTGCGGATGCACAAGGGCCCGACTTTGCACCTACTACGACGGATATGGCAAATCGAGCTGACAGAGTAAGGATCCATGTGATTCATCCAGGTCGTTGAAAGTCAGATCACTAATCTTCTAGGGCGCTCGATGATTGCTAGGTCAATGAATATTTGCTCAAAGCCTGTACGAGTAAGAATAAGAATTAAGACTTCGAATCGTTTCGCTCTAACGCACCGATCCACCCAATGCAGATGTCTCCAAACGCCATGCCGTGATAATAGTGTTGCTATCCCGGTCTAAGCCAATCCAAGCGTACTTCATATAGAGTAACGTAGCTCGTGGCTAATGCCATAAAAACGAAAAATAATAATAATAAAATATCCCTCACGTGCTTCATCCACTATAACCCGTCAGAGTTCCTCAAAGGCAAAGACCCTTGCATTTCTGCCGGCCGAGTATGACCTCCCCCCGCCCCGTCCATTTCAAAGATTTGACTGCCGTGACTCGCCGTGTCCGGCGGCAGCTCTGCAATGTTATCGGGTGAAGCATACGGCCCTTTGTACGCGCCCTGAGCCGAATCCCATGTCATCTCCGAACTTCTATACGAAGGATACGAAGGATCGGGACTCTGTTGCGGCGACGCCCACGCAGGCGGCTTCGCTTCCAGAGAAAACGGGCTGAAGCCAGGCGACGGCTCTGTAGGCGGGAACGTCGTAGCCGCGCTGTATCTCAGGTCCTGGGGCAGCATTGGATGCGACTCCTCGCCGCGTCTCCTCTGTCTGCGCAGGAGGAACACCACAATACCTGCAATGATGGCGACGCCTCCAAGAGATGCGCCCACTGCGATACCTACTGTGGCGCCAGTCGATAGCCCCCCGCCATTCTGATTTCCATCGCTAGGAGTCGTCTCCGTTGGTGTTGATGTTGGTGTTGTAGTTACAGAGGGACTGCTGACTGCTGTTGTCGGTTTCTGGGTGTTGACCGCGCTGCTTACTGAGCTCGTCGTTGTCGACGAAGCTGCGTTCGCTGCCGCGATGAATTGACTCTCGCTCACAGTTAAATTCGTCTTCGAGAACGCGCAAGCATCAGCCATCGTGCTGAACACGCTCCGAACGTTGCTTGGGTCACTCCTCCCAAGACACGCCGCCGCGTCGATAACGAAGTTGCCCCCATTGCTACACAAGCATTTATTGAGGTCCCCAGACGTTGCGCCAGTGCATTTGGACGCCTTGGCCGCGTTGTTGAGGCAAGGCTGAGACGTGGAAGGGTAGAAGGAGAAGTCGGCGTCGAAGGCGAGGGCGGGAGCGAGGAAGAGGAGGAAGAGAGGGGCAGAAGCCCATATCCGTCTCCTTGCCATCTTGTTCTTGTAAACGAGCGAATGCTAATAGCTAGTATTCTTGTCCGCGTAGACTGGAGCAACGCGTCTGGCGAGTTTGTGAGGCACGAAGCTCAGGTTACCAGAGCCCAGCAAATGACCCGTATGGACGGACCCTGGTGAGGTTCCAGTTGATGTAACGAATAATACGGCACAGAGGTGGGAGCAAAATCTAGAGTGGCATCATGAAACCATATGCCGCCGACATATAGTACAGAAAAGCAACGATAGGGAAGCTTCCAATGCGAGCAAGTGATGAATTGGGAATGGCGAGAAAAGAAGATGGCGGGAAGAAAAAAACACAGTCCAGTCCAGCTGGCATTGGCATCCTTTTGGGGCTCTCATGCAGGATGCATGGTACTATGGAGTGCTATTTCTGAAATAATGTCCCACCAACAGCCTCACAAACACAAGGGGGGCTGGCTCTTGCGTCCAGAATAGTCGTGTCAGCGAATTCAACCTAACCCGGCTTGCATCGTATCCGGATCCTATCTTCCTTCGCCAATCATCCGCTTTGATTCTGCTAGCAAACTCCGTATGGGGTGCAGGGGATAAAGTCAGCCGCAGCCTAATGGGGCGCAAGCTGGCCAAATTTAGCATCAACGACATCAGTGGCTTTCCTCCAGATCAAGGGATAATAGAAAAGGAACCAACGGCACGTCAGATTTCTATTTATTAGCACTCCCTTTGTTCTTGCGCTTTTCCTCTCCCCACTTTGTGGTAATAACACAATGTTTGGCGTCAGCCGGTTGCGCTCTTTTATGACTTACATCTCACATGCTTGGAATGGAGCCCAGATATCCGCTTTGTTGACCTCTTTTTCGCTGCCTAGTCGATCATCTCTACAACTGAGAAACCCAAAATAACACAGCTCAGCATCCGGATAATCGCTTTCCTTTGACTAACTCCCGTTGAACCCTTGTGGGGGGGAGACTATGCTGCTTCTCGGGCGACACCGCCATGTTTCATATGCCAAAGGAGCCACGAGTGGGGGTATATTAATACTATAAAGATGAGATGATCGGAACAAGTTGTCATTACTAAATACGAAAATTTTCATATCACTGGAATCCTGTTGGCCAAGACTTTGCGAGTATGCACAGAGCAAGGCTACTTTCAAATTACAATGCGCAATTAACAGTTTGACCGAAATTCATTGCCAACGGAAGTCTGATTGAAGCTAAATACAACCAACTAACCACCGCCATCGTAGCGGTAGTAGTAAGTCTTTTGGTTGTTCAGCTTCTTGCTGTAGGACCAATCTGTCTTCTTGGTCTTGAATTGTTCCAGGTCTCGGCCACGCTCTTGATCCTTGCGAACCACCCGCTTCGTCTCGTCCGACACGCCCGCCATGCCCACGGCTCCGCGAGGCACAACTTCGCGGCCGCGGCCACGGCCGTTAGTGAGAGCTACTTGACTGTCACCGTTAGCTTCCGTTCCATCGTTGCCCGCCGCTTCGATAGCTAGCTGCTCGGTCCGCTCTTCCTCAGTAGGATAGTTGTGGAGGTTTTGACGGAAGTATTTGTTCAAAGAACGATGTCCAACTGATCTTCCGCTGGGAAGGTGAAGCTCATATTCATCATAGAAAGCCGCATGAGTGTGCTTGTGGGCACGAGAATGCCAGCCATCTGCTTGGTGATGATGCCGGGGGTCATGGCGAGAGTGGTGAGGGTGCTTGCTCAACCGCTCGAACTGGTGAATATGACCTTCGGCAGGAACAGCAGTCAAATCCGCAGAATCAAGAGACGAAGCTGAACTGTCTGTTTCCCATCCATCCTGATCTTCACCTCCCTCCAGCACCTCTCCATCGGGTCCGGTAGCCTTGGCTTCTCGGCGTGCGCCAAGTTTGGCACCGCCGGTACCATCCTCTGTTGAGCCATCCTCTGATTCGTCATCGTCTGAGTAAGTGCTCCTGAAATCGTAGTAATCACCAATAGCCAATTGCTCTTGCTCTGTGGTGTATGGGATCTTGCAGTGGCCCTTGTCTCTCATGTGTGTTTGGACAGCGAAGAGAGTCGACTTAACCTTGCCACAGCTAAGACACTGGTGATCCTTACTGACTTTGTCCTGGAGGTATTGAACCAAACCGTCCAAGTTGACAAGATACGTCTTTTCAGGGATGAACATGCCGTGGAAGCGTTCCATGTGGTGGGCGTTGAGAGGAGGTGTCGGGGACTCATAGTTGCAGAATATGCATGACCGTAAGTTCCATACTGGGTTGGATCCAGACTGGACTGTGGTCGTTGAGGCCGAGTCTTGGCCGTTGGCTTCCTCTTCAGGGACAGGATGGGGGTTGGATGGCCGCTTAACGGGGGAGGGGCGCTGTTCTGTAACCTTTGCGTTCTGGAGACCCTCAACAACCTGGTTGAACTCGTCCTCGGCATCGGAATCAACGTCCTCCTTTGAAACAGGAGCGGGTTCTCCGAGAGAGAAGGTTGAGCTGATGACGGAAGTGGTCTCATCATCCTGGCGCTTGACGGGATTCGCTTCGTTCTGTTTGTGCTTCTGGCTCAACAAGTGGTTCCTGAACGCATTTTCGCTGTAATACGTCTTGTTGCAGGGCTCGCAGGAGCGCTCGAAAAACGCCTTGTCTGCTTCGGCTGTCGTTTCCGCACGAGCCTGGATGACCTTTTCGCTGAATATCTCGGCAGCAATGGGAGGCAAGGAAGCCACTCGTCGCTTCAAGTTGTATCGACTGGTAGCAGATGTTAGAGACGGCGCTGTAAAATTGGACAGCCAGAATGAGCCAAACTTACTGCCAGTCGCTCTTCATGTGAGTCTTTTGCAGATCGATGTTGCGATAGGCAACCTGGCAGGTATTGCATGTGTACGGGTGGGAGATCGAGGTGGCCGGCCCTGCGGCGGCGGCGGCCTGGGCGCTCGCCATGATGGAGGAATGATATCAGTTGAGTTGCGCACGAGTCTGACGATGAAAGGAGAGTCTGCTACGGTAGAAAATGGGCAGTTATTTAAGTCCAAAGGGCCGCAAAGGCACCGTCTTGAGCGCGTGACTCGATACTGACGCTGCTCCCGGAATTATTAATTCTGTGATTTGAGGAAGTTTTTGGTGGCGGGGTGTGTTGGCATCTGACGTAGAGATAGCGGGGTGGGTCATGCCCTGCATTTTGTTTTACAGAGAACGACAGGTGAAACTGTAAAAATCAGCGGGTGATTGGCACAGCAGGGCGCTGTTTGCTGGGGCCTTCCGTGGTTGAATACCCGGTGGCCTAACAGAAGGAGTATGCGTTGCTGGTGGAAGCGAGGTACTGCGAGCTGTACTCCGCGCTCCGTATCTGATTTTCTTATCGCGCATCATCCCTAGCGCTTTCTGCAGGCGAGTGGCGAAGTACTACCGAACCTAATGGCGTGCTGTAGCACATCGAGAGCGCCTGAGCACCTTTGGGGTCCACTGACACTCAGCCTTGCACACGACTGGCCCCGTTCTGCCACGGACATCCGTCACCATCATTAATCATACGTATCCATTCCATCTCCCTATGCTTCCATCGTCGTCTGCCGAATTCTCCCGTTTCCGCCATATCCTCATCTCTCATCACCTGAGGCATGGGCTGCGCGATACGCTCCTCCTGAAGCGGCGTCAACCCTAGCCATGAGCGCGCCCGCGCATAAGGCTCCCCCAGTCATGGCCCACGAGTCGTCTCACGGCCCCGATGACCACCGCCTCCGAAACACCCCTAAGTTGGCCGGTGAAGTCGATTTGCTTGCCGGGCTCTGGCAGGAGGCTCCATTCGCCCGTCTACCCCCTGACGCACCGGTGGAGTTGGGGAAGTACATCCAAGACGTTGAGAACCCTCGTCGCGTCTACGCCATTCACCGGGCAAGCCGTCGGCATGACTTCCAGCTCCTTGTCTACAAGTATGTCCGCTCCAAGGTGTTCATCTAGTTCCTTTGAGAACAGCATTAACTTGAGACCTTTGAAGATACATATTCCAGCTGCGCAACGGCTGTGGTGCTCCGAAGTGCACCACGGCTACATGCTTCACTTGCCGAAAGCGGCTCGCCGGCAAGGCTCCAATCCGAAGATACAATCCCACAAGCGCGAGAACACTGGCAGTCCATCTTGCTAGCCAAGACGATCCGGAGAGTGGTCTTTGCCCACACTTAGGTGTTCCCCGAGAAGTCCCTCCTGCTGTCAATAGTCTTATTTTCTCTGCACGACCCTCGCCCTCACCGCACCCAAGCTGCAAAGCATCCGACGTTCGGACGACATCATCCCGCCGTAAGGCCGTACCGGGAGCCGACCCGAAGTTGTCTCAATTATCACCGACAAGAAAACCTCGATCGTCATCACCGGATAGACAGTCCGACAGTGTCAAAGATGGTGTTAATTCACCACCCGCAGATCCCCAGCCGTTGACTCCTGCGAATATCAGCGTCTCGGAGAAGCATGTGCCCAAAGATTACAGGTCGTTCGCGGTGGCCACCTTCGGCACTGTGGCTTTCAAGATGCTAGAGTGGTTGACTCCGCAGGCTATCGAAGCCATGTCAGAAAAGATTTCAGAACTGGGAGGTTTCCGCCACTCTCCCTCCGCCGATGTCAACCCCCCTTCAGCCGATGTCGATCCGGTTTCGAATTCTCAGGAGTCAGAACCGAAAGAACGCCCAGCCAAACTCCCACCCTTCACCGAGTCATCAAGAATCGATACAGTCTCAAAGCCGACAAAACCCCTTGGCGACGAAAACCGTGAGCTGTCTGCAGCCCCCGAAGCTATTCCTCAGTCCAAAGATACGTCTAAGCCTAAAAGGAATTCAAAAACCACCTTTCGCTCTCCTCCATCAAAAGCGGGCAATAAACGATCCCTGGAACCTGTTTCAATCTCAGCTGGAACCGAAGATACCAAGCCAGCTTCGAGACCTCCGAGTCTTAATGGATTCTACCCGGAAAAGCTAACACGTACAACGAAAAATGCTGCTATCATCGCACGGGGTGTCCCAGAGATACCTTCTAAACCTGCATTCTTCGAAAATGTACCCCCTCCAACTCCTCGTGTCGCAGAGGAAGTGGAACTCGGCCTTTCGGACGAAGAAGTTGACGAGAGGCAGGTAACCGATAAGGTTACCCCTGTTGCCAATAGGGGGCGGGTGGATGCACAAGCCAAACCAAAACCACCACCATCAATACCTGAAGGAGATTCAACATCTGCCAATTTTCCTTTGCCTCAGTCTTTATCAAGGCTCAATGTTGAGCTCATAGACTTCATCTGCGACGTCTTCCAACAAGATCATACTTCAGAAACCAGGTTTTTCGGTCCCCTCGAAGCTCATGCCTCCTATCCCAAACCTCAAAACTGGCAACGCAAACTGGTCAGGGGACAATCAACACCACATACCTCATCGGCCAACCAATGGAAGACCTTCAATGAGCAGACCATATTCAACGTACTAAGCGACCCACATTCCCTCGTCTTATCATTCTCAAGCGACGGCAAACTGTATGATTCCTACACATTATGGTATTGCATGCTACGCATGACTCGGGCTGCGCCAAGTCTAGTTTTCCACAGCCTATGGATGGCGGCTGAGAGCTTGTTTGCTGTACCGAAATCTCTCAAATCATTACGATCTCCAGCCGCAGCCAAGGTGTTCCCGAGAAGTAGAAACTCCTTGACTGACTTCGAAGTCGGATGTGTCATTTCGGTTTGCTTGCATGCCTTGGTGGCTGCAGCACCATTCGTCTCGGATTCCAAGACTCTATATGATATGTCGCGTATCCGCTCTACTGGGCTGGTTTTGGGTGGCAATGGTCTATCCGCCAGACAGCCCCATTCGATATGCCTCGAGTACGAGGATGTGTTTTCCAACGACCTTGCGTTGAGGCTAGCTCGACGCCTGTTCTCTGCGATTTCTGCACGTCGTTCCTTTACTGACCTAATTCCAGAAGGTAGCAGAAACAAAGGTGACCTTGACATCCTCCAGCCACTCCTGAACCAGCTTGACCTCCTACATTCTGGCCCCGTTCGGGTTTTAGAATTCACACAGGCTGAACGTTTACTGCATGAGACACGGGTCCCCACGCTCCTACTTGACTGGGCAAGAGCTGTTCTCCTAAGTGAGTGGGATGGAAACCCTGAAATCAAGAATACTGGCCCCTTTCACGGGGCGTTGTCCCTCATCTCCACCATGTGTAAGTTGAATCGAGGGTTATTATATGATGTATCAAGTCTAGACGCTGACAGAACGCAGACGAGAACAGGAACGTGCTTCTCCTGGGTGATATTCAGTTCCGCGTAGACTACTTTTCTGAACGACTAGACACGATGGAGATGCCAGTTGCGTGGGTGGATTTTGATCCCTCGCGAAAAAAGAGCCATATTTTGGATTACCCCTACCTCTTCAGTCCGGAATCGCTCGTCACATTCTTCCGCTCTATCAACTTTGCAAGAATGAGTAGGATGTTTGAGGAATCGAGCTCGCTCAAGACGCGGATGAACGCCATTGTAGACCCTGGAAGCTTGATAACGAACCCTCACCACAAAACTGTGCTGAAGGACTTGCTCAAAACGGCATCCTCGAAATATCTGGTTCTTGACATCGGGCGAGAGAATGTGCTTCGGGATGCATTTGATCAACTATGGAGGCGGCAACAACGTGAGCTTTTGCGCCCTCTGAAAGTCCACCTCGGAGAAGACCGCGGCGAAGAGGGGTTTGACTCAGGCGGCGTACAGCAGGAGTTCTTCCGACTAGCTATTGCCGAGTGCCTCGACCCTAAATATGGAGCATTTGCCGTTGACGATAGAACTCGAATGGCATGGTTTGTTCCGGGCTCAGTTGTTGAGGAATGGAAGTTTGAGCTCGCGGGCCTTATTATGTCTTTGGCAGTTTACAATGGCCTCACGTTACCGGTCACCTTTCCCAAGGCCCTCTATCGAAAATTGCTTGGCGAGCCAGTCGAGGAACTTTACCACATCGCGGATGGATGGCCGGACTTGGCAAGTGGACTCATGACCTTGCTGGAGTGGAATGAGAAGGATGGGCAGGTCGAGGATGTATTTGCGCGAACTTACGAGTTCTCGGTGCCGAGTATTGGACGCAATGTCACCCGAGAGATGACGAGGGAAAACCCCACATGGCCGCAGTCATTTGATCCGGAAAAGCTCAAGTGCATTCTGCCCAACGAATCGGAAGGGGATGATGAAGCTCCGCTCGTCACAAACGACAATCGCGATCAATACGTGAGCGATTACATTCGCTATTTGACCGATGTGTCCATCCGGCCGCAGTTCCTCGCATTTGAGCGTGGGTTCAAGAGGTGTCTGGTGAACAAGTCCCTTTCACTGCTTAGTCCACAAATCCTCCAGTCAGTAGTAGAGGGTGTACAGGAAATTGTCGTTTCAGAGCTCCGACGATATGCACGCTACGTCGGATGGGATGCGTCACATCACACGGTTAAAGACTTCTGGTCTATCGTGAAGCGGTACGACGATAGGATGAAGCGCAAGCTGCTGGAGTTTGTAACGGCGTCAGATCGGGTCCCTGTGGGAGGGATGCGAAACCTTCAGTTTGTGGTACAAAAGAACGGCGAGGAAGAAGGCGAGAATGGGCATTTACCCACGGCGTATACGTGCTACGGGACGCTGCTTTTGCCGGAGTACAAGGATAAGGAGGTTCTTAAGGAGCGGCTGGCAATGGCTCTGGAGAATGCGCAGGGATTTGGCTTTGCGTGAGAAGGCTGGGGTGGCCTCGCTCTAGATGAGCGCCTGTATCAAAGACTTGTGGATTTTCTTTAGTTTAATCATTCGTAGATTTTGACGAGGCACGGAATATCCGCGCGTCTCGGACTGAAAACAGCGTTGAGCGTTGGTTTTGTACTTGGAGTCTTCAGTCTTGTGTAAACTTTGCTAGCATGTATTAATTAGTATGGATTCCGTCTGCGGATAAGAAGGCCAATTACGGCCAGGGAGATATTTTGGGTTTAATAGAGGATGACTGTTTACTGAGAATATTCAGTCTTTTATTTGTCTGACATTCAGGTTGATCCTCTTATTCTGCATCCACCCCTTCCATTCTTCAAATTCGCCATTTTCACCACCCGCTGGCCAGTCGGCCAGATAACTCGGACACGTATCCTTGAGCACCTTGGGCACACCATGCCAGGCGTACCTCGACTCCTGCGTCATGTAGATGGCATCTCCAGAACGGAGCCTCAAAAGGAGATACTTTTTCTCCCCCTCCTCCTCCTCCTCCTTCTCCTCGGACGGCGAGGAAGAGACACCGTTCCCGTGATTAGGCGCAATCATGAAGAGGCCATCACAGCCAAAGCTCAGGCTCACGAGGCCCTTGTCCGTCTCCTCACTGACGTCGCGGTGCATCATCATAGTGTCGCCGGGGGAGTAGAAATTGACAATGGCAGCCTGCGCGAGCGTCTGCGGGAAGAGCGTGGTTAAGAAGCTGGACAAGTCGGCGGGGAACTGGGGCGGCGCTTCGTTTGGATAGATGCGGTTCGTCCAGTCGTATTGGCCGCCGAGGGTGACCCAGTGAAGGCGTCGCTGGAGGACTTGTTTGATGGAGAGGGGTTTGTGAACGGAAGGGTCTTTGGGGGTGAAGTTGGCGGGAGTTTCGGGGGAGTAGGAGAAGAAGGACTTGGAGGAGGAGGGATCTGGGTAAGGGAGGGAGTAGTGAAGATGGAGGTTGGTTTGGTGAGTAGGGTTGCCGAGGTCGCGATGGATCATGGTGTCTATGAGTACTGTTTGCACCTTTGGGGGTATGAGAGAGGGCAATATGAGGAGGCCTGAGACATGTTAGCCTCACTTTTATACAGAAAACCGCACAGAACAGACGTATAAGGGGCGAAGCCTACCAGGAAGAAGAGGGTGGTAGAGAATTGGCGCATCCTGAGCCTCTGCGCCGAACTCGGGTTGCAGATGAGAAAACGCCTCTGCGACCTGAGAGCGCGGAATGATGCCAGCTTTGCAGAATCCGTTCTCTTCCAGGGGTTTGCGAGGATCATCGATGCGCGAGTCGTCCAGCAGGATGGACTGGTCGAGGCGTGAGAATTGTTTCCATTCTGCTTTCATCTGCTCTGAGGGCTGCTCATGAGCGTCCAGATCCGCGACGCTGACTGTCATGGTTTCGGCTTGAAATTGTGTGTCTGTCGTCTTTTAGCAAGTAGATTTTAAGAATGATGAGGTCTCGCTTGGTGAGAAGACGATTTGGGCGGATCTGTGTTGAAGTTGACTCAATCCAGTGTTTTGTGAAGCTGAAGATGGAAGTGGAATTAGTGCGTGGTGTCAATTTCTGGTGAGGTGGTGCTAGGCATTGACTGACTGAGCCTCGTGGTCTTGAGCTCCCCTCCCCGTCTTGCAAGAAGTCCAAAAAGTACCAAATTATATTATAGATGGTATATCTACTGTTTCTATAGTGTTTGCTGTATCTCTCAAATACTACATGTCGCTACAAATGACTTTCATATCACATCGTTACTCGGGTGGCATAAAATCCCCCCTGTTGCTACAAATCGTTCACTCCCTGTGATTGCTCGCGTGCTCAGCATTACCACAATGGCTGAAAATTCCTAAGCTTCGTTTGGCTTCGACCGCTTTGCAGAAGGTCGGATATCCATTGACAGCTCGTCTGCAGATGTGTTAGAGTCAAAGGACAAGGGCGATACATGATCCCCGTCAGTCATGTTAAGTATTGTGTCGGTTACAAGAGCAGCCCTCTCATTCGCTTGCCGGATTGCATTGTCCCGCTGTTCTTTTGCCCAGTCACAGCCATTCCGAAACGCAGCAACCCCATCCCGAAATGCGTCAGGACCATCGATCAGAGCAGCTGCTTTGACTTGTGTCATGGCAAACCCATGTTTTGCTTCTGGAGTCTTTATCGGGTGGATGGTGTAGAGTCTCAACATTCCAGCATGGTAAATGGCCGTAAGGGTGTATGCCTTGTTGTCATACACTTGCTCCGGCAGTCCATATGACTGGAGCCTCTGCATTGCTCTGGCTCCTAATGCGCCGTCATAGCATGCCTGTCGTATTGCCACCCCCATTGACCCGTCTATCCCCTTTACGGCAAGGCAAAAGTTGGGCAGAATAGGGCGATCGCTCTGCGTTGAGGGAGCAATGTAATGGCTGAACTCTCGGCGAACTTTCTGGTGGAGCTGTTCGGGTCGAGTACCGTAGTACAAATCTGGGTTCCCAGCTACAAGCATGCCATCAGTCAGGGCTAGTAGGTTTGTAAACGGAGCCTCTCCGGCGACAGTCTTGAGATCTTTAACATCTCCGACTATTGTAGGAATAACGCTTGATGTGACCTGCCGTTCCATTGCCGCATGTGAGTCTGCTCGCCTAAACCTTCTAAAATCATCGTTTGAGAAGCGAGAGGGGGAGAGAGATGGCCGGCGCCGGGAAAATGCTTGACGGATTTCATTAATGTTGTCCGGTTCTGGCGGCAGTTGCCCGTTGGGGTATTCATAATTATCAGGAAAGATGTTGTGGTCAATGAGATGTTGTGCAAAGGCTTGGTCGTATGGTCCCGTGTTTTTTGTCGTAGTAGAACCGGATCTCCTCGACGACGATAGCTGCGAGTTGGGTCTTCGCCCTCTACTCGATGACACCTGCGAACCCCGTTTTCGCCCTCGGCTCGACAACCGGCTTGCGCTCATTTCTTCGTCTTGGTGGCTTTGAGGGTAATGCTGTTAACGGTCAGACAAAGACGGGACTAAAGGACAACGCTGAACTGTAGTAGGGCTGAGGCTTACACCTCGTAAATCTCTCAAATCAGGGCCACCGTGTAGTGCAAAGCGTTTTATTTCGTCTATAGAGTTTGGGGAGTACTGGGAGATGCAACACTCCGCAGCCTCATGGTCGTCATGGTCGTCAGGGCTGTGTCGAGAGCCATGTTGGGAGGTCCTCCGCTCCAATTCGCGGAGAGCGTTCTTCGTGAGGGGTATCTTTGATAATTCGTCCCAGAACCTGGCTGGTGGGAACATCGGATGGCTAAGCCTCGGCGTTTGTGTCTTCGGTGAACGGCGATGCGATGGATTGGGACTGAGGTCTCGACGGCGCTTATGGAGAGGCGAGGGTGATTGTGTTGTTGGAGGACTGCGTATCGCGCTCATTGTGAAGGATATCGATGCCCTTTACTGGGCCAGAACGTAAGGAAGATGCTTTAACTCTCGTAGATTGCGGATGAAAGGTGTCTGTGGCGATACGCGTGATGGATAAGGCGTGTCTATCGTCAGGTCGTTGATAGGTTTAGGTTGCTGGAGGTTCAAAGCTGGCCGCGAGAAGAGCCTCCATGCAAACGCTATAGGCACCCCGCGTGGCTACAGGGCTTAGCAAGGCGCTAAATGGCTAAATAACCCGCTAAGCCAGGAACTACTCGTAGATACCCGCCACACTAACGGCTCAAGATTTCAGTCAAGCCCATGTATGATCTCACCTCCATGATCTTATATTCACAACCAACGTCTATAAAATGCTGTCATCAAGGATAAATCCGCCCAAAAGCGTCTTCCTCGCCTCCCCTCGTCTTGTATATCGAAATTCTCAAGCTTCGTTCTGTACATCAGCACCACGATGGCCTCGAGCGAGGACATTGCAAAAACTCTACGAGAAAGATGCAACTCAACAGCTCTATTCCAAGGCTAAGGGAACATTCAACTCCAAGCCCATAATCCCAGCCTCAATAGGCTCAATTGCAAGCCATTCACAACCATCTACTCCTAAGCAAGAGCATACGTCTCATGAACAAGACGAACCATCCGAACCATCTCCCAAATCCAGCAAACGCTCTGCCCCCCCAGGCCTCAAACCACACATACAATCCCTCTTTACCAGCATCCTCATCCGCCAAAGCCCATCCTCCACCTCCCTCACAACCCAACCCACCACTCTCGAGCGCCAGAAAATCACCGCCGCAAGCGCTTTCTTCACCCAAGGCTTCCAATTCCTCTACTCCGCCGAGGCTCTCCGCCACTACGCCAAAAACGAGCACATCCCTGAAATCGTCGTCCTCGGCGCCTCCAACGTTGGAAAATCCTCGTTTTTGAATGCACTTGTGGGCAAGTTTGATGCCGCGAGGGTGAGTGCTAGACCAGGCAAGACCACTCTCATGAATGCCTTCGGCGTGGGACCATTACCCAAGATCCCCAAGGGACTGGTGAGGAAGGGGGAGAAGATGCCGAGGTATAGTCTTGTTGTCGTTGATACGCCAGGTTATGGATTCAGGAGCCAGGCGAGTTGGGGGGATTCTATCATCAAGTATATAAAGGCGAGGAAAACACTCCGCGGGGCGGTCGTCTTGCTCTCTTCGGAGAAGAGATTCATGGAGCAGGATCGGTGGCTGCTGAGATCCCTAGCTGAGGCAAACACCCGGACTCTGGTTGTGTTGACCAAGGCGGATAAAGGCGGCGGCTCATGGACCACGACATGCAGTGCAATGGCTGAGACACTGCAAGAGGAGCTCAAGACTCTCGAAAAATCCATTGGAAATGACTGGAAGGAAGGGTCTGGCTGGAATCCAGACGTGTATATTACGTCGGCAGGCATGAATCGTGTGCCGAAACTTGGCAACGGTGGTGGCATGGGAGGCGTTAGAGCAGCTATTCTGGACATGGCGGGCTTTAACCTGGACGATAAGGAGATGAAGAAGAAGGACGAAACTGTCACATATGGCGGACCGGTGGTTTCGTTTGATGACATTAAGTGGAAGACATGAACATTCTTGCCGAGGTATTAATAACTTATCCGTCCATCAATCTTGCTGTTCCCCGACGTACACACATAAGTAATGAAATCCGCACATGTACTCCGTATGCATTAGCACTATTTATACAACCAGGGCGCGATTAGTCCCCCTTCAACGACTTGGCTGAGTGAGGCGTCCCCGGACGGCTGGCCGAGCGCCGCAACTTCTTCGTATCAAACAGACTCTTGACTTTGCGCAATCTCGCCCACCGCTCCTTGTCCTTTGCCTCTCGGACAGCCTCGTCCTCATCATTGATAATAAGCTCGGTAGTGATTTGCGGCGTGTTGTCGGCTTTCGTATCTGCAATTGGCCGACTAGGTGTTTTAGCGGGAGTCGTTGGGGCAGTCTTCGGCTGTGTTTTGGCCCGACCCTCATACACGCCTCGCAGATTTGACTCGTTCTTGATTGACTGAAGTAGTACCTGCCAGGCAGGCATGTCGACGTCATTGGGCAGTATGGCTCCTCTGCTTTGAGCACTAGCACTCTTCCAAGGACAGAAGAACCGATGCTCTCGCACGGGGTCAAGATGATCCATTGGTGCCGGAACGAGAATTTGTCCTTGTTCATCTACCTCTTTGCTCTTGAACATCCATAGGCCTAGTCGTCGCATGCAGGTATGGCAGGAAGCAGAATTGGGGACAGCACCGATACGAGCATTCGTGAGGCCCTGCCAACCCAAGAGGGCTAGAGCAAGCGCAGGTCGACTCGGGACAGTGTCGGGGGATTTGTCCGTGGACTTGAAAAAGTCAGGCGGTAGCTGCGACAGGACTTCATCCAGATCCAGCCCTTCGGGCAGGCGAAGGTTGAACTCGTATGGAAGAAACGCCTGTCTCGTGCAGAGTTCTTGATAGCGTTGCCGGAGAGCCTCAATGGCCCCCTTTGCGCTAACAAACGATAGACGAATCAATGAACCTGGCAAATTTTTGTTAGCAAAGTAAGAATCGGTTTTTGGAACTAAACAGTTTACCTTCACAGCCTCGCCTCCTCCATAGACAGTCTGACTGGTGGGAAGTGACTATCAGTTCGGCATACTTGTTTACCAAAGCCTCCTCTGTGCATAGTCAGTTAAAGAGCTTCAAGAACTGGAAACAAATAGACGTACCAATTTCTGCAGCCGCTGTTGTGTCAACTTCCTTGCCATCCGCTTCCTTTCTTTTGAGCTTCACAACCAACTCTTTGTGGCAAAGCAGACACCGCACCCTCTCCTTCCCCTGGCAAACCCACCCTCTCTTGGCCCATTCCACTTCGTTGATTTTGTCTGGCTTCGGGGTCCAGTCCGTAATCTCCTGAAACGTGGCCAACCTCTTCAATAACTCGTCCCTGTCACTAGGAGAGTACCTGGCTGGGGCATCCTTCCGGAACTTGTTATTCGTGGCCGACCGTTTCAATGCGCTGGTGAAACTGCTGATGCCCAACGAGATGGAGCTGTCCAATCTGGGCGCTGTTGATTCTGGAAAGCCCAAGCGACGGCGCTTTTGTAACAGTGCCTCATAGTCCACCTTCTTGCTCGCTGCTCGATTGGCAATCATATCTGAAGAATTATTCTCTTCTGAACTCGCAGGGGGGTTGCTTAGTCCTTGAAGTAAGGCGTTGAACTTGCGTTTAGTAGCGTTCATGATAGATGTGTTGTTGTTGTTGGGTGAAGGGCGGACTTAAGAAGAGCTGCTAATTGGCTCCCTTTGTTTTGCACAGCACTTACGGGATCACCGCATTCCATACAAGACAAAAGATCCACACACAAAGGGAAGAATGACTGAGAATGATCAGCTTAGCAGCCGATAGCCCCTTTGGTTTGATGAGAGCTGAGTAAACACGGTTGACGACGCGCTATGAGGGCGGGGTGAGTGATGTGAATATTTATCTGATTTGAGAAGAAGAAACGTTTCAAATAAGGACACGATATGGCAGGCGAGAAATTGGGCTTGCAGCTCCGGTTTCAGACCACTCCGCTGTTCCACGTTTTCTATTTATACGACTTCACGTTTGACATCACTGAGCGGCGTTGCCAACGCCAACCTTGCATATTCAGAGCTAAGACCCGGATTGCGGCAGATATTTAGTCCGTGATAAGCGATAAGCCCCTCCACACCGCCCGGCAACGTTCCTGCAGCAGCGCGTTTAGGCTTAGAGAATTTTTTTTTTGGGGAGAGCAGCAATTAATGATTGTCCTTTCTTTTTCCACGGTAAACCGTTGGAAGCGCACTCCAACAATCCAACAATTGCAATTCACTTTATGCGCATCACTGCACAGTAGGGATTGATGGTACATTGCGGTTTCCCTCACATGTCCAGCTCTGCTTCAGGTCCCCCGGCTTGGCTCTTTTCCAACAACACCAACAACAGCGTGTCCAACAGCAGCAACACGAGCAACGTCCAATCCTCCAGCACGACAACGGCCGCGATGGGAAAGATGGGCAAGAAGGGAGGCAGTTCGAAGCCTTCCGCAGGCAAGGGCTCGGAAGCGGCCTCAGTTCCTCCGGCCCAGCTCTTGGACATGGTCGAGCAGTTCTTGTCGGACCACTCCTTCAGCAGTGCCCACAGTGCTTTCAAGAAGCAGCGAGCAAAGAATGGTTGGGCCCCGGCGGCTTCTGGCGCGGATAGCCAGGGAAACACCCTCGTCGGCGTTTTCCGGGCCTGGGAATCTTCAACGCCCACCGAACAGGCAGCCGATCGGGACGTCGAGATGGGCGACTCGACCAGTTCCAGCTCGGATGACAGCGATAGCGAGAGCGAGAAGGAGACCAAGAAGCCTGCTCCCCGGGCCAAGTCTCCACCAAAGGGCAACAAGAACTTGAAGCGTAAGGCGCCGTCAAGCTCTAGCTCTAGTTCGAGCTCTAGCTCCTCCGACTCCAGCTCGTCCGAGTCCAGCTCCGATTCAGAGTCCGACTCCGACCGACAACCACGATCCAAGAAGCAAAAGATCGAATCAGACTCCGACTCCAGTTCTAGTTCTGACTCTTCTGACTCGGATTCCAGCTCTGACTCGGATTCCGAGTCGAGCAGCTCCTCCGACTCAGATGACAGCTCCTCGGATGACAGCTCCAGCTCTGATTCGAGCTCCGGCTCCGACTCTGACTCGGACAGCGATGCTGAGGTTGAGCGGGCGGCCCAAGTCCCTCTTCCTGAATCCGACGACGACTCTTCATCTTCTGACGACTCTTCGTCCTCTGACGATTCGGACTCCGATTCAGACACGAAGAACACCAAGGTGGTGAATGGCAAAGCCAAGAACAAAACCAAGGACTCGTCCGACTCGTCGGAAACCTTGGACACTGTTTCATCCGAGGAGCAAACATCCTCAATCGACCCCCCTCTGCCCCCGGATCCGATTCAGGGCCGCAAAAAGAAGACCAACGTGCCTTTCTCTCGCATTCCCAAGGACATCCAGGTCGACGCCAAGTTTGCCTCAAACGCCTATGTGCCGGTGAGCTACTCTATGAGGGCACACGAAGACTTGATTGTGACCAAGGGCAAGGGCTTCACTAAGGAAAAGAACAAGAAGAAGAAGGGTAGCTTCCGAGGTGGCCCCATCGATATCTCGGAGAAGAAGAGCATCTACTTTGATGATTAGAGGAGGATGAAGCGTTTTCTGAGCCTGCACATAGACAGCCGGTGTTTAGGGGGTTTAATACTTTTTCTATCAGTTGGTGTGGCATAAAAGCCTGCATTTGTTTTTGTTTTTTTTGTAGAAGAGATTAAGATATCCGTTTTGCGTTGTAGATATCTCAGAACTCGCCATTCCTTTCTCTCTCAACCAACAACCTGTGACGATGTGACATGCACCAATGCTGTGGAGTTTATGATGATACAATGCTTCCGTATACCCAATTCAAACCCTCATAACTCTTTTTGTAGTCGTAATAAAACGCCTGGTATATATCCCTTTTATAAAAAAAAAATACTGAATCCGTTTTCCAGTCCCCCCATCAAAACGAAGCGTCCTTGTTCCAAGCAGGATTAGAATTGCCCGCCCCCTGAACCTCCGTAGCAGGAGCGTGCTGTGCGGCCATGTCAACCTCCTCGCCCGAATGAGTCGGCTCTGCCATTATGATATTCTTCCTTTGCACAGCCGGCCAGTCTCGGTTCTTTTCCTTGGCGTTCTTCAGTGCTTCCTCGAGCCACTTCTGCCACTGCTTCGTCCCCGGTGCGGCACCGCTGCGCTCTACCCATCCGATGACTTCCGTCTCGCGGATGGCGTACCACAGCGTCCGCGTAAAGCTTGGGTGTCCCTCGCGCGGGTCTGACTCGTCGGTTATGCCATCTGCTTCATTGGCATCGTCAGGCGTGACGTATTTCCAGTCGTAGCGGGACAAGTCCCAGAAGTACGACCGCGGAATCATGCCCAGGCCCCAGTACAGCCCGTTGAGCACGATGTACGAGCCGCCGATGAAGATCTGCGAGTTCCAGGTGCAGTTCCCGAGGAGCACGACGCTGAGCATGAGAAGAATGGTGCCCAGGGCCATGAGCAGGCGATACGCGCGGCCGCCAACGTAGTATTCGCACTCTTCGGTGCCCGAGTATAATTCCCGCGCGACGTCTTCCGAGCACCTGACCAGGACGAAGGCGCCTTCTCTTGTGCGGATCATGACGTCTCCCTTGGGGACTTCGTTTGTGTGTCTCCGCTGCATGAGGATGGGGCGCCAGGAGGACGCGTAGCCCACGACGGTAGAGGCCAAGGAGATGAGGGAGATGGCGATGATGGCGGCGCCGTCCTGCCAGAAGACAGCGGCGATGAGGATAGAGGCGCTGAGGGCGCAGGAGAAGACGGAGAGGATGTGGATGGGCGAGAAGAGCTTTGCGGGAACGGCAGGGCGTTTGCCTGTGACGGCCATGGTGCCGCTGGACAGCAGATCCTGCATCTTCTCTTTGGCAGTGGCGCGGCGACGCAGAGGCCCTATGTCCTCCTCGTTGAATTGGACGGTTGTCGTTCTCGCTGGCCCAGACTCCAAGTCTTGCGGCGAGGAGGAATCAAGAGCAGAGGCCTTGCTAGGCCCCAGACGGGACTTGATCTTGGTAACCCAGTTCTCAGCCTTGTGATGCGGATCATGCGGGCCACCACCCGTCACAGGGGGGAGCACCCCGTTTGCATGCTGAATCTCCAGGACCTTGAAGCTATACGGCGCCAGGGCATCCAACGGCGTGATGATATTGGCGAAGAAGCCTATAGAGTCCAACGTCGTGCCACTGTAGACGCCGGCTAACTTGGCAAACGTCTCGGGCAGACGCGTCGGCCGCGAGGGCTTGAGCAGGGCCTGAGGCGCGGGCAGAAGACGCGGGAGCATGCAGAGGAGAGAGGCCGTGATGGTTTGGGAGTGTTCGGCCATGGAGGACTCGCCTATGACGGCGAGAAGGGTGACGACGTCGAGGGACCAGTTGCTTTTGACGTCGGGGAACCATTTCCAGTCCGGATCGCCTGGTTCGGCCATGACGTGTTTGTTATATGAGGTTGTTGAGCTTTGATATAGGACGCGCAACAGGTGAGTATTCGTGAGACAGATAGTATGTCAGAAACGTGTGTTGGCGCGCGAAGAAAAACTTCGACTATTTGTCCAAGCGATAGATAATAAACTACCTAGTATGATGAAAGGGGTAAAAAACGAGTACTCTGTAATTGCCCCATCAACCCAAAACAGAGAGAAGCCTGCATAAAGAACATGGGAGCCTGGCAGTTTTTATGGCCTCTGCGAATAGCACCCAATTTTTCCTATGGCTCTCGCAGGGGGGGCTATGCTGACAACGTCGTAACTGAATTGGTGGCTCAGCTCATATACATAAATATCACTACTGCAGGTCAACAGGTCCAGAATGCAAATAATAATTAACAACTACACGTGTTGTGGTTTTCTTTTCAACCGCCCGCACACCGAAAAAGAGGCTCGTGTTCATGCTTTTTGTCTATGCGAGGACGGGTTTCGGGATTGATTCGATGGCGGCCTTTCTTAGTCGGCGGGATATTAGTCGCTGTGGCGTTTTGGGCGGCTATGTGGCTTTACCTGATGGGAAGACAAGGCTCGCTTCAAGTCATGTAGACGCAGGAAAAGACGTGAACTGAATCGCTTCGTTTTGATTCGAGATCTACCGTAGAAAGTCATAAGCCCCATTCCGTCAAAAAACGCCCTCTCGTCAAATTCATCCCGACATCCGAACCGAATACGCCCCTTGGGAAGTGATGCCATTATCGCTTCTGAGTCACAACGCCATTCTCTCACTCTCTTCTTCTTCTTCCTTTGCATCGCCATAAGTATTCACAACCCAGTCCAGGAACTCTTCCCATAGAAGCACCCACTTCTGCATCATCATTGTCCTCTCCACGTCACTTAGACACGCATGCTCTATACTCCACAGGGCGAGCTGCTTCCACCCATACAGGCCCATGTCAGCCTTGCCAACCATGACCTGATAAAAATCGTGCGACAATGAAGATCTAGCATGGCCATTAGTTAAACTACCTCTCTCTTAAAAAAGGGGGGCGAGAAGACCAACCTGAAAAGAGCCCCGTTGTCCGAACTCACCGTGCAGTGGACGTTATTCGCCAGCAGCTGATACATGGCATGCCCACTCACTCTTGGCGTCAGCCCCAGAATCTCATTCGATATGGGACACAGCTCCAGGCAGACACCCTGCGCCTTCATGAGCTGCATAATGTACGGGTGCTTTGCCAGAGCGAAGCCATGCCCGATGCGCTTCGATCCCAGGAGCAGCGCGTCGACCAGGTTGCCGTCTGTATCGGTGCCCATGTCTAACGTCTCGCCGCAGTGGAAGAGAAATGGAATATCGATATTTTCTGTGTTGCATTTCTTTTTGAACTCGAGGAGTTGGGGAATAAAGTCCTTTATGGGTTTGCCTTTAGACTCTTCACCGACGAGGTCGAAACCTTTTTGACATGTTAGTGCTTGAATGCGTTAGGGGATTTGTTGGTTTACATACCGGCTATCCATTCCGGCCATTTCTTCTTGAACTGAAGACACTCATTCAGCGCCTCTTGAACGTCCGTGGGTTGCATTGACCGTGGCGTGCAATATATGACCTTGAGGCCACCAAAGAACCGGCCTTTTCTCTCCATCTCCGCCTGAAAGTCCTCCACCTCTTGGATGATAAGTTTCATGATGCCCTCATTATTAATGGGCCCGCTCCCATCATCGCGGTAGAGCTGGTTGCTCATCATAAAGTTTGGTCGTATCTCGGCGTATTGGATATTGTCCCGGACAAAGTCCTCCAGGCACAAGCGTGTGTATTTCCTGTATGCTGTTTCGTAATTGAACAGGCCCTTCATCATCCGTGTGCGCCCGTTGAACTTTTCCCACGCCCTATGTGAAGTGTCAGACGTGTTAAACCTCTGAAAGAAATGACGTGTTGGAGCTTACCCAGCCGCTGTTTGCAGAATATTATGTGTCTCCTCCTCTTCAAAGATGAGTTTTCGTAATAACCACTCATCAGCGCCAGCCCGCGTGTAATGCCGCGGAAATATTCTCAGAAATTCGGAGAGTTTCATAGTTTGCCGGGGCTCATAACTTGCTGAGAATAGATCCCCAGGCCTCTCCATGTTCTCACTCATTATCGAAAACTGTATCTCACACTTATCGTAGTTCTCATAGTCGTGGTTAGGTATCAGGGGTACGTTACTCGTGATGAACATGCGCGGCATGGTCTTCGCAATATCCAGGAGCACGTTGGGGGGTAGACAGGCGTTGAAGTGAATATGGAGATGTCCTCCCTTGGGCATCCTGGAGACGACGTCGAACAGCTCCGTCCGATCAATCAGATCGACATTGGATAGGAAATGATCGCCTGCGAATCTGGGGTGTAGTTGTCCACCATGGCCTCTCCGGGGCTTCGCACAGCCATATATACGTGATGCATCGCGACGCTTCAGTGTGTGAATGATGTCTTCCACCCGCTTCTCCTTATCCGAAGCCCGTGCCCGACAACGATGATCAAACGACAGTGTATTCTCACGCTCGACGATCCGCCTTCGCAGTTTCTCATACTCGACCTCATCCGGGACGGCATTCGTGAAATGAGAGAGACCGCCGGAATTGACGTCGGTCCGCCCCGCAAAGCCCCCGGTCTGCCGGCCGGCCACGCCCGAATCGTGTGCCTCAATCAGCCTCCGCGCCGCGGCCATGTCGCTTTCGCTGTCTTCGCAAGGATCGCTGTGGCGCGTGCGCTTGGGGGGGCGCTGGTCTGCATTGATGTGGTTGTTGTGATTGTTGCGCGACATTGTGGCGCTTTTGGATTTGAGTCTCCTGGGGATGGAGAATCGAGGTCCCATGAGGGAGACTGGTGATGAGGTTGATGGGGATGAGTAATGGGAGTAAGAAGCGCAGATAAATCAGATATTATTATAACAGATTTGTCTCCGTCTGGTGTGTTGATGAGTGAGTGAGTGAGTGAGTGTCGATATGATGAGTTCGGCTCTGTCTGCACTCTTCCGTCGCGAGTTGATGTTCCATAACAGCGGAAAACACTCCATTTATGTAGTAGATCACAGAGTAGCGGTCGCAAATGAGGCCATTCTCAGATGCCCGAGGCAGCGCAAGGAGATTCCTCTAGGAGCGGCAGCGTGGAGATCAGATGTCGTGCGCGAGGCTGAGATCGATGAGTTGGCCAACACTTACATTAATACAGCCTTGGCCATAAGTATCTCCACCAGATAGCAAGCACCATACCCCTCTCTCTGATACACCTTGGCGTTTGCTTTGGTTTGTCTCGGTCACTAAGTGTTGATCGATCGTGTTGGCTCGTTCGGATTATTATCACCGACTGACAGTTGAATGGCCGAAGGGCTGTGTTAAGACAGGGCCACCCAACGTGCAGACCGCTAGCGTATGGATTCCAGGCCTCCGAGTGCCTAACCAATAGCGCCTTTCCACTATGGGGAAGCTCTGAAGATGTCACTGCCGCAAGGCAATTTTCTGGGCATTCTTGATTATGAATCGAATATGTGTAGGAAGTACTCGTACGAAGTATATAGATACTCTGTACTCCGTAGTTTTATTGGATTGCTGGAATATACATTTAGCTCAGGCCTCAACCTCAACCACATACTAGCCAGGAATCTACCTACGCCGACTTTTCCTTTCTTTGTCTTCACCTCTCCGATTTCGATATATTATCAATAGTTTGCGCCTTCAAAGGCTGATTAGGGCGGCAGGGCACGAGAGCATGTGGCGGATGGACTGCTAGCTTCACGATAGTATCCACGATTCCACGTACCCTTAGATCAACCTCTTCAGGATCCATCCATACGATGTGGGCCTAAGGTCCCTTGCATAATAGTGGAAGGATTCACGAACGATCCAATGGAAATCCTGCAATAAGTTGTATTAGCAACTACAACTCCTGATGGTAGGACTTTTGAAGCTTCATATCAAAAACATCGAGGCTGTACACAATCGTCATCTCGCATCTCACCGAGAAAAATATCTCTTTGATGACATCGATCCATCACCTTGGACATGGTAGCCAATCGCTTTCTGAAGCGAAATGCAACTATTATCAATGTCTCGGGAAGCCCAACAATCCTCCAGGCTCCAACTCGTACAGCCACTCATCTGTGTATGCATCTCCATCGATTCTTGGTAGCCCATCAAGGGTCTTCATTCTCATCTATATCCATTGGTACCAACACTGCAAGCCTGTCTCACCAATATGCCACGGGGCCGTCCTAAAAACAAGACAAAAAGAATCAGCCCTGGCGTATCTACGGATTACGACCTTTTATTCCTAAATCGGACAGCCCATGTATAAAAAAAGAAACGCGCCCGAGGGGGGGCTCGAACCCCCAGCCTTGCGGTTAAAAGCCGCACGCTCTGGCCAATTGAGCTACCCGGGCCACTCGAATAGAGCCGGCAGCTGAGCTTAATAAATCGCACCATAAAGCCATCGAACGCACCTACGCACAGAGCTAAACCCAAAACAGCTTGAGACAAGTGGAAGCCTAAATGGACAAGACAACAACAAGGGGAACGTGAAGATTTGTTGGTGAATTAGGCATTCTCACTCAATATCGAAATAGAGGGTGGACATGTGAAAATCAGACCAGAGCTTAGGCGCACACACTCAGCTCCCCTTGACCGCATCATGAATCACACACATGCTCATCAACGAAGAAGCAGCCACCAAAGCGATTCCCATGATCTATCGCGAGCCCTTCATATGTGAAATTGACGAAGCCAGGCATCTCACCTCATGACTGGGCACTATGAGTTTGCCAAGGGAGAGGGAAGAATGCCTCGAGTAGCTCAGCCTCACAATCCTCATCCCACGTCCCATCCCTTCTTACCAACGAAGCGACTGACCAACATAGTGTTGTAAACTTGATCCCCTGGTACGCCTATGGGTCCGAAAGAGTTAGTAGAAGATATAGACAAGGCATCCCCATTCGATAGCAAGACGAGGAAACACAATCTGCCAAAAATCACACCAACAGACTCGGCCTCTTTGATCCGAATCACGCAACACATCCTATCACCAACGAAAGCAACCAACGTGTCAGCATAATACTAGTCCCTCATTTCGACAAACTTAGTGGGACATAGGTGTTCGTTACAGAAAACGCCTAGACTAGGTAATTCCGCCTCCCTTGACATCAGGCTATCAACATGTTGTCTCATGAGCATCCCGTCATCAAACAACTCTCTCAACCAGCATCTTGTGACATTCATTGAACCTCCCCATCAATCCTCGGCATCTGCCGAATCAGATGCCTCAGCACCATTGTCCTTCGGCTTGGCCTTAGTCTCCTAAAACATGGCGTTAGTCCCTGTGATTCTCTCGACAAATGGTTGCCGAGGGCCTCGAAGCGAGAGGATAGTTCAACTCAAAAGGTGGCATAGCTACCACCTATGAAGCCCGTGAGAGAGTCATACCTTGCCAGGAGTCTTCGCGCCCCCGGCCGCCTTCTTCTCGACCTTTTTCTCGGTCTTGGCGTCCTTCGTCTTCACTCGTCATTAGCATCACAGCCACCTCCAAGCCCAAATCTTGCGCAGATAACTAAACAAGATCTCACCTTGGTTCCCGCAGCAGCGCCCTTCTTCGCCGACAGTGGCTTCTTGCTCACACCCGTCGGCTTCGCCCCCTTGCCGGCAGCAGCAGTCGTCGTCGTCGTTGTCGTCTTTTTCACCTTGGGCTTGGTGTTGCGCACCGTCGCAGGGGCCGTATCAGGCGTGGTGAAGACGCGCGGCTTGGAGTTGCCGGTCTGCGAGCGGGTTCCCTCACGGACCATGATGGCGGCGCGCTTGAAGATATGAGTTCTCAGGGAGTGAGTGAATCTTATACCATACATCAGCTACCTCGTCTTCTTCGCTCTGTCGCTGCGTGTGCGCCACGTGGGGGAAAGTATCACTCGTCGCGAATGTGCTTCAGAATCATTATCACTCCTCAGCTCGTCGCCATGGACTGGCCGCCCCGAAGCGCGACAGAAGCTCAGGTCTAGGATCGACGATGCGAAGGAACGGAAACAAGGGTGTGTACTTCGTAAATGCGTAGGAGATGCGATCAACAACCTACCTCGAGATCAATAGACTGGGCTTCTCCTCTTCTCTTACGCAACACGCGACTGACTCAGATCAGGCTGCCGGTAGATAGGAGATGGCAGAATCTCGCAGCCTAGGCGCTCTCCGTTGGCAATTGTTTACGAGACAGTGTTCGCTCCCGGGAAAAGAGGAGGGGGAGGGGAGGACAAAAGCCACAAGAGCCAAGCAGACGAGCTGGTGAGAGGAGGGTGAGAAAAGAGGAGGAAATGACCAGCAGTTGGGATCAGATGGGGGACGAGACATGGGAGCATAGCAGCACTCAGCAAGTTTGCTGGCGCGCTGCTGACAACAACAATAACCGCTGCTGCAGCGTCACATGGGGCCTAAAAGCCGCCATAGGAACAGCGGGCATACGACGCCTACAGCGCCAAATACAGCGGCCCGTTCCAGAACGATAGCGGAAGCCTTGACGAAATCATAACAAACCGGGGTAAATGAAGGCGGTTTGTTTGAAGCGGGCGGTTTTTGCTTGCGCCACTTGTGTGCTGGTGTTACTCCTCTGTAAATTGCCATGAAAATGGGCGTATAAAGGGCGAGTTTTAATTGGGTGGAGAGTTGGGACTGCGCCTCGGCTTATATAATCCAATCATTTAGCCCGCAACTCACCGTTTAAGACGTTTCTACGACGTACTTTGATACGGATTACTCCGTACATAACTGTCGACCGTTTCTTACCCTAATCTACCTACTGGTCAGTCACTATCTCAAAACATATTCTCACACTACAGCACACGTACCATATATTAAAAACAGCCTCTCAACCTACTCCAGTGAGGTTAAACTAGTGAAAACTTTTTAAATTGTTAAACTACATGATCATGAAAATGGAGAGGCCACAGAAATAGAAGGACATAGACTCCAGGGTAAAGACAACTCGATATCACAAGTCAATTCCACACACAAGTATATGATTGTCTTCAGAATAGTCAACTCTGGTGAACCTGATAGGTAGAAAGATTAATTGTAAATGACGATCGATCATGAGAAAGGTGTGCTGTGAAGAAGAGAAGAGCCATCTTGAAGGTTGAGAGACGAATTTCACGTGTACATTCATGTCCTTCCGGTTGGTACGTTACCTCATTCACCACCCCAATACATATGTATAAAAAATGTACTACACTGTTCAAGCGGGTTCCATTCCCCTTGCTACCTGCATCATCTGTTTCGTTCACAGGATATGGCAAAAGTGTAGGGAGATTGCTATAGTAAAGAGTGTGGCATTAACTAAGGTCCATCCAAACCCGTGACAACCTTTAAAGGTCTGCTACAACTAGCCTTTATTAACCTGGCTCTATAGCTGTATAAACACTTGTTTCTTACCCATAATAGGATTATATCTTAAAAACGTCAGTCACTTCTCCTTTGCTTTCATTACAACATACATTGCTTTCGTCAAACATGAATACTCTACAACTATGGAAGAAACCATGCTCTTCTCTCATGCTTGGGTGTTGAAGCCCCAAAGCTCATCATAGACTCATGGCGACACCCCTCTATCCATTCATGCCGTGATGATAGTCATGAAAATTCTTTGTCGCACACAAAGTGTACACGCACACCAGCCGAACCAAGCCCGGATAATCACACCGTGAAATCTTTTTTACCTTTACACCTCTGCCCTGTCCATGCCTCATGCACCATGCCGCCGAACCATGACTTCAACCAAGTGCTAACAATCCAACACGGGCCCAATCCGAGATGCATCTAGTATACCGCAGAATAAGGGGCTTACCCTATGAGTGATTTCTTACAACAGCAAGTGCCCGCTCAGGCAAAGTAGCTCTTCCACAAAACACCCTCCAGATCTTCAAGTTGCTCCTGTGTGAAGTACTGTTGAGAGTTAGCATTCCGTTATCCTATTCAGCTCAAGGAGAGTCTCACCTTTTGATCAACAGACCAACTGTCCTGTCTCGTTTTCTTGAATTCGCTCAGTATGGCCTTTGTTGCTTTGCCTATCACTCCAGCGTCGCCAGCAGCCCGTCGTGCCAGCGTAGCCAGCACTTCTGGCATCCACTTCGGAGGTGGAGTGGCATATGGGAACGCCTCTATCAAGGCACCAAGACCCAAGATGGCCGCGTGCCTCCGCGTGATTTGCTTGTGCACATCAACGGGCGTATCTGTCCCAGGTAGCCTGGGGCCGCGCTTCGGCATCGGATTCTGGTCCAGCTCAGTCTCGAAGCGGCGCTTGAGACGTTCAATCATCGGGTCTCGGATACGCTGCGAAGAGCAGCGAATCATACCGGCGAGCGTTGTGGCTGCACATGCACGAACCTCGAGCTGAGGATCGCCAAGCATGTCTGACACTGTATTGACGAGCAGGTCCCGCTGCGGCTCCTCTGTCAAGAATATGCGCCGGAAGTAGATGACTTGCATATTGACAAGTGACCGCAGACGTTGATGCCAGCTCGCAGCTGTCCTACCGAGTCGGACGAGTCCCTCGATAAATTCAGCATCCTCGCCATCCCGGAAGGAGATGTTGGGTAGATGACGGTACACATGATACGCAATCTTCATTAGCTCGGGATCCTCTTTAACGTCCATCATGTGGAGGAGCTGTTCCATGAACGGCGTCGCGAAGAATGGTACCAATTGAGTACACTCGTGCGACGAAAGCGTGCAGTCGAGCCACATCAGCACTGTCTTCGAACCACACGTATACGCTGATTGTGTCTGCTGTCCTGGAGGTCGCTCAAGACGCCACTTCTCAAGCCGGCCAAAAACATCCTTGATTATTGAAGCAAATTCCTCAGAGGCTTGATATGGTCGAATACCGATTGATGAAGCCGCCTTGTTGGCCTCAAGCAGCTTGGTGACATTCTCAAACGACTCATGATACCGGGTTTTGTGGATAACCGACAAGACTCGACCGATTGCCTCACGCACAGCCTTGTAAGGGTGGTCAATATGGGCTAAGAAGTCTTCCAGAATCGGTTGGTCATGGCGGAAATGCCATCCAGCGTCTGCTATAATAAACTCAAGCAGCTGAACCTTGGAGGACTCCTTGAACGCGGCATTTGATGATATATCCAGACGGAATGTCCTTAAACCATCCACAATTTCATGTGATCGTCGCGGATCCTTGGAATCCAAAACGAGGTGCAAACAGGTAAGCCAGTACTGAAGATTCTCCGGCGTCAGGTCATCGGCAAAAACCTTCAAAGCCATTGGGGCTGCGAACGCCCAAACACGGTTCCGCATCTCTGGCGGATCATCGCTAGACCCTGCTAACAATGCACCAAGAATCTCCGACGTTGCGCGGTGCTGGTGCTTGTCGTTTCCATCCCCATACACCTCCTCGGTCAGCTCCTTAATATCCTCCAAGGTGGCGGCAGTTTTGCCATAGTGCATGAGATCAAAAACGTGCATCAGAAGGTAGACATTGCTCATGCGGAATCTATCCGTGTTTGCATCTCGTGGTTCCTGTTTGAGGTACTCAAAGCACTGAGCAAACCACTCCTTGGTTAAGATCTGGCCCATCTGATCACGCACTGCCCTTTCAACCTCATCGTACGAATCAAATGGAAGAGGGCGAGCCCTGAATGCAGTGAACTTCTTGCCCCAAACCAACCACCCGGGATGGTCAGCGTCCACCATGTACTCTGCTCCCTCGGGCTCCTGGAAAGCGTCAAGGAATTTCTTTGTAAACTCCGCATCGCCATTCTTGACAGGAATCTCTATTCTATTTCTATCACCAACCTCCTTCTCAAGTAGGTAGTTGCGATAATCATGGCCATATACTGCTCGCATATCGACAGTCGTAAATATGGCCGTAAAGGCACTGAGGTAGTATCCTCTTAGGCCCGGATGTGGGTCAATCGCTCCCTTGGCGACAAGGTCCACGAACTCGGTCGGTGCAATGGTGTCGAAACGGAGACACAGGTTTGTAGCAAATATAGCACACCGTGTCGCTATCTTCCAATGAGCACCGTGCGCTCGTTTTGTCAACTCCAACCCAAGAGCAGCCTTGGACTCTTCCACCTTCTCCCGTCTCTGTAATACGAATTGATGCCGAGTGTTGATTGCAGAGGACATGTCTCCAGTCGGCTTAATCGTGTCAAGCAAGGTCTTGTCGACAAGAATGGTTCGCTCAAACGGTTTGCCAAACTCAATTAGTGAGTATAATGCTTGTGAGCCCAGATTCTGGATAGAAGGCTTGTCAATGCCCGCCGTCTCGATATACAGACGCATTGCTTCAGGGGCGAATCTCCAATCCCTGATGAGGGTTCTCATCAAGGACGTAAACAACAGGGAGTATATAGCACCCTTGATTCTGTCGTGATCGTTCTCTGCTAGGGCTTTTCGGAAGCCCTCTAGAAGCACAGGGATCACCAAGGGCTTGCCGCCAACGAGTACCTTCAGTGACGAATCCTGAGCACTTTGCGCAACGCGGCGAACATCAGCGTATGAAGAAAGACATGACTGGGCAAGATCAAGCAACAGTCGCTTATCTAACTCGCTCTTTTGCCTAGCCGATGCATTGTGTTTCATGCGAAGCATCTGGTATGCTTCGGCGCGCTTGATTAGTAGAGGACGAGGATATACCTTCCTCAACCCTTTGACCTTGAAGGCTGCAATGTCAGATTTATACAGCCTCACGTGTCTTTCAAGTGGGTGTGCAGATCGCTCGATCCCAACATCCGTAAGCCACGTCCGGTAGGCAGAGTAGAGCGTGGTGAAGCAGTCGACATCATCCTCTTGGTTCTGAGTGAGAAACAAGTGCGTCTTCGTCAAGAGATGGCCAAGTTGGTCACGGAGATCGTGAAGCCGTTCGTAAACGGGATCACTGGGACTCAGGAGATATCCGGCTCTATACCGATACTGAGGACGTAGCTCCTCATCTTCAGCAACTTCAGCCAGTGGGTCATCGTCCATCAACAGGTCATCATCCACGTCGTCCTCATCAACATCCATGTCGATATTGTCGTTACCACCCTCCTGACTGCTGGTGTCGCCAGATACGCGCCTGGGATCAAACAGTGTAGCCATGCCCGATGTAACCAGACGAATCTGTTGCATGAGTCTAGAGACCTCATCAGACCACTCCTTATTCTTGCCTTTTCTGCTCACTGGCGGGTTATCACTCAATAGAAGCTCTAGTTGCTCGGTGGCGGATTTAATTTGCGATGCGAAGAGTTCAACAGCGAACTCGATCTCAGGAGGCGAGGGCTGATGCCATCGAATGGTCAGGTCAGCAGGTGAAGTCGTTTTGCCCCAGTCCGTAACATCAAGTCCTCTCCTAATAACATCAGGTTCGTACAAGGCGTGGTCGATGGGGTATGTATGCGTCAAGTTTAATAAAAGGTGGTGAATGTAGTTGGAGGTAAGAATAGTGGGCAATCCCCGGCATTTCTCTTGCATGTAATCGGCAATTCCGAGCAATTCATCCTTGTAATTCAGCACCTCCCTGCCAACATGAACCACTGCCATGGCAAGCATGCTAACATGCCAAACCAAAGCCCGGTCTCTTGGCAAATAGTCGGTGCCACTTGTGCGATCTGACGCCGCATTGTTGAGGTTGATCTCGTTCCGAATATTGATCACAAGCATAGGTATGAACACCTTCAGAGTCTTCTCTGGGTTGACCCTGCAGAGAGCATTTAATATCCAGGCCATAGCATCCCGTGCCTGGTGGACAACGTGGGTCGACACAAAGGTGGCAATCTTTTCCAGAGTCATATCGAAAAGTTCCGGTGATAACGACGCAAACAAGGGGGAAAGAGCTGCAGGTAAGGCGTTGATCACGTTGTCCTCAGGGGTTCCTCCCCGGACCTGGTTGGCATCCGGGAGATTCTCTAGCAGGGTGAAAACCTTGCCTAGGAACATCAGGATGAACTCGCCAAAACCTGCCGTGGAAGATCTGAGGATATTGGCCTCATCCTCATCACTGAGCTCCGTATTGTAATCAATCTTGACATTTTGACCCTCGAGCTCCATGCGATCCATCTCTCCTTGTACCCATTCCATGGCAAGAGTTGTATCGTGGATATGGCTGCCCTCCTTTGTCATTGGAACCATGGGGATGCTGTATGCAACACTCTGAATGAAATTCAGCGTATACTGTGTCTTGTTGAGATCGTTGGCATCGATACCTGGGAGAGCGAGGGCCAACAATGCTGTAATGTGACAGCGATATCCCTTGAGCTTGGACATTATGTTGGCAATCATCTGCAAGCCATTCAAACTTGAGGTGGTCCTGTGAACCTCAACCAGACCCTGAAGACTAGGGTAGAACCGCTGCAATGCTCCTGGGAGCACTAGGTCGGGCTCAAGGTATGCTAGGCCTTGCAGCGCATTATAGTAGCAATGCGAAACCCGGCTACTCTTTGAGAACAGACCCATAAAGGTGATCTCTTTGAGTGATGCTACAAATCGCTTCTTCAAGGCATCATTGATTTTGCGATCTTGTGGGATGTCAAGCTCCCCACTCTGCTCACGGTTCCACCGGGATACAAAGGCGTCGGTTAAGAACAGTGTTAGCTGGCCCAGCAACATTGTCCACGCGCCCTGGTTCGAAGGATGGAAAAAAGTATCGATTGACTCCATTAGACCTTCCAAACTCGACATGATGGAATCCTCATGATCCAAACATATGGGAGAGAGCGAGCTCACAATCCACCAGGCCATCATGTACGCCACAGGGTACTTCTTCTTATCCTTTTCGAGGTATATACCAGCCCCGGATAGATAGTCGAGTGGAGTGTATGGGGAGTTGGACTGACCAACGGGGATCTGTGTCAGCTGTAGAATGGCCGTGAAGATGAGGTCTGACTGGGCCTTGGTGAAGATGCCATGTTCTGTGAAGGGGACATAGGAGCAGTGAATGTGATCCCTGGCTAGACGAGAAAACAAATCGATGAAGGCAATATCCACAGCCTTGGACCGATTAATCAAGGACCAAAGGTGGAAGAGAGTCGGGAAGAAGTCTTGAGGATGCGATCCGCGTTCAGACTCGGGGGCGGGATGGCTGGGCAACAAGCCATTGAGGACACCTATAACAATGAAGGCATTGGGCAGCTCATTTGTGCTGAAGTAGGGCAAGAACTCCTCCAGCATCACCAGGCGATCTTTGGGATCGAAGTATGTATGCGCGTGGGTGGTCAGCTTCAGGAGCTGCTTCACCGATCGCCTTCGATTGGTCTGGTGGGCGGGGACCTCTGAAGGTAGAACCCAGGCTTTGATCTCGCTCCATAGTGGCCGCCAGTCGAGGATAAGATCCTCGCCAGGTTTTAGATAATGGTTTTTCCTACAGTAGGCAGAGATTGTGGTTAGCTAGTTGTATACGAAGCAGTATCGAAACAGTTGATCTGATGTACCTTGTTAGAGTCAAGACCATGCGCAAGAAGCGATCCGCAGCAGTGGGATCCAATCCAGGAGCAAGCGCCAGCGAGTAATAGAGCTTCGCAAGCTTCGCTCGCAAGTCCCTCGTCATCTCAAACTTGAGGTTCAGCCATCCTTGCAGCTCTCTCGTCCAATGGAGAGCTCCAGGGGAGAAGTCCTCGGCCTGGACGGATATGTACAGCTGCTTGAGGATGCCTTGCAAGGCGGCATCGCGCTGGGCTTCCTCCTCGACCTCAAAGGGCAGCTGCTGAAAGTATGCAAAGGTTCGAGGGCGGTATCGCTTCTTGTCGTCCTCGTCGGATTTGACGAATGGCAGGCCAGGAGATGTGGCACGAGAGATGGGCTCGTAGGCGGCGAAGCTCGTCATGAGATGCGAGGCAGCCGAGGCGTACAAGGCGGCCACGGCGCCGTCGTGGCGGGGGCCGATGTTCTCATCCATATCGAACCAAGGTCGCGCAGCCGAGTGGTCGAGACAGCCAGTCGGTGGTTGAGTGGGTGGGTTGGCTGGCTGGCTGGCTAAAACGGCCGACTCGTTGAAAGCAACGACCAGGGTTGGGCGTGCAGGCTGACGGGGTTCAGGAACAGCAATGGGCGACTCCGTGAGCACCCATGGGAAAAGCTACAAATGGGAATAAAAAACGGGAGGCTCTGCTGAAGCTGGGAAGATGTAGAGGAAGAAGACGAAGAAGAAGAAAACGAGGACGAGGACGAGGAGAATGATGATGATGGTGAGGATGATGGGGGATGTTTGCTCAAGAGGTCCTGGGGATGAAAAGGAGCGCCCTCAGCCTTGTTAGTGCGTTGACGTTGGGAGTTGTTGGCATGCCTAGCGGTTGCTCACAGCACTAGCAGCCGTCCGTTTGTGGTGTACGTACGGCGGTCCACGTCAGTATCCGGCAGCCTGCCCTGACCGAACAGAAGCCATATGCGCGTCGCCGGCCATGCGAGTGATGGGTAATTCCGGACTGGCCGATAGAGCAATGAGGACAGTTTGCTGTGAACCACTAATAATATTTACCTACGGAGTACTTCGTACTAGGTAGGTAATATCTATGATGTATGGAGCACTTCGTACTGCAGCCAGCATCCAAGACAGTGAAGCCGCATCCAAATGCGAAATGGGTTAGCACTGTAATATGTAGATGCACTCCTACTCCGTCCTAGCAATAGTAGTAGCAATACCCCATACAACTCTATCGCCAGCGTGGATCTCTGACTCCATGCCAGATGCACCGTCCCATCGGCGACTCCCCGTAGATAGCATAGATCATGTGCACAGGACTATCAGACCGATTCACGCAAGCACCCTTCAGACAAACAAAACCCGTCACATTCACATCGGTCAGACCGGATACGACAGCCTCCTCTTTGCGCCAAGCAGCCGTCGGTGGTGAAAGCGTCTTATGATTGGTCTGGAAACCGCATTCACCATCGTACAAACCTGCAGGACCATTTTGCGAGTGATTGTATAACCTGATATACTGTGACGGTGTGATAGGGGCTGTCAAAGACGTGTCACATTGAGTGTGTGCAACAGTATTTTTGCAAAGTGAGCGGTGTAAGTCTATATGTCGGTGTCCATTTTGCTTCAATGCGTATCTATACAGGAGTAAATCCTCGCTAATAAAACAGGGGGTATGTGGCAACTCGCTCTGAAGCAGTGCCAAAATTGATGCTGGTAGATATGCTATGAAACCCTTGGGGACTTGGGATGATGAAATAGCCTGTGTGTAAACCGCCGCACTCTCAATCTGCATGTAGTTATCTCTTCCTCCATCTTTAGCTCCGTACTATGCTTCTCATTTACATCTATTTCTGTCACTGCGGATGCCTCCCTTCTCCTCCTCATAAACTCGCTACCCGTTGATACAGCCCGCCTAAGCATTCCTGCATTGGGGTGACGAGGTGCTGGAGCGTCCTGGGAGATATTCTGAGGACATGATGGCGAAGCCGGCGGAGTCGCTGTGCCGGAGCTGCCATGGCCGATAGGGAATGTGTTGGATCGTCCCGAGCTCCCACTGCTTATGCTGCAATACTGCGACATCACTCGTGTCAATTTTGGAGTCGCCGACGCAGGCCAGCCTTTTTGTCGTAGACTGATCCAGATGCCCGTGGCCAACATCAGTGTCTTGATTTCTTCGGGAACTTGGATTGCTGTCCGCTCCTCCACAGTGCTATTCGGCAGAGGCGTCTCTTCAATGATGCTGTTGATATCAGACCCAAATGAGCGTGTTGGCGGATAGCGGCCACTTGATGTGGACATGGTATTGTATGTGTCAAAGATGTCAAGTTGCGTCGATGTAAGGACCCCCTGGATCGGATGCCTGCGTGTCGAGGGATCTATGAGACTGAAGGTCCATTTGTGGTCTGGTGGAGGGGGAGAGGCTGATGTCGCTGCAGCATTGGCAGACGCCCAGCTTCCTCGAGGTGACGTCAGGTTTCTCTTTACCCACCGAGCCTTGATTACTCTTCCTTTGTCGTTCAAATACGTGAATTCATATGATCCATTGGCCATGGGACTGGTGGCCCACGTCGAGCCATCTTGGAAGACAATTTCGGCATGGTCATCATCCACCATGGTGCTGACAACAGCAAGAACCTCCTTGTGGTCCAGGCTGCTGCTATCTGCGTCGTCGGTGGCATGTGAAGTGCCATAATCCTCGCTGCGGACTAAAAGAAGGTCGTTCTGGCCAAGATAGGGTTTCGCCCTGAACATGCGAGGGAAGCGTTTGGCCAACTTGGGGATAATGATGGATCCGGCAATTAGACTTGATGGGACAACATCGAATGCTGGGATTGCACGTTTCTCGCCTAATTCCTGAAGTTGAAGCAACACCCGAGGACGAATCTGCACAAAGCTTCGCTGTTTCGTCCGGAGTTGTGGTGCAGGATATGCTAAAGCAAAGCGAGTAGACTTTCGTGGTGCCCGCTTTTGTTTCTTCTGGCGGCTCGAATCGGTTCGGTCACTCAACTCAGATCCAACCAGGGACTCTTCATCCTCACTTGGCAAGGTGGATGGCACCATGTCCGATTCTGGTTCGCGAAATCTGACCGTGTGCGGCGTGGCATCGGACGTGGTACGTCGTCTATTAGAAAGAGAGGAATGGCGCGGAGGCTCACTTAGAGATATCGTCCGGGTTCGGGGTGCATCTGTCGGACTCGTACGAGAGGGAATTGGAGAGGATTGGCGTGAAATCGACTCGATGGCTGCAGGTAAAAAAGAGAAACGCCTGGGTGGAGGTTGAGGAGTCGGTTGGGGGTCTGAGTATTCATGGCCATGAAGGCCAGCTCCTGAATGGACAAACATATCTGGCAGCTTGACGAAGATGCGCAGTATATCTGCCCTGGAATCAATGAGAAGCAAGATGGCCAGGGCAGAATTGGAGGATCGGCGGCTTCATGCGGACCACAGGGCCAGTATCTAGGTGATGGAGCGCGTAAACGATTGGAAGAGGTCTCGCTGGGGAACGATTCGACGCCGGATAGAAAGAGAGGGAGGGATGGGGATCCCGAGATAGCCAGATGCCAAAGGGCAAAGGGCAAAGTCACAAAAAAAGAACGTTTGGTATCGCTGGATCTGGCGTAGTAGGAACGGTAGTCGGGGTGACGACGTCGACGCAAGCGGAAGGATCACGGAAGGCACTCAGGAGAACGAGATGCTCCCTCGATGAAAAGAAGCGACCGGCGCATATAGTAGTAGTAATACACGAATTGGATGTCGGTGAGGAGAATCAGAGGTTCTGCCGTCACGCCTGGTGATGTGAAGCGGAGAAGATGCCCCGTACTCCAGGTACTGGCGGCAGAAGAGCTGAAAGTCGCTCTGTTGATATGGTGGTGAAGGAAAAAAAAGGCGGAAAGTTTGTCGAAGAAGCGGGAAGGTCGAGGCGTGGAGGTGCAGACGCGACAGTCCTTATTTAGCGGGACAGGGGAGGTCTATGCGGTGAAAAAAAAATTCAGAGAAAAAGGCATAACACATTAAAACACCAAAGGACTTGCTTTAAATCGCACGACAGCGAAATGGCTTGTTTGTCCGTTCGCGAAACTGGAGAATAACGACAGTTGATTTGGAGGAACGCGAGCGAAGGAACACGGCTGGCTGGCATGTGTATGGGATCTATGAGGTGAGATCAACACGCATAGTGGTGTGTCTGTGTTGTTAATGCTGCTACTAATAGTCGCAACCTGCAATCCAGCCGCACTCCCTTCTCGGCAGATTTGTCCACCGAGTCCGTCCGTATGCCCGTTCTGAACCCAGATTCCTCTTCCGGCAGAGGTTGTGGCCGATTAGAGTGGATAGTGAGACAAACTCACGACGTTATCACCAAGAGTGGTCTGATGGTCTGTAAGTGAAGATGCCTAGGTACTTCAGTTTCCTACGCAGCACGGCTTACGTATGTATGATTTATGAGCACTTATAGGTCAGGTGGTACGGAGTATTGACGGACATGAACTGGACTCACATCGTTTCTCTTCACCGACATGCCGACATGCAACCTCGCAAAGTGCCGACGTATTCGGATTCGCTACTACCTGATTGCTTGTTAGGCATGCTTTGTCAATTGTGGATGCTCCCAACGCAGATCAGTCCCTACATTGGTCAGACGCGGACCGATTGGCCCGTGTTTCCGAGCCAAATGCAGACAGGGATCGATCAAGACGGACTGTCCAATCGATCAGTTGATGATGGGGCACATGGCAGATCCGAGCGTGGAAGCATCGGGACATGGATTCCCCTGCAGAACGGGACTGTTGGACGGCGTACCCGAGTACTCGTAGGTAAGCTGCTGGTAGGTAGACATGTCATTTTGGGACAATACTGAATACTCGTACATAGTACCACCTGTACCAAAATAGTGGTGGCCGCCATTAACGTAACAGTACCAGTCCAACACATTCCGGTCCAAAAAAATAACTTCTTTTCTCCCTACAGTCGGTCAGGATTGTTTCTGTACCACTAGTTCAAGTATCCGTGTTGTAAAAATGGAACACAGTGACCCAGCTCCGAGTCTTCCGGAATGTCTGCCGTTTTTGAAGTTGACGTCGGCGCGTTCAAGGAGCCGATCCCTCCGACGGTGTTTAACGACTTGTGTCGAATGATTGAGCGAGCATAATGATGGCTGCCGCGAGGGGATACTAATAGGCCGACGCGAACCTAAAAAAGTTATAACTAGTATGGAGTACGAAGTACGAAGTAGTATCTTATTTTTGACTAGGCTGAAAATGGGTAGGAAAGAAATTCTGGAGAAAAATGGACCAGAACCTTACGAGTATGTACTTCAGCGATTCTATCCTGACATCTGCTGGTCACGAGTGGGACGGGAAAAAATTCCATCATTCGCCCTACGGAACCGATTCCGCGGACCCGATAATTTACTCGTAGATGTGACCTCATTTGAGCGTTGAAGCATCCACATCTGTAGCTTGTCACCTTCGGACTCTTTAACCGTCCGAATTCCTGGCAACGAACTGTGGAAAGGTCAATAATTTCCCCCTTTCCCTTAGCCAGCCCGCATACTCTTCCTTGTACTACAGTATGCTAAAGGTGTGTGATGTAAGTGCTGGTTTAACTTGCTCAGGCGTAAGTCAGATAACTGGTTCCTCCTGCAGAGCTAGGAAAGCCAAATGTGCGAAAATGAACCGTTTCGCGAAGAAGCAAACATGAAATGCAAATGTATCTCTCGCCTGGGGTCACGAGCTGAATGACGTTACCCAGCTATTGTCAGCCATGGGAGCCAAATGGATGTTACATCTCCGACAACCGACAACTGAAAACGCGGCCAAAAGTGCCTAACGACAACGGCACTAATACAGCCAGCCACTCATCTCATCCATCTCACTTCTGCCGTGGCAACCTGACAATTCACAAGTTGCTAGTGCCCCGTTGACACGTACATCCTTGAGTGAGATGGCGGCAATAGTACTCCGTACGGCCGATAGTATTATTGCCAACTTCTGGTCTAAGTCAGGGCGAATTCTTACAAACAGTCAGCCACATTCTTTAAATAAATGCCCCACCATTTATAATACTATCTTCATTAAATATCCATGCTTTTTGCTTTGTAATACACGGACGGAGTACTCCGTATATACTTGAAGGTTGAGGACCTGTCTCACATCCAACCCTAACCCTGGTAGTTGACCTTTCCTTACATAGACCTACCCGGTCTCAACTCAATTCGTCTGCACCACAGAACTCCACAAGGTTGAAGTTCCATCATAATTCGTATGCGTTCCGGCATGACTCTGCAGTTGTGTGATGTGACGCTTGGCATCGATGGTATAGGAAGGAGAATAGTAATTGATTGCAACCTCCGCGTGTAGATGACTCACGAGATGAAGCAGCAATTCCACAATAGGTAGTTAATATTCGAAAAACTAGATTATATAGGCCCCAAGGACATCGTGAGGATATTATCAACATATTCACTCGAATCTTTACTCGGCATCTTAAAGATGTCTATTTCATTTGATCAAAGTCCACAGTGCTCTAGTTATCAATATGGCAGATTCCCAACCCTTCTGTTTCCCAGTGACGGTACTTCAAAACAAGAGAGTGAAGCTCCTACCCTTTTGCGTATGCCACGGTCCAATTCATTCATAAACAGACCTGCATCTAATCTAACCGATAGTCTAAACTCCATGCTCCCAAATTCTTCGAACTTACCCGCTATCATCCCGAACTGTATGCACATACAGCCAACGGGCCCTACGATTCGACACGGCCGCCACGGCGCTTTTGCTGTAGAATGCGCTAGACAGCCTCGCCGAAGGAGGACTTGCATTATGCCAGGTGGAGTGGCACAGCAGCACGCAGAACGTGGCGTCTATAAAAGTCGCCGAGAAGCTGGGCTTTGATATAATTGGAACAGTTGAGTACGAGCGGATATTGCAGCAGGGGGAGTCCTGGGTAAGGTTGGCAACGGGAGGGAGAATGCGCCTCGGGGAAAGCCTGGTGACCTTTGGAGAGACCTGGTTATGTTCAGCGTGACGTGGGAAAAGTGGCGAGATGGCGTGAAGGAGAGGGTTAGTAAATTGCTCGAATAAAGGGGTTCCATGCTATTGCATGTCGATCATGCCCGTGACTAAACGGAATGGGAGAGAAATCTGGGGGAGACAGTTTGGCTGTGCTTTAGCACAAGAGCTTGTCATCTGATGGTCTGCATGTGCTGATTGACTCAGATTGAGGCGTGGAACTGTAAAAGCGAATACGATGGGCTGACAGCACGTGAACAAGATCAATGTCGGGAACAGTATGGGGTATGCATGCCCCTGAGTCACGGAACCCTACCATGCTGTCTATCATAAATTGATTCGAGGTTTATGTCGTTGTGCTTTGTGAGATTTCTCAGGACATCGCTATTCAACCAGCGGTAACGGATACTATGTACGGAGCACCTAGGTGCTATACTTTGTAGATGCTGGGGAAAAGAGTGGCTCTTATTATTACACCCCCCGCCATTATAGTAATAATCGGATAATCCGCGGACCCCTGTCGCAAAGATAAGATCTTGATCCCATCACCAAAAGCACCCCGAATTGGACAGCTTCCATACCTAAACTTAATCGGCTCGCTATGACTCGCATAAGCATGGTCGCAAGAGCCAATTCCCACTCATAAACCGTCGCTTCACTGGTAGTTTGCGACGCTATTCACCATGGCGCGCTCGCCTTTCATCGCGGCCCGCAATTCGCGGCATCGGACAGCTGCTCTGGCCTTGTATCGTGCGCTTATCCGAACCGCAAGTCGAGTCCCTCTACCGCAAGATGGGCAACAATCGGGGCCTGTTGGGCCTATTGTCCAGATTGTGAGGAAGAGGTTTGCGAAGAACAGGCCATATACCAGCCCCAGACTCATTTACGCCGCCATGACTGCGGGATACAAGGTACAATCCTCCACCACAAGAAATTGGTATATCCAGCTTGCGCTCTGGCTAACACAAAGAATAGTTCCTCACACTCCTAACCAAAGCTCAAACCCCGGACTCCCCCGAACATACCCAAATCATAAACCACATCAACGACCTCCGCGCAACCTCAGATGCCTCCCGCGCCGCCTCCCGTGCTCGACGAAAACCCGCGAACCTCCCTCCCTCTCCCCTCCTCATCAACGTCACAAAGCCCGGCGAACCACCAAACTACATATCCGAAATCCTCCCCAGACCTAAATCTTCCCTCCAAGGCGACCGAAAGGTCCCTGTCCTCTGCGCCACCGCGGATGGCCAGCCCTTTCTGCGGATTAAGAGCCACCAGCCACGAGCGCTGTCTAAGATGGTGGGTTTAAAGGGAAGGGTCTTCTCCCAGCGGATTATCCAAATCTTGCAAATCGACGATGAATTAGCCCCCCGTGCGGCCCTTGAGGATGAGTGGGATAGACTTATGGACGATCTGATAAAGAAGGAGAACAAGCGTGGGAGCGAAAAACAACCGGTGGAGTCTGACAATCACACCAAAATGACGTTTAGTTGGAGCCTTCAGTTGTCGCGATTATGGTGGGAATGGAAGGTTGAAAAGACGTGGGAAGATTGGGTCGCCAGGGGCAGGGCACTTCATCACCTCGTGGAGGAGGAGAGAGCTCTATCGGAGCAAGAAAAAGGCGGCAATTCAGGCAAGGAGCCTACCGGAGATGCCTCTCCTGAAGACAAGTCGCAGAAGAAGGCGTATAATGGGCCCCGACCCAATGTAGCCCTGTTTGGAACGCCCCCATTGCCGCTTATAGAAGCCCTCAATGGCAAACTGCCAGACGCATCAAAGGTCGGCCAGGAAGACCAAAGTGATCCATTCACTTCACCAGCGTGGCAGATCTTAGTGGAATCGCAGCAATGGAGGATGCTGAAGTGGGCACAAAAGAATGCTGCTGGTCTAGATAGCTCTGGGTCCTTTGACAATCCATGGACAAGGCGACACAAAGAGGAGGAGAAATAAGGTAATACTTCTATGATACCTATATGGAGTACATTGGCTATGACTGTACTATATCACGATAGCATCTGAAAGGCGCTGGCGTTTTGGGTATGAGGTTAAATTTAGAATGCTTAGAGGGCACTAAATAGGATAGACCAAAAAACAACTGTCTTGACACACAATTCTGATAGTACTAGTCCGTTCCCAGCCAGATATATCTTTTAATGCACCCCTCCAACACCATGCGCTTTCACAAAATGCATTTTCCAAACCATTCTATGCCATTTTCGTCACTTCCAACTCTTGATCCACCAATCTGCCTATCCTCGTTGTAGCCTCCTGGTAGTAAGCCGTCCCGATTCCCTTTTCGCCACCTCCGCCCAACTCTTTGCAGTTGGCAAAGATGGTACCTTTGGTCGAGTCGTTGCATTGGGATCATTGCCTTCGTAGACCAAATCTGACCTGAGTATTCTAGGAGAGGAGGACATGGCAGATGGAGACATTGAAAGACCAGGACTGAGAGGTGCAGGTGGAGTTGAAGGGGGCTCTCTGCTACCAGCAAGTTCGCCCCACTGAGGATTTGGCTTGTCATCTGATACCATAGTCCTACCTAGAACAGGGCTGTTTTGTGCCGGCGTTGGAACGCTTTCAATGCTTTCCCGCGAGAAGATGGATGAGGTCATGCTGCTATCCGTCAAACTCTGTTCGTGATTAAGATTAGGTGTTCCCGATCGACTCCCTGGAGTTACGGGTAGGGGCAACTTCGACCCCGAGCCCCGAGAACGCAGAGCATACCCTGAGAGGCTCGTCGTGCTCGGAGATCGTTGGACTAAACTGGCAGATCCTGAAGCAACTCTAAAGACCGTGTGGTTAGCCTGTCGGGCAATTGTATCGACTGAACGGGATGGCCCTGGAGTGTAAAGTTTGGCCGAGGAAATACGAGGAGACGCGTGCTGCAGAGGTGCCATGGTGGGTCGTTTCAGGATCGATGTCGGCGTTGTTTGTGACTTGGTCAAACCAAGACCAATCCCAGCCAATGGGATAGCAGCATTGTATTGTATTGAAGCCGAACTGTTGTGACGGGAATGCTGTTCACGGCCGTGGTTCTTCTTGCGGCCGGCCTGGGCTTGCTCCAATATGTGGCATCTTTCTTCCGCATCTTTTAATAATGCTTGCAGTCTTGAAACGTCATGTTCGTGTGCTTTCCTGGCGTTATCCAATCGCTTCTCATAAGTTTCATCTCTTCCTTTTAACTCATTGATTTTCCTTTTCAGGTCATCGTTTTCAGTCTTCAGACTGGCAAGATAACTAAACTTCTTGTCCCATTTGCCTTCGACCCATGATATGGGGCGTTTACAGCACCCAGCATGGTATATTTGATGGATTCCTCCTAACATGCATAGTTTCTCGTCAACCTTCTCCGCGGGCAGTCGATTCCGCGGTGTGGACGAAATCATTCGGGAAATAAGATTGACCAGAGGCCGAGGCCTTACTGTTTCCTGACCTTCGTATGTGAACATGAAAGGTGGGGTCACCAGGGCGTGAGTTGTCAATTTTTCAAGAAGATCCTTGAGCTTCTCCTCCCGAATTGCAAGCTTTTCGGACCGAGCAAGCTCAGGTGGATAAGCGAGGGCGTCGTCGAATTCACACAACCTCACGTTGTATAGAACTGCGGCAATATTGAGATAGACTAGTCCGAGGGAATAAATATCCGAGAGTTGCATGCTGGAGCCATGTTCACCATACAGCTCCGGCGCTCGCCATTTCTCGGTTCCAGGATTTCCATCAATGGTAGTCTGATCCTGGCCGCTCACGTCCTTGGAGATGCCAAAATCTGCCAAATGCACGCGATCGGCCTTGAGTAGGATGTTGGACGGTTTGATATCAAGGTGGCGGACATTGTTGGAGTGGCAATGCGACATTGCACGTGCCACACAGCCTACCACACTTCGCAGAAACTCAAAGGGGCATTTTGCAAGCGAATCCAGGTTTTGCGAGACCGAGGGGTTGATTACGCTTAGATCATTCAGTTCCAATGCATCCAGTCTTGCCATGATATCTTCACAATCACCCTTCCCAACACGCAATAAGTCTAGGTCGTTGAGCAGCGTGTCGAGGTCGCATACGGCAGCAGGCCAAATGAGCAGACACAACTCGTGCGGGCGAGGCATGTAAGCCGCCACGAGTTTGACGACATGACGGTGGTCAAGCTTGCGCATAGTCAACCCTTCCTGCCGCAGATCGTCAATTGTGATACCCCGTCGTCGAGTGATCCGCTTTCGGGCGAGACAGACGGAGCCATGCATCACTTTGTCGACGCGGCCAAATGCGCCACCCCCTAGATGGTCGAGCAACGTAAGCCTGGAGTCGAACCGCCTAGCCTCGGGGCCATTGAAGAGAGGTTTGTGACTGGAGGGCGTGATGGTCAGCACGGTAATAGTATGGGTGTAGTAACAGTCGTTCATCCAAGCGACCTACACGCTGGGCCACTGCTCATCGTTGTGCCACGCGGCGATGGCTTCGCGCTCCCTGAGCTCCTGCTCAGCTTCCCATGCAGGGCCAAGAGAGAAGACCGTCGAGTTTCGGTGGCCAACGGTGATCCAACCGCTACCGCGATCGCCCATGGTGGGACACGCTCGCAGGATATAGGATCCGTATCCTGGCTTGGCAGGCGATGATTCCAAAGATGCCGGTGATTCGTTCTCCCGAGACGGCATCTGCGTCGTGGAGATGTCGATATCAATCCCTGCGCCCTTCGAACAATCAATTATCCGAGCCGCTATGTAGCAGTACTAGTACTAGTAGTACGGAGTACTCCTTCTGCTACAGGTGAGGTGGGCGCCTTATCGGTACGTACCGAAGCCCCCACGCGCTGCCTCAGCCTGTCTGCACTACCCCAGAAAACGTTAGGGCTGACGAAGTTTTCCAAGCGCTCAACCTCGACAAAAGTCCGTCCCCAGACAAAGGAACGCGCAACAAGTCCGGCTGAGAACTCAGAAAACAACCTTAAATGAGAGCTGACTAAGAACTGTGGAAGCTTCCGTGCGGACGGTTTCCGCATTCCACGACTCGGTAGTCTCCATCGGCTAAATATCCGGCAGTGCCCCCTAGTCAGATGTGGTCCTCCGCGTTCCCCGAAATATGTCGGCTTATCACCAACGGCGCGGCATGTCAGCACCAACTCCACCTGTCGCTCGTGTTCTGCCCGTTAGTCTGGAAACCGTTCGTTGTTCACCATGCCCTCCCAGGACGAGGATATGGATGCGATCCATCTCGGAGGTAACCGACAGACGCTCAAAACCTGACACATCCCCATCAAGAACAGCATACGCCAGGAACCATCACCGACAGCCGGCCATCTCCACAGAGCCCACCTGCCCGCACAGCATACCTAGTTACGTTACTGCTATTATGGTGCAATCGAGCCGAGCCATTTAACAGTACGAGCCCACCGACTGAGCGCTATTACGAGTACTACGCGCCTCGCGCCGTTTTCTGTCATTGCGACCGTTGAGAGCCGACGTTGAGCCTTGACCCCACGAGCCGTTGGGTATTAGAGCAGTCGGATCCCGCTCGAGACGCAGCGAACAGGGCTGGGCTGAGGCTCGACCAACTGCCGACCGACCACTACTACTAATAAAATGAGTCTGCGGTCCAGGGGCGTGTCCCGCCCGACGATACCGTCCATCCAGAGCGAGATAGCAATCCTCAATGCTGAGCAGTACGACGATGAACCCGCCTATCGAACCGCCAGATCGCCGTCGAGGCGTGGTGCCGCATCGAATGGAAAGCGTCCCTCCCCGTCCGATCGTGCAGAGAACGGCGATGACGACGAAGATGAAGTGAAGAAGAAGCGATCGAGAGGACGGCCGCGACTGGATACCAAGGATGAGACTGCCGCTGATGTGAGTAAACGACGATGCTTGGCGCCCAGTTGTCATATTTCCCGACCTTCGTTCTTGTCCTTCCATTGTATATGAGTTGTATATGCGCATGCGGATCTATTTTCTAACTATTCACGTCCAGCGACGCCGAACACAAATCCGCCTTGCCCAGCGGGCATACCGGCATCGCAAAGACACAGCAATTACCACCCTTGAGGAAAAAGTCAAGGAGCTGGAAACAGTAAACGAGACCATGGGCAAGGAGTTCTCAAAGTTCTACGATGTTATTCTAGCTCAGGGAATTCTTGATACGGTCCCTCCGCACACTTCGTCTCGCCTGAGGGCGATTGCCGACAAACTTTTACGTCTTGCCAGCACGGCGGGTGCAGGACATGGGCTTGTGTCCTCCGAAAGCGACGAGCCTGCCATGAAATTGCCCGGGAGCCGACGAAATACTGCCCATAACACCTCCGGCGATATGGGCCATGGCTCATCAACCAGTGTTATCGCGGACTTTGGGTTGGACACTGCTTCGACTTTCTCATCGTCTTTGCCGAGTGCCCAACAAGGAAATACGTTTTCCTATGAAGTCATCACGCAAGCAACTCCTAATAACGCCAGTTTCCCCTTTTTTACCGCCATAGAACCAACGCAGTCGCAGCAACAGGGTCATCATCCTGGTCTTCCCATACCCAATCCATATCCCAAACTTCCATCCCCACAGTCATATGCGTCTCATGAACGAACCTTCAGTCGGCGGTTGCAACGGATAACCCTCGAGCGTGGCCTCAAAATGGCGTCGATGCCGAACCCGCCCACCGTCAGGTATGCCGAAGCATTTGGTTTTTGTCTCCTGTTCGAATCGCGCGAATCAGTCATCCGCAGGCTGGCCGCAGGACTTAGGAGAACAGCCAGCGAAAGTTTGGATACTTGGAAGGCGCCAATAACAACGTTGCCGGGCGACCAATACGTATTCTTGGAGAGTACATTTGGTGGCTCCGGTTCTGACGGCTCAAATCAGGCTTTGCTACCGTTGGGCAGATCATCCGAGGTTACAGGTTTCCCCAACATGACAGCGCCATTCGGCCCTAATTCTCAATCTGAATCAGCACTGGACGACAGGATCGAACAACGAATACGACTGATTTGCCGAAACTTTGAGGGCGAGTTTTTCACCTCGGAGGAGGTCGAGCTCTTCTTACGTAGATTAGGAATACACATCCCCCAGCACGCCGACTATGTTGAAGCTGAGGTTGACTTGAATGACCTCGGGGAATCTGAAGAGGTAAACTTGAGTGTGTCTTCAACAAACAATCAATGTCAGTTTGGCGGGCCTGGCATGGTATCCGGCTCTTCATTTGGTGGTTTCATTTCTCAAAGCAACATGTGGTCGGCCAACACATCTGCACCAGGCAACTTCACAGGATCGGCAATGGGAACCTCTTCGCTGGGTAGTCAGGCTATTAACGTGGGGGCCGTATTTGACACAACAGATCCACACAGTGGACTTGGCTATATGAATACTCAGGACTTTGGCCAGATGTGGCCCACAGGCTCTACCTGGACGAAGACCAAGGTAACAGTGGATGTGCAGAGGCTAATTGACGGTAAGTTGAGATGTTGGCATCCGGCTTTCGTGATAAGAAGCTAACGAATATCAGAGCTGGTTTCAAAGGCAGTGTGCTTAGGACGAGCACCAGGTGTGCGGCCTAAAGATGTCGTCAGGGCTCTCAAGATTGCTGCGGGTTTGGTTTCATGAGGCTAGCGGATGAACAATGGTAAAGGGTTCTGAACGGGTAGCAAAATCTAGGCAGCAAAGCATTGGCGTCACTTGATTTTCAGCAAAAAGCGGGAGCAGGTCAACGGATCCTTATTTGGATGCTAGGTTGCTTTTCGGAGCGAAGGAGTTCTCGAGGTCCTTTCACCCTAAACAATAGTGCGAAGGGTCCTCTATCGGCTGGCGAGCTTTGATTCCCTTTGGGGATTTTGCGCTTCTTTGAACAATTATTCGTTTTTGGCCCGTTTGAGGCTGCTGCGTCATATATGGAATGGGACGAGTTGTCCAGTGTCTTAATATTCAGCCTGATGGCATGTATTGGAAAGAGGGGAAGGGGCATCAGTTTGTTGACTCGAGCGTAACGAATAGTTTTATCAAAACAACCCAGTTGAATCGTCGTCGTTGAGATGGAATGAGCATGTAGGCCTTTAGCTGAATAACCCTAACCCCAGCCATGGTCTGTGACAGGGGTTGGTGATACATCGTACATGTTTCGTATGCTTCATCCCTCATCGCGAACCTGAATGGCTGTCGTGTTCCATCTATACTCAAATTCAGTCAGTCACAATCCTGGAAACAGAGAAATACCACATCTTCACTTCTAAATGCTAGTTTAGATCGCTATCTTACGGCTTCAGTCACTACCACCTACCATACCGAATCAAACGTGGAGTATGAAAAGCAGAGCCTCCCTACCTCTTCCGTGAAGTTCAAGCCTCGCCTGATCATCCACGGCGGGGCGGGCAATATCATTCGCAAGGACTATCCCCCCGAGAAGTATCAAGCCTATCGCAATGCCCTCCTCTCTATCGTACGCCTCTAGAAGTCACGGTTATGAAAATCAATCTCTAACAAAACCCAGGTCTCCAATACAAACGACTACATGAACTCCACTCAAACCCCAATTTCAAAGACGCAAAAATCACCGTCAGACTACGCGTACACTAAGCCCTCCGCCCTTGACGTCGCCACCCATGCCGTCCTGCAACTCGAAGACAACCCCCTCTTCAACAGCGGCCACGGCGCCGTCTTCACCCGTGACGGCATAAACGAGCTCGAAGCGTCCGTGATGGTCTCCCGGGGCTTTAAAAAGCGCGGCGTGGGCGTCATGGGCCTGCGGCGTGTTCGCAATCCCATCTTGCTTGCGCGGATGATGCTTGAGCACGGGGAGCAAGATCTCGCGCCCAGGGGCCTTGCAACCTCCACGGGTGGTGGGAGTAGTGTAAGCGAGGGGGGTGTGGATGTTGATGTGCCGTCTGCGCAGGGACATACGCAGATCCATGGCGTGGCGGCAGAGAAATTAGCGCAGCGGTATGGTCTTGAGATGGTTGCTCCGGGGTACTTCTTCACACAGCAGCGCTGGGATGAGCATGTCCGAGCCTTGGAGCGTGAGAAGGCGGGTCATAGCATGGGGACTTGGGATGCGGAGGAGTATCTCCCTCAAGGAACGGTCGGAGCGGTGGCATTGGATGAGAATGGTGTGGTATGCGCGGCAACGAGCACGGGTGGCATGACGAATAAGCTGACGGGGCGGATTGGCGATACCCCCGTCGTGGGCGCTGGCTTCTGGGCCGAGGAGTGGGCTGAGGAGGGAGACCCCACAAGCAGTACTCGTAAGACAGCGTGGGAGAGACTTGCAAATGCTGTGAATGGGGTTGAGCCGGGGATCAGCTTCACGGGTCCGCTTCAGGGGTTGTTCGCTGACTGTCTCCCAACTCCATGGATGTATTCTCTTCTTGATGCCAATGAGTGGCAAAGCCGTGGTCTTACAACCACGAGATCCATTGCTGTCTCCGGGACGGGTAATGGCGACTCTTTCATCAGGATCAATGCCGTGCGGACAGTCGCCGCGATGGCAAGATGGAAACCAGAGTCTGGCGCAAAGGCATTGACTCACGTCACCGGCTCCGGAGGTGAGCTGCAAAAGAGCGCGGGAGACCGATGGAAGCGGACAGGAGAAGGCGAAGGCGGCATGATTGGTATCGAGTCCGTTATTGTGCGGGACCCGGAGGGAAATATTGTCGACACTAGATCTGGGATCTTGATGGACTATAATTGCGGAGGCATGTATCGGGCATGGATTGACAATGATGGGAGCGCTGTGATGAGCATCTGGTCAAATGGTTCTTCGGACGGAATCTGAGCACACAAAGAGTTGATAAATATCAGACCAAGATCTTTTTCTAATTCGTTTCTTCCGTTTTTGTCCGGGATTAGAGTGTGAGCTGGCCTCCTCGGCCTATTTTTCAACTATACACGGACGACTCGTTTCGCCCCCCAGTCAGCGTTTTTGTATTCGTACATGTGATCCCCAACCACAGGCTCCTCGACAAGCATCAGATTCCTCCTCCTCGCCACAACTTCTTCCCAAATCGCAGTCCAATACCCAGCCTGCCCCTGAATTCCCTGTCTATAATTCATGGAAAACGCCAGCGCGATGCGATTGTAGATTATCCGTAAATGTCGGCTTATTTTTTTCGTCCCCATGTTCTTGTTTGTGCGGTTGGTAATTCTTTATCTCGTGTTCTCCTTCAGAGTAGAGCCAACACAGAGAGAGGTAAAGTCGTTCATAAAAAACACACAAGAACAAGAATAGAGGAAAGACATAAAAAGAGGTAGAGTTGAGAGGCGTCAAAAAAAATATCGCGATTCATTCATCGTCGTCCCGGGTAATTCATTCACATAGCCTGAGCCTCGGTGTTTGGCGGCGGCTGGGGAAGCTCAAGCTTCGTAGTTCCAGCCATCATCTTGGAGAAAGCAATACCGACACCCTCAATGACGGCCAGCAGGACAGCGCAGCCAATGGCGTTGTTTCGCGCAGCCTTGACACCGCCTCGGAAGGCGAGCGAGCCGCCGGTGAAGAAGCCAGCAATGATGGCATTGTAGGGGTCTTCCTTCTTGCGGATACCCTTGACAGCGCAGTCGAATGTCGAGAAGAGACCGCCCCAGACACCAAAGTTGCCGCCGAGGACGGGGGCGCGCATCTTGACAGCGGTGATGGCACCGATACGGCGCTCGCCATAGGGGGAGTTCCGGAAGCCCTTGATGCCGTGCCAGATGCTTCCTCCGATGGCCTATGGCGGTTCATTGAGTCAGCAAAGGCCTGCGGTTGGGCCCTGGAATGCGCAGAGTGAAGCCGGAGGGGAGGAGGACTCACGCCCATGGCAAAGGCGCCACCAAAGTCATTGAGGATGACCCAGGGACAGGGATCGCGTCCGTGATCCATGGCTGCGGTATTTCGGGCAAAAGGAGACGGCGAGCACGAAGCAGTGGGGGTCCGATAGGAGGACGAGAAGAGTTTGGGCTTTGGCAATGAAGAAGTCGACTGCGATGCGAAGCCGAGTGACGATGCAGAAAAATTCCGCCCATAGGTTGACCAATCGGGACTAGCTCCAACGGGTAGTTCCGTTTGTAACGGAGTCACCTGACCCGTGAATAATACGAATGGCAATACGCGTACTCCGTACTCCGTACGAATCTCGCATTGCTAAAGAGAAAAATCGCTCGATTTTCATGGGTTAATTCTTCTGACACTACGGAGTAGTGCTGGTATGCAGCTAGCATCTATCTTCCAAGGATATTTAGCCCAAAAACAGGGCGGCCAGGCGAGCCGACTACTACTCCTAGCAGTTGACTAGTAATCCATGCATACGAGTACCTATTGAGTCTCGGTATTTACGTCTAACCTAGGCAAAGGGTGGACCTCAAAATCCCCCGACATCACCAGCAATCCATTACGGAGTAGATACGAGAGCTTTAAGCCTCTTCGACGCCGCTGTAAGCTGCCGGTCTTAGTTTACGTCATGCTTACTTATTAACTCTGTTTCAATGACCTTGCGGAAATCGCCCGGGGCCCATGCAACACGAGATCTGGCCCAGCGCGTTGCGTGTAAAGACGAGTTGAAACCATTGGGACCGTCGTAAGAATATACTAATATGTGCTAGTGTTCAAACAGGTGCCGAAACTAGAGAAGACAGTGTAATAGTTCATAATGTCAACTTTGACAGTTCCCGACTGTCCGTTTGGGAATCCGGTTCCTGAACCACATAGCCTCAAAGGACCTCCGACTAACCCCCGACTTTCCAGAACGGGCTTGCCGACTTCAAAGCGGAGTCCTTAACCTCCGTCTCCGAACCTTGCCCAATTCGTGCTCCTTGCCAAGCTTCTGTGACTCTTATAAACGCCTCGCATTTTGCTCGAGGTCGACTTTCGTATCTTCTCCATCTTCTCCGTACTAAACTAGACGTTGTCCAAGCTTAAGTCCTTATTTCACCATGCCCCTGAAAGTCATCCCGGCCTCCGAGGCTGACGCGGCCCGGTCTCTCGCTATTGAAAACAAGGCTTTTGGTCCTGACCCCGTCTCTGTAGTCATCTACCCAGGCCCCCCGGAGGATGACGCCTCGCGTATCGCTGGCATGGTGGAGAAGCTGCATAGCATCCCAGCAAGTCGATGGATGAAAGTCGTTGATACGGATCTTGCCACAAAAGGGGGGGAGAGCACCATCGCCATTGCTAAGTGGTATATCTGGGAGGGAGTCTTCCCTTCCGCCCGAGAAGTGGGGTCCAGGGACAAATCCGGAGGCATGCGAGCTCTTCTTCGGTCTCATGATGAAGAAATGGCAGGACAGGTTCCAGGGCAAACCGCACCTCTGTAAGTGCTCTTGAACGGCCTGGCCACTACTATAGACAAGGAGCAACAAGATTAACCATGTGCCCCCTTTGCCCCCCACTGTTCTAGACCTTAAGCTTCTCATCACAGACCCAGAGCACCAGCGACGAGGTGCTGGTGCCATGTTGCTTAGGTGGGGGACCGAAGAGGCTGATCGACTGGGCCTTGAGACGTATCTCGAGGCCAGCGCTGAAGGCCTGCCGTTGTACGAAAATCACGGCTTCCGCGAGGTTGAAAAGGTCGTTGCTGATTTTTCAAAATGGGGTGGGCCGTCCGATGCCGAAAGTGTATGTATGGTTCGACAGCCAAATGCTTAGGTGGTTAACGGGAGGATTGTGCTTTGTGTATTCAACATATACCCAATAGAATAGAATATGTGATTATAGAGCGGCTAGATCAGCATCTCTTGTTTTAAACTGCAGTTTGTGAACTTTATGGGTATGTGTGAGGCTGCCCCAGTCCAATGGTAACATGGGCAGTTTGTCATTCAGCGCGAGGGTGAGCTTCATGGCAATCAGGGGCAATCACAAGAATGTTAAGTAATCACACCAAACATGGCAAATCATATCGTGTGTTTAGGGACTGTGTTATCAATCAAGACAATTAAGTGGGCGACAAAACAAGAAGGACTGTAAAAGATACTAGGTAGATACCCTAACATTTGACTAACTAATAGAATGTCGAGAGATTTTGCTGTTGTATTTATGATAGCTAAATGATAGCTGGATAAGAGCTATTCACAGCAATGAGGGTTGTTATCAGGAATCGGAGATATCTATAGCAATGACAGTCATCCGTAGTAATTACGGTTAGCTATAGTAACGAGACGGATCTGTAGGCAACGGGTCCATCCACCGTTCAACCAATGTTCTGGGGTCCGGTTATTATTTGGCGCGAGGGTGAGCATCATGGTAGTCAGGGCCAATCACAAGAATGTTAAGCTATCACATCAAAGATAGCACCCTATAGCGAGGTTTTGCCAAACATCGTACAATATCCATTGATCAAGAAAACGCACCAAACTAACTAGAGCTCAACTTAGGACGGTATTACGATTATCTTCAAGTCCCCCAACGCCAGAAATAACGTCAATAACATTCAACACCCACTGATGGTATCCTTCGTCTTAAGGTGCTCCATGTTCTATCGTCGGAATGGAATATTCTCGGACTTTTTAGGCGACGACAGAAGAGTACGGCCAGGATTGGCGGTAAGAGTATGATGGTCGGTCGGGGCGACGGCGGTCCGTATCTTCTGTTCATCATCCTGTCGTGTGTCGGTCTTTTTTTCCCCTTCTCCCTTGCGTCCATCCTATGGACCCGGTGGGCGAGGTACATTGCCGTGCCGCATTCGTAGTTCGTCGGCATCGATGTTAGGGCGGCGTAGTTGTTCCAGAGCAGAGGGATGTGCGGGCAATTGGTCCAACCATCGTTCAATCGATGTTCTGGGGTTTTCGGGGTATCTTTCGTCCCAATGGTTCAAACTCTCAAGGGCTTGACCGAACCCACCATCGTCTGGCTCATCATCCAATAGTTCTGGCGATTCTGCGGCACCAGACATCGCGGCAATAACGATGAGCGACCATTGTAGGTCGATCATCCATTTCATCTTGACAGCCAATTCTTCATCCATCTGGATCTCAAAAACGTCTCCCGACATGACTCTCCGCCCCGACTGGGCGAAAACTCGGAGGTTGCTGTCCGTTGGTTCAATGCCGGTGCCAACGAATGTACGGGCATCATCGGCTTCCATTCTCCGCGTTGGATTCTCCTTGGATCGTACCATCCAGCGGAATTGGAGCCTGACTGTCCATTTCTGCTCTCCTGCAGTAAGTCCAAGGCACTTGAATGCAAAAAGTCCAAGTCCCCACCAGGTGTGAAGCATTGAGCTCAGGGATAGCATGTTCCAAGATTGATCCGAGCATCCCAGTTTGGGCATTAGGAGCGTTTCGAGTTCTGCCAAGTCGCTGCGCTTGTACCAAACTGCACAAGCTCGTATCGTTTCTCTTGTTCTTGCCAAATTTGACTCTGATGAGTTGAAACTGAACGGCACGATATGACACACTTGAGGATATGGTGTTCCAGTGATGATACAAACATGTTCATCTCGTTCAAGACACTGTCAAGCAGAAGGTTAGATTTTCAGTTCAAGTCAGGTAGGTTCGTTTTGTTGAGTTACTCACAATGTCCCTCTGGGCCTTGTTTATCGAGGTTTTGTCCTTCTTCAGAGGTTCCGTAGTGGCATTGGAATCTGCGTCTGTGTGTGAGTAAGCTGAAAGACTCTTGCTGAAATCTTTGACCCTACCCTTGTCTGCTGTCCGCTTTGATCGTTTGCTCCTCTTGGACGACGTCTCTATGGCATCGCTCTCTTTACGCTTGAGGCTGCTTTCTGTCATGTCGCCCTGCACCTCACTTTGGGCCGTTGCCCCTTTGGCTCGAGGCCTGTCTCCAGCTTTCCCCAGTTCCTTGATATTTGAAACAAGAAGAACTGCTGATGTTAGTTATTACTCCGTAAGGTTTCTAGGTTTGCTGGAACTTACACTGGTCCACCAGTCCACTGATTCTGCGAAGACGTTCAACCAGGTCTTTTGCATCAAACTCTTCTCGTATCATTTCGCCAATGTGTCTCAGCCTATCCAGCGGCACGACCATGAGCATGGATAGCTCTACGGCTTTGAAGCACCAATCGTCATTATAATGGTTAGACCCCCGAATAAACGACTGGATATCATTGATATGTGCGAGGCGTTCCTCGAGCTCATTTAAGGGTACAAGGTCTTGGGGGTAGACATGTTCAGGTGCATTGGAGAGAAACGCTTCCAAACTTTTGGTATCGATGGGGCCCGGGCGTCTGGTTTCACCCTTTTCGAACTTCTTCAATAGACCTTGCAGCTTGGACCGTTGCTTATGACTGAGTTTAGGGATAGGCATTGTGCAGCGGAATGGCGGCAGTGATGTACGTGACATATAGTAAATCGGTTCGTGGAGCGAGGGTGGTGGGTGCGGCGGATGATGAATTGTAGGTGGGAGGGAAAAGTTCTGAAAGAAAGCCCTAGGATGCCTGGTGTGTTAAGTAGGGATTCACAAAATTTTCAAAACAATTTTTTTTCTTTGTTGCCGCCAGCTGGTAAGTAGGTTGTTGACGCCCCGATCAACTTTAACTTAAACAGCCGGCAGACAGCTGGCAACCAGATGGACGAACAGATTTTTCCGCAATAAGAATCTTGAAGGCAAAAGACATTGGTGCCTAGCAGGTAACTCCTTGTCTGCGCTATTCTGCCATAATTCCTAATAATTTCTTCATGACCTCGTAGGTACTCAAGTCTATGGCCATCCAAGTCGTACATGCATCTTCACCCCTGAGTCTAAGTTAATGGCGCCACAAACACTTATCAGCGAAACTTTCAACTCGGTAAACCTTGACGATAAGGGGCAAGAGAGAGAATTTTGCCTAAGCTCTCAAACCGCCTGGAAACCTCAACTTTTTACGGGCAACCATCCATGACGACCCTTCCAAGAATCTAACCGCCCGGTCGGAGCCACTCAAACGTGTCGAAGAGTTCAAAATTAAAGTCCAACTGCATATCGTCTAGAGCGTGGGGTGGCCAGCTATTATCCTCAGTGGTTGCGTTGAGGACATGATCCAGGACATGTTGGATTATGGCACTGGAGGTCACACACAAGTCGCCGTTGGGTCCGGAAGGGTCGATCCAGTCAAGAAACCCAATAAGGAGACTCAACTTTCGTTTGATACTCGACCGCGTTATCTCGGGATTCTTGGGATGGCTGCCCTTGAAGGTCGGGTTGAGCAACTCCATGCATAGGATCCCGCCACCGGGAGTCGCATAGGCCATGACCTGGTAAGCTATGGTCAGCCGTGAGGATTGGGAAAGTCATGTTCGGAAATACTCACCAGCCACTCGAAACTATTTCTCGCGTTTACAAGTATATCCTTGTGGATCCAGAAGAGCAGAGTCAGTGAAACCAGCTGGAAGCTGGTTACCAACAGGTTGCCCTCATCCAACTCGCCGCGTCTCAAGAGGAGGCGCTCGACGAGGAAAAGGTTCTGCAGATGCTCGAGTTGAACCAAGAGTCTAGCATAGACAGCATCAATGTCCACATCGGGGCTCCCTAGCTCTTCGGGGTTGTAGCTCAAGGATTGAGGGAATTCCTTTACGGTTTCAAGCTGCCTGAATTTTAGATTCCTAGGCAGTTACTGTTGTCAGTCTCTTGTTCAGAAATTAGGGGCTCACCGGCCGTCATGGGCCACACTCACAGTAAGTTCTCGACCACAACTTGCTTCTCATTGCCGAGTGCAATCTCGACCAATTCATCCCGTATAAGTGCAAACATGAACCTCGCACGGGCAATTGTAGACGCGTATAGGCCGCCACTGGTATTCCAGCCCCTTTCATCCAGGGATTCGACAGCCCTTCTAATCGTTTCTTCGTCCGCCATCAAGTCTTCATCTCGAAGATCAAGAGGTGGCGGTGTTGATATATACCGATGTCCAAGGCATGGCGGTCGTCCAGTAAACAATACGGTTACCTTGTCTACGATGAAAATTCGGGCAAAGAGCATCCGCCGGGATTCAGACGCCAATGTTGGCCGATACAATGGTGGGTTTGACTCCGTATGCATGCCTAAGAATGTCGCCAAGGCTACTGCTTCTGCTCCAGTCCTCCAGGACGAGAGGCCTGTTTTAGCCATTAGCCTCAACCTAACTCAAACCTTCCCAAATATCCAATCGAGCATCTACATGATATGAGATCAAGAGGTAGGTGTTAGTTACTTACTGGCGTCGCCTGCATGGAGTGATTCCAAGATAGTCTGCCTGGAGGCGAGCTGGGCCAGCAAAGTATTCGCAGATGAGAATCGCCAGGTCAAGTCTATACAAAGGCCAAGACAAAGCCGAGAGACTTCAGGCCATTCTTTCTTAAACCTGCTACTGTCCAGGCCAGCGTTTTTATTGTAGCAGAGATCGGGAAAAACGAAGAGAAATCCTATGGACTCCCATCTCAAGTTGTCTCCTGTAAACTGGCCGATCCACCTGTCCGGATCGGGGTCGTTCTCCAAGAATGGCTTGGTCGTGTTGCGACTCAAGAAGCTCGCTATCTCCAGGAGTTGTGAGTCAACACGGCAATTACCCAAGTAATCTCCAAACCTCTCATGTAGGGTTGAAAGGACCCGCCGGCCAGCCTCTCGTATCCAGCCGTCAAGATGTCGTGGGGATTTGCAGTGTTTGATGCCAGCTATGTTTGGTGCAGGTACGCCACGAAGTATGACAAGGCAAATTTCCCGTGTTGGCGAGCGTAGGAGTTGATCGGGGAGCTCGTCCATCCACTGTTTTTGTCTTCCGTGTGTTGGCTGGGGTAGCCAGGCTTGGAACCCTTGTAAAAGCGAGAGACTGCTTTTCGTCTCTTCAAAGATCGAGGAGTGGCTAGTGAAGCCGAGATAGCCAGACACAGGGTCTACCGGGGTCGACGCCCGATCCGATGATAATTGTGCCGCCGGGCTCACCCTAGAAGAGATAGCATCTTGAGCAATAGACGGACCGATCTCGGCTCGATCCACCGACTGTGTAAAGGGAGGAACGCAGGTTGATACTATTGATGACTCTACATGAGCCAACCGCTCGGAGGGCCCTATCTGTAGTGGAGGGCCATATCGGGAGGATGTTAGTGCCGGACCCGGAGCAGACGGACTCTCCTCGGTCAAGTTGGATGAGTCAAGACGTCGAAACAACGACCTTGCAGCGATTGGCTTGCGGGGGCTAGCAATTATATAAACGCATTCGTTCTCCTGATTTCTCTTAATGCAGCGCCTGCAGACTGGTTGGCCGTGGTCGCACGCAACCTTTCGGATTCGGCACGGATCGCACGCCTGAGGCCGACCGTTCGGCCTCCGGAGTAGAAACGGCACACGGGCTGAAGACGTGGCCATAGCTTGCATTGATCTAATCACGTATAATTCGCACGCAATATTGCCGCCTCGGAAACGAAAGTAATCCGTAGATAGGGTAGAGAATTTTCGAACCGAGCTGTGAAGAAGAATGACCGACGTGCTGACATGCCGACATGCTCGGCTTAAGCTTAAGTCAAAGGTAGAGACTCGGCTTCGGCTTCGGCTTCGGCTTTGGATTATATATCCCGGCTTTGATTTGTAAGATGGCCTATTATTACCACAGCGCTACAGAGTATGGAGTACTCCGTACAGAGCACTACTATTATTACGGCATTACTACCTGTCTATGTTGGGCGTTTCAAGTGGGCCTTGTAGCTGACATCCAACCAACCAATTACTTGGGCATCACGCTATTGATTTCCTACTATTCACGGCTAAAACGAGGCAAACGAGGTGGTGAACAAGCCTCAATCCTGCCGGGCAGAAGAAACCGGGTTGGGAATCCTGATTTGATTACAAAAATAGTACATACATATGTACAATGTGCATTAAGGCCGACGGCATGTCAAACCGAGATCACCTAGTCCGAAACCACGCACATTCGGCGTTGACTCACTATACTACTCCGTGCTAGTGACACCTTGTGCTAACCCTCTATTTTATCCAAATCTCTATATATACCCAAAATGGCATCCCCTCAAATCTAATAATTGTTTCCTCTATCTTTACCATTCAAAAAAAACTGTCCTCGGTGTTTACACTTAAACTACAATATCACCAATTCAACAAGACTTGGGCAGTACTCAAACTCCCATTCGAAAAACACCCAACTCGGCAAAAAAAAATCAGGTCTCATGATGCGGTTCTTCCCAACATTAAAGAAGGCTTCCAAGCCTTACAACGCTGAGGCAGCGCGCTCCGAAGTCACTCTTGTTGGTCAGGCAGCAGATCACCCGACCAAAGAGGACAAGGAAATTGGTAGGCTGCCCTTGTAGAATGCCATTCATAGGCTTCGTATAGTCGTATTGTTCAACCTTGCTTACACGAGTTTTCCCTGCAGCCACGACGAAGAAGTCAAAGCCAGTCAAGATGGCCTGGAGTGAAGCCAGGAAACTGGCCGACCCCAATCGATCCTGGGAGGCCCGATCTTGTAAGTTTTGTTCTCATGGATTCACAACCTCATGTATTTTGTCAACTCCATCTAACTACCTATACAGTGGCGTCACTATGATCATCTATTGGCCCATGATATGGGGGAGAAGGATTGACTTCGTTGGAATGGCGCTTGGGGACTTTGTTGATTTTTAATGAGTTATGGCGGATACCTACAATACCTACCCGCGCGTTTGAATTCAGCCAAATGTATACTTCCTTTTGATTACGGCAAAATACCCACATTTAATTCAATATGCTTGATTACAACCATGTTGATAAGCATATGCTGATCTATAGACTGTATTATCTTGGAGAGCCGTGAATAGGGCGGTGTCGGGCCTGCCGAGGCTTTTGTAATCCGATTCATTAAAATCACATGTCGGGATAGGGTATTTCTATTGTGTAAAAAGGCCGTGTATTCAAGGAATAAACAGTTCAGCATATCAACCATTGACTGCTGAATGGTGCAGAGTTTATCAGGTGATAATGTACCCCTGATGTAGCTGAACTTGGAAGTGGTTGCATTGCCGAGTCTTTGATAAGTCGCCGTGTGAGTCAGGCCGACATGCCACGCTATATACATATGTCGAGCCTTGGGGAAAATGCTGGAATTTCCGATTTGCTGTTTCCATTCAGAGTCTCAGAGTCCATGTTACCTTGAGCCGCCGGTGACTCTGTTGAGGCTAGTTACCAATCCCACTTTTGCATCTAATTGGCAAAGGGATTGTTGAAGCCGGCTAAAGGATGCCACACATTACCAGGACAGCAGTGTTGGACCCCGTTTCAAAATTCACATCCCCAACATAGCCAAGCTTTCCATTTCCAACACGTGCGAATGTCACTGGCGACCGGTCTTGCGGGCGTACAATTTTTGGTGCGGAATCACCCGAGTCACAGCCCTCCTCCTCCTCCTCCTCTTCTTCTTCCTCTTCTATATACCAGGAGTCTGCTGGAGAGACATTCTTGAGAATGACCGCTTTTTGACTGTAGTTCTGAAGAAGGCTTGCAGCCAGGTTGTCGTCGACTGCGTTCCCGTTCAAAACAAATGTTGATCGGTGGTACGGTCCACTATCCCAAGGTAAACCTGCCTTGGCAAAAAAGGGCTTGAAGGCGTCAATCTTAGTGAAACTGGAGAAGCTCCCCATGGCAACCGCCGTGCCACCTCCACGGACATACTCCAGTACTGCCTTCCAGACGTGCGCGTTCTCCTCCCATGAGATGGCTTCATCGGTTAGAAGGACAGCAGCAGGCCCGTTTTCTAATAGACGCAGAACTGAGCCGGCTTTCTTAACACGCTGGACGTGTGCGTGTGAGCAAAGCTTGTCGAGAAGAGATTCGAATAAGTCATCGAGGAACTCCTTGTAGTTGAGAGAAACCCACAGGACGTTTGGTTTTTGGCCTCCGGCCATGGCTGTTAGGGGTGGATTTTTCAGCTAAAATCCCTGAGCCCGATAGTATAATTACCTAGAAAATGCAGCCAAATCAGAGTTGTATGCTTTAGCTAATCAGCCGACCTTGAATGGTAATAAGTAGATATTAATGGTATAGGTAGAAGTGTACAAACAAACCTGGGGTAGTTCAAGCTGCGGGAATATTTCCGCTGAGTGGGGAACCAGTTTTCCCGCTATGGATTAATTCCGTACTCCGATGGAGCTTCTTATCCTTATCGTGCACTGGGAAAAAAAAACTTACACCACCAGGATCGCAACTAGCCGCTTCATCACGCTTGGGGATTGTTGAAATTATTCACCTTTTCCCACCGCTGCGGCTATAAGTTTCAATCCAATGGCCCCTACACTTCCTTCGCGTAAGCGAAAGGAAATCTCCGAGGTTGTCGAATCTGACGATGAGTTTGGTGGTGCTGAATTGGACGGTGTCTTGTCGCAGAGCGAAGACGACAGCGATGTTGAAGACTCTGAGTCCGACGGCGAAGAGCCCGATCTTGACGAGGACGAGGGCGATGAGTCGGATGCACTAAGCAATGATGAGGAGAACGGCGATGAGGATGTCCTGCTAAGTGCCAATGGGAAGCACGGGGAGGACGCAGAATCGGACACAGACAAGCCCAACTACAGAGTCGTCAAGGACGCCAATGGGGGAGTGCGCTATGAGTACGACGAGATAGATCCGGTTTACGACAGCGACGACTCAGATGCCCAGGGGCAGACCAACACAATTGGCAACATTCCTCTGTCGTTCTATGACTCGTACCCACACATCGGATACGACATCAATGGCAAGAAAATCATGCGACCAGCCACCGGCGAGGCCCTGGATGCGCTCCTCGACAGCATTGAGCTCCCCAAGGGCTGGACTGGCTTGACAGATCCGGAGACAGGCAAGCCTCTGAATCTGAGCCAGGAGGAATTGGAACTTCTGCGGAAACTGCAGATGAACGAAGTGCCTGCAGACGACTATGATCCGTACCCAGTATGTTAACTTCCCCGTGGCTTTGCGCATCAATACCGAGATACTGACAGTCAAATAGGATCTGGTTCCTTACTTCACCAGCATCGAGGAGAAGATGCCTCTGAGTGCCGCGCCAGAACCCAAACGACGATTCGTCCCATCAAAACACGAAGCAAAGCGGGTGGCCAAGTTGGTCCGAGCGATCAAGGAAGGAAAGATCTTGCCCTACAAGCCACCAGTGGAAGAGGCCGAGGAGGAGGAGAAGTACTACGACATCTGGGCCAATGAGGAGCCTCAAGACAGACATATCATGAACATCCCTGCGCCGAAACTGGCACCACCGGGCTACGATCTCAGCTACAACCCTCCTCCTGAATACCTACCCAGCACAGAGGAGAAGGAGGCATGGGAGAAGGCAGATGCAGAAGATCGAGAGAAGGAATACCTTCCTAGTAAATTCGATGCCCTACGCAAGGTCCCTGCCTACGGCGAGTTCGTCAAGGAGAGATTCGAGCGGTGTCTCGATCTCTACCTGGCCCCTCGAGTCCGCAAGAACAGACTCAACATCGACCCCAACTCCCTTCTACCGAAGCTCCCCCGCCCTGAAGAACTCCGGCCATTCCCTACCGTGTGTCAGACCATCTTCAGGGGTCACACAAGCCGTGTGCGCACAGTTGCTTTCAGCCCTGACGGAGAGTGGATTGCTTCCGGAAGTGACGACGGCACCGTGCGCGTGTGGGCACTCAATGGACATCAGGAATGGAGTGCCCAGCTCAGCTCCTGGGATGAGCCAGAACCTGTCAACTTCGTTAGGTGGCGGCCTAGCAAAGATACTTTCATCCTTGCCGCTGCTGCTGGCGAGGAGTTGTTCTTCATTGCTCCGCCATTGATCAATGATGCAGTCGATCAGGCTAGCCGTGACGCTGTAGACGCTGGATTTGGTTATGCAGCCAACGGCAATTCATCAGTTGCCGCTGACGGTGTCAAGAAAGAACCTCCCGCCAAGTGGTCAAGACCTCGCTCGGAGCTTGTATCCAAGGGCGTGTTGCTTAAGCTCACAGTGAGGGCCACCATCAAGACCATCAACTGGCATCGACGCGGTGACTTCGTCTGCACGGTCTCGCCCACCGGACAGCGTAGCTCCGTCATCATCCACACACTCTCCAAGCACCTCAGTCAAGTTCCCTTCCGAAAACTCCCCGGCCTCGCGCAGACGGCGCAATTCCACCCTTCAAGGCCGTACTTCTTTGTCGCCACGCAGCGCATGATCCGTTGCTACGATTTGCAAAGACAGGAGCTTGTCAAGGTTATTCAACCCGGTGCCCGCTGGATCTCCTCCATGGATGTCCACCCCGGAGGTGACAACCTCATCGTCGGCTCCTACGATCGTAGGTTGCTCTGGCACGACCTGGATTTGTCAAACAGGCCGTACAAGACAATGAGATTCCACCCCGAGGCCATCCGTGCGGTCAGGTTCCACAAGTCGTTGCCCTTGTTTGCCGACGCCAGTGATGACGGATCACTGCAGATCTTCCACGGCAAGGTGGTGAGCGACCTGATGGAGAACGCGACGATCGTTCCTGTTAAGATGCTCAGGGGACACAAGGTGGACAAGAAGCTCGGTGTCATGGACGTTGACTGGCATCCTAAGCACCCGTGGTGCATCAGCGCCGGAGCTGACATGACTTGCAGGCTATGGGCTTAAGAGTTGGACGATGCAGCGGAAAGTCGAACATGATGGTCAGCCATGCCCTTCTACAGCGTGGCCCTCGCAACGCAGTAAAGAGGCGTATATTTTTATCTAGTGCCTTTGATTCCCACGATGATGCTCCGTGTCGGCGAAAGGCTCTCCATACTCACAGCTGAGACCACGGCTTAATATTTGTGTAGGTAGTCGCACTCGTGGGTGTTGAAAAGGTGGTGCCTGTGGGATAGGATTAAAAGATAGGGTTAAGAGCATGAAATCAAGACATATATACCTGCTTCCTTCATGTGCCTTTATGAATCGTGATATGATGGCCTATTACAATAGAGTCAGGCAAAGAGCGTCGGGTTTCAATATTGAGGAGAAAGGATCGATACTATTGAGGTATAGGTGCGACAAGCATTTAACAGTAAAAGGCTAGCATACAATATCCGCAGCCAACCACCATAATCCCCCCTTTTCATCCCCTTTCCCAGACTGAAGGATAGTCATCAAATCAAAAGCAGTCAATGTACTTACCGTTATCATACACTAGGGCAAAACCCACCTCCCCACTGGTCCCCTTGATCATTCCTCCATCCTTACCTCTCCTCGCCATCCACACAATAGCCAGATCACGAAACCTGATAGTACCTCATCGAGGTGTTTACAACTCAGCCCTATTCTTTTCAGCCTTCTCCTTAGCCAGCGCCTCTGCCTCAGCGGCCTTCTTCTTCGCCGCCTCACTACCCAAGCTAAGCTGGCCCACAATCCACCTCCAGCTCTCCTTTGCAGATCCTCCCAGCTTCGCAAAGACAGTCTCGGCAGGCGACGACGATCCGTACTTGAAGTAGGTCGCCTGCTTACGAGCTTCGGCCTTGAGCTCGTCAATCTTGGATCCCTGTGGGACCGGCACGCCGTAGCTGTCGAGGTACGCCTTCAGCTCGCTCTCAGACCATGCCTCGAAAACGTTGAGCTTCGCCGCTGCGGTCACGGATGCGAGGTAGCTCGTTGCGGAGGCGTATTGCACGCCCCCGGCGGAAGAAGCAGACGAGTACGCCGATTGCGCTGCGCTGACGAGGTCCTCGCGAGTGGCATCCTTCTTCTTAGCAGCGGCCTTGGCAGCTGAATTACCGTTTTTGAGAAGGTAAGTCTTGAGGTTGTCGTAGCTGAAGTCGTCAAAATTCCAAGCCTGCCATCCCGTAGCGGCTTTGTGAGAGTGTTTACGGACAAGAGCTCGAAGCTGGTCGGCATTGCTGCCCTGAGGAACGGGGACGCCACGGGCATCGAGGTAGGCCTTGAGTCGACTCTCAGACCATGTGTTTATAGCATCGTCGAAAACACCCTGAGCACTATCAGTTGCTTTGGCGTACTGGTCCTTGACATTGGACGTCGCAGCGCCAAAGAGCGAGGCAGCAGTTGCACCAGCGGTATCTCCCAGAATCTCAGCACGGTGCTTTCGGACAAGAGCACGAAGCTCATTGACTTTGGTTCCTTGAGGAACAGGGATACTGTTCTTATCGCAAAACTCTTTGAGCTGAGACTCGCTCCAGGCGTCGATAATCATGTCAGTCAGGGCGGCGTAGGCCGACCTTGCGCTGTCAGTGGTGCTGGCGGCTTGTTGCTGGGCCCTCAGGTAGGCGAGACGAGAGTTGCGGCGAACGGACGCAATCAGTTTGTCTCGAGAGGAGGGCTGGGGGGCAGGGAAGCCGTTGGTATCGAGCCACTCCTTGAGGTCAGACTCGGTCCAAGTAGCGTAGAGCCAGTTGCCGGGGTATGCGATGGTCTCTCCAGTCTTTTTGGCGATGGCCTCGTAGTTCTGACGAGCTTTTTGGAGTAGTGTATCACGATGACGGGGTTGAGGGACTAGAGAGAAATGGCGTATTAGCATCACTCATAGGAGTTTATCTTGTAACATGAATGGTAGACTTACCCGGGATGTCATTCTTATCACAAAAGGCCTTGAGTTGCGATTCAGTCCAGGTGTCAAGAATCCAATCCTTAACATTGACCCAAGCCTGGTTAGCATTCTCCTCTGTCTCATACCAGTTAGCCTTGACCTGAGAGAGCAGGCTGTCTTTAGTGTTTTCGGCCTCTTCTTTGGTATCTTTGCCTCTCGCCTGCAGATAAGCACTCAGCTGGGACGTATCCCAGCTCTTGTAAGGCTCGAGGATGTTATCGTTCCAGCTCTTTTCCACCAGGGCTTCCAGGTCCTTGCGGTCGGCTGGAGAGGGATAGGGGATGCCCTGGTCCGAGAGCCAGCGCTCAAGTTCCGTCTCATGCCACTTATTGTAGACTACGTTGCCAGAGTTAGCAAGCGAAAGAGCATGCTATTGAGGGAGATGATAAGACGAACCAGCTTTGGTGCCGGGGAACCAGCTACTGGCGGCAACGCCAGAGATGGCGAGCCCTGCGGTCAGAACAGTGCCCAGGGGCCACATGATGATACGTCGTCAAGATGAGATCGATGAAAGATGTGTATCTTTAGAAGATTATTGGAGATATTTCAGGGACTATGTCCTGGCTATTTACTGTGCTATCGCCAGGGTGGGATACACTTATAAAGTCTGGGATGATGGACATACACCGGGCTGAGGTGAAGCTGATGACGACGATAAAACGGAGACACTGGAAAGTTTCCCCAATTCCGGATCAAGTGAGCACATCCATCACGTCACTTCCCAGAGCACCATATCTTTCAACTCAGACGCAAGACATCGGGTACCGGTACCCCAAGACCACACAAACACAGCCCTGTCATTGCATGTGAGCAGGTACACGACAAGCCCCGGTACATTTCCACTAAACTAAGCTTTTTGCTTTCCTTGATCGTCACCGATTCATATGATGATCGGACCCAAAACCTGTGCGGGATCGGTGGAGAGAAAAACATGCTTATCCAGTAAGACGCTCGAGATGGCGTGTGTGGACGGAGAGCTTCTGCCACGATGACGTAGTTACATCCGTCGCAAATGTGGGGAAGTGAAAGCTTCTGGACCAAACATTCCGGAACGCCACTTAGGTCAAGATTAGAGTGTCCTACCCTACACTCTCAAAACGACAAGTTCGGTGAAACTGCCATTATTTCTTACTATTGTAGAGGCATGGCTATATTTTTCATGGGTGCACTGTATTGAATTGAATTTATGGTATTATTGTCTCAAGTTGAATCAAGTCTATGTGCGTAGGAATGTGGTTGGAACGGTGTGTAAAGCTGTTCATGTATAGCCTCACAACAGAATCAGAGCACGTATCAACCAATTCATACAATTTCCTCGCTTGCAAAAGAGGCCTTGTCTCTAATCTAGTGAGCTAGCACACCTCTGCCAGGAATATGATTACATTCATCTCCTAGGGTTGACTTTTCCTCTATGCCAATGCCCGCCAATTTCGTACGCCAGCCCTGGGCCAGGAAACCCCATTGCATGATCCTCCGCCCAAGCACAGGTAAAGATTACGCGTAAAAGTTGACAGTCTGAGAGTAAAACCGTTAGCATCAAGCATACATCTGAGGGTTTGCATCCAATCACTCACGTCTTTCTTCTTGGCCTGCACCTCGGCAATGGCGTCCACGTAGTGCTCGTGGCCAATCTGGTTCTTCCCTGACCGCAGGGCAATCATGCCTGCTTCCACACAAACCGCCTTCAACATCGCACCACCAAACTCGTCTGTGCTTCGGGCTAGTTCGCCCCAGTTGACTCCAGGGTCGACCTTCATCTTGCGAGAGTGAATCTTGAGAATCTGGCTTCGTGCTTCCTCATTGGGCAAGGGGAACTCGATCTTTCGGTCCAGACGACCCGAACGAAGCAGCGCCGGGTCAAGGACGTCGACTCGGTTGGTGGCGGCCAAGACCTTGATTCGATCGTCGGATGCAAAACCGTCAAGCTGGTTCAGGAGCTCCAACATGGTTCGTTGTACTTCACGATCACCACTCTTCTCGCTATCGAAACGCTTGGTACCGACGGCATCCAATTCGTCAATGAAGATAATGGCCGGTGCCTTTTCCTTGGCCAGCGCAAAGCAGTCTCGGACCAGCTTAGCACCGTCACCAATGAACATCTGTACTAGCTGGGGTCCGGCGAGCTTCAGGAATGTCGCTTCTGTCTGTGCCGCACAGGCTCTCGCCATCAGAGTCTTGCCAGTACCGGGGGGACCGTACATCAGAGCGCCCTTTGGCGCCTTGATGCCAATCTTCTTGAATCGGTCAGCCTCCTTCATCGGCCATACAATGGCCTCAACGAGTTCCTCAATCTGCTTGTCCAAACCACCGACGTCGGAATATTGTTCTGTCGGCTTCTCATCCACCTCCATGGCCTTGACGCGGCTATCGTATTCGGCGGGTAGAGTATCCAGGACGAGATAGGAATCCTTGTTTACACCGATCAGATCACCGGGCTTCAGCGTGTCAGAATCAACAAGACCAATCAATGGCAAAAAGATGGTTTGCCGTGTCGAGGTCTTGATGACAGCTGACTTGCCCACTCGCGTAGCGTCAAGATCGATGTTGGCACCCTCCTCGGATGATTCTGCTGTCGGGTCCAGATCCAGTAGCTCAACGACGTTTCCAACCAGGTAAGGGAGTTGTCTGAGCAATCATGTTAATAGTCTGAGGGGGGTTGACGAGGAGCTTTGGAGGGCTTGCCTGTTGTTAGCAATCTTGTCCATGTTCTCCTTGATCTTCTCGCCCATCGCCGCCTTCTCGTGCGTTAACCGTGACAGCTCGCTCTTCATGATTCGGGAGTCGTTCTCGAGCAACCGCTTCCGTGTTTGGATGTCCAATGTGCTGAGACTGAGGATTTCGTCATCAAGGATTTCGTCCCTCTCCTCCTCGGCATCCTGCATGTCCGCATCACCATCTTGTGCCTTCTTGTTGTTCTCTCTCTTGTTCTCTCTCTCCTGGCGATCGAGGTCTTCGAGCTCCTCAAGGGTCGACATGGTGTTGAAAGCTGAGGGTGCAAGACTTGTACAGATGAAGAGGAACGGTGACGGATGATCGAGGAATCGTCAGGGGATTGAATGGGATTAATAAACGAATAGACCCACAACGAGCGGGCAGGTTGCTTTGCTTTGTAAAGGTGTATCCGGAAGCTGTTCTCTGCCAGTTTACGAGAGGTTGAAGCTGCAGGGCACCAAGCCGTTGAGGTGTCGCGCGCAATCACTCTGGGTGCCTGGTAACTGGCGGCTAAAGTATTCGCAGGTAGCGGTAAGGGCTCAGTGGCCAGTCAACCTACAGAATATAACCCCTCGGTACCTCAGGGTACATTTGGTGGCCATGTCATTGTGTCGGAACGGCAGGCAGTTGATCCGAATCATCAACTCAGTTGGGGCTTCAAGGCTTACTAGGAAAGTTTGGAGATGCTTTTTGTATTCCACGGCCAAATAGCTTGTCGGCATCACGATACGTAGGTCTCGTCACAGCTATTGCGCAGCCAATTCCAGGATACTAATGTACTAAGTAGCATGACGCGGATAATAAGTCGGGCGGCGAGGCCCTGCCTACAACGGTTAAGCCTGGAAGTTGCCAGCCGCCGGGGAGCATTGGCTCTCGGTGCGCATAGCTTCTCGACATCAGAGGTGCGATATGGACTGTCTGCGACTGCAATTATTCCATCTCCAGCAGAACATGCCCCAGCGACGAAACCTCCCAGTGCGCGACCGATCGATACAAGGAAAAGCCAGTTGATCCGGACGTATACCTCGCTCTTGCGCACAACCCCTCTGATTCTATTCTTCCAACACAGCAACCTCACAGCAGTGGAATGGGCAGCCGTAAGAAGAGAGTTGAAAAAGGCCGTGGAAGCCGTCCCGCCACCAACCCCTATCCCAGGCGCCGAGCCTATTGATCTCAGGTCAAGGGTGCAGGTGCAGGTGGTGAGAACGAACATGCTCAAGGTTGCGCTGAAGATTGTGGAATTCTACAACCCCGAGACTGCTGCTGCCTTGAACTCCACGCCGCGGACAGCCCGAGGACCCCTCATCCACGATCTCTCGGAGACTGCCTATCAGCAGATCAAGGACAGCGAAATCTCACCCGAGTCTGCATTCGCGCAGATCCAGCCGCTCATGGTCGGACCTCTAGCTGCCCTCGTCATGCCAGCCGTTTCACCGGCGCACTTGGCTGCGGCTTTGAGTGTTCTATCACCCGTCTCAGGCAAATTCCCCGCACCAACGCGGAAGAAGAGCCCTGGATACTACGACCCTCTCTGCCAGAACGGGCTGGCCAAACTGTTGTTGGTAGGAGGACGTATCGAGGGCAAGGTGTTTGACCAGACTGGTGTTAACTGGGTCGGTGGCATTGACGGTGGCATTGACGGCCTCCGCGCACAGCTCGTCGCTGTTCTCCAGGGCGCTGGCCTCGGCATTACGTCTACGCTGGAAGGCGGCAGCCGGAGTCTGTGGCTCGCTCTGGAGGGAAGAAAAGGGCAATTAGAGGAGGAGGCGAAGGCTGAGACGTCTGCCTAGAAGCCTGCATGATGAGTGAGGACGAAAAGCAGCGAGTGAATGGGTGCTGCAAAAGTGTTTCAGCGTGTATACTATTGGGCATGTATTCATAGAGAAAGGCGTGCATTATTGGCGCAGCATCGTCCTGTAGGTGTACCCGACGGAGATGACTAACCTGCTCAAGCCGAGCGAGTGTTCTCGACGATATATATTTGAAGATGAAGAATATGGATGCTTTACGACAGCTGTTACAAGTGCTGGAACACTCAACTTCTCAAGCATGGCATTCCTTTTCTCAGCATTACACTGGTGGTGATAGTTCTGCGCTGCTCGAGGAAAACGCAGCTAGCCTCGATCTCTCGTAGAAAAAGCGTAGGTAGTCCTGAAGCATCAATCATAAATTGCAGTGTTAATGTGATTGAAGCGTCTCCCAACTGATAAAGGGAGAACGTGCCCAATCTTTAGACGCTTGCTACAAAGGGTAGTTGATACGTCAGTCACCCTCAAAGCTTACATAGCAGCTCCAGTAGCAACACCACCACCACTCCAACAACCCCCAAACAGCAATAGCTCAGGTGATTCCTCTCAATAGCTTCACCTCCTTCATCCATCTCACTCGAAGGAAAAAAAAACCTTTTCTCCTCATCCTCATCCTCACTGCTTGAATTCGCGCGGCAGCTAAGGACCTCTTTCGCCCTTTAGGCCTCGTCGCCTATTCCCTCCACCACCTCCGCTCGACGCGCAATCCCTCTCTCCTTTGCGATCGCCACAAACCGAAGCCCAGGACGTCTTCCTCGCCATCACGAAGCTCTACACATCGCAGCGCCCGTCATGGACTTCGCGCCCTACCAATCCTCCCCTCCCGAACACGCCCGATCCCCCATAACCTCTCCCCGCGCCTCCACCGACGCCGCCCGCCGCCCATTCTCCCCCTCCGCCATAGGCGCAGGCTTCGCCGCCGCACGCAGCCCGCCTCCCCTGCAGCACCCTCAGCCTCAGCGCGCATGGAACGGCGGCCTTGACGGCCAGGCCAACACCAGCGGCGTGCTCGGCGCCGCGAGCAGCATATGGGGGGGCTTCGGCAGCGGAGGCGGCAGCTCGCCCATGCCGGGCGCATATCCCGAGGCCGAAGTGAGCGAGTTCGATACGAGTCTGGGGTTGAGGTTGGATTATGAGGCCTGTCTGGCGTATTTGGCGTTTCCGCCGCTTGGCGCCATGGTTCTCTTGATCCTGGAGAAGAACAGCGACTATGTCAGGTAAGCTCATCTGCCCCGAAGGGATGATGATCCTTGGGCTAACAGTATGGTAGATTCCACGCCTGGCAATCTGCCCTCCTCTTCACAGCCATCATGGTCTTCCACCTCATCTTCTCTTGGTCTTCCTTCCTCAGCTGGCTCTTCTTCCTCGGCGACATCGTCTTAATCGGCTTCCTTACACTGAAAGCCTATCAAGACGCCGAGATCCTAGACAGGTAAACCAATCTCCCTACATCTCAGCCCCTATTCACGGTATAAGACACAAGTATTGACATTGTGTTCACAGGTTCGAAGTACCATTCTTTGGTAGGATAGCGAGTAGGATCTTGGATGACGAGTAGGCGTTGGATGAACCTTCCCCTCATGGACGGCTTAATTTCTGTAATTATTTCTCTGTTGGCTCCTAATATGTCCGTGTTGATCTTATACCCCTTTCCCTGAGGTCTCCCCTGCTCTGGGAGGACCCAAGTTGCAATTGAAATAATACCAAGATACCACTTCCCATGGCTTTTATCATATGAGCAAACAACTCTGAAGAGTTGGGTTTTTTCCTGCATGGCTGATGCTATGTCCTACACTAATTCCCTGTAAAAGTGAGAATACAGAGGCCTACCATCTCTCCCCTCATACTGCTGATCTATCTCGCATAGTTCGGTACATATCTATCTCCATGAAATCGTCTCCGAGGCTTGGGGCTTGTCGGTTCCTACCGCGACAACACCCCCTTAATAACGGCCCCTTGGATCGTGGGCTTCTCGGTAAACACCACTTCCTTGATCTTGTTTCCCTCGCCCCCGGTGCCAACCTCGATCCACTTTTCAAGGAGGTCATTGCTCTCCTTCGGTTTCACGCTGAGGTCTCGGGTTCCTACCGTAATATGGGCGACACGATTTACGCATTCCCATTTGCTCTCCGGATCAACGATGCGGACGACAATAGCCATGATACGGTCATTAAAGACAACCTAGCCAAGAAAGTTAGCAATAACACATCAACCAAACACTCCGTAAAAGGTGCCGTAATTGTGACTTACCCGCTCGAGCATCAAGTCGCATTCGCCGAGCTTTGCATCACCGCCTCCGGCCGCTTCATGTAATTCCGTATATCGCTTCCACAAATCCGGGTGCTCCTTTGCAGTGGCCTTATGCATCAGGGTGACATGGAATTTGTTCTGGATTCTTCTTGTTTGCTTCAGCTGCATGAAGAAACGCGAACTTTCAGAATCTACCCCCTTGAATGCCTTCTCCAGAATGTTGTCAATGCTGTTGGTTGGTACTTCGATTGACATGTACTCCAACGATCTCTTCTTCTGGGAAGCCTGCTTCTGTTGTGACTGCTGCGCCTTATTCTTGCCTCCTCGATCTGGAATGTTGTGCCTGAAGTCGGGTTTGTAATTTAGGGCGAAATCGATAGCCGCATCCAGCTGTTCAGGGCTTGGAACCTCTTTTACGAGGTTGGGGATGGACAAGTGCAACGCATTGACGAGCGTTTCAAGATTCTCTCGACTACCGGCCGTAGGGTCGAGATCTACCACCAAATCGAAGCCATCATCGGGGAAAGCGCCGGTGTTGCACTCCTCAAATCTGCTGATGAAGCCCTCCATGACGCCAATGAATTTATCTTGGTCCGACGCCGCGTGAATCGTCTGATGGTTATCTCCGCGTTGTATCACTCTGTCCTGAGTGATGCGCCGGATCTCTTCTATTGATTCCTCGTCGTGGCGGAAATTCAAGCAGACAAGCTTGACATTGGAATTTTGCGTCTTCACATCGCCTATCAGTTGTTTTCTCTCATGACGTTGAGTATTGTTCCGGTCCGCAAAGACGGCAGTGTTTTCCTTGAGCTGGTCAAGGAGAGCCTTGACAAATCGTGGGGGACGGGCCTTGCCCGAGATATTGTCATTCTGAATGTGGCCCCATCCGAAAAGATGCGTCAGAGCCAGGGCAAGCGTGGTCTTGCCGCATCCAATGGTAGCTATGGGGCTCAGAATCATATCCTTTGTAACCTCGGTCATGATAACACGATCCAGTTCTCCCAGGTTGGCAGCGTCCGACCCTTTGATGTTCTTGAATGCCAAGAAATCATCACGCAGTTTGATAATACCATGGTTCTGGTTGTAGAGTTTTCCCAGCTGTGGATCAGCTGCCAATCGCTTTCGGGCATAGAGAAGATACTCTTGCGTGATTTTGATATGTTTCTTGAATCTGGGTTGTTTGCCGGATATGAGAGCCTTTGTACACTCTCGCCACTGTCGGTACATCAAATAGGGTTCCTCAAACTTGTACTTGAAGAACCAGTCCTGGTAGGGCTTAGTCGCAGGGTCCTGCGATATCTTGCAACGGATAACAAAGCCCTCGACGTCACGGCCATCGTAGGCGCCAGTCGTTGCCACACCCTCCAGGAAGGTTTTTACTTCGTTGACATCATTCATGGTAAGGAGGTCCGTCTTGATAAATCCCCACTGCTCAGCAAATTCCTGGACCAAGTTGCTCGGATACGTCGCAAACTCGGGGAGGTTGAGATTAATACCATGAAGGTACAGACCGGCTTTGTCGCCTTCATAAGCCAGGATGTGTTCCTCAAAGGAATCATCGCAAAGCTCAGCCACAGCAGTAGCATTTCGCTGGTAAAGCTCCCTCGCGAGGTCGGCTCCTGTCTTCCCCAGGGCTGCCAGCTGCTTCTCAAGACGGATTTCACCGGCACGGGCATGGCTGAGTTCAGCATCACCACGATCGCCGGTCGAGTGCTTGCTGCAGACGAGTAGAGTGTCATCCTCGAGGCCGGAGATGAAGATGATACATCCGTTCTCTTTCAGTGTCAACTCATAAGGCCCCTTGGTGTTTGTAAGGATGTTGTCCCAGTTGGTCTCGTTGACCTCGTTCACGTTGAAGAACTTGTCGTAGCCCCGGACAGCGATTTCTGGGGTGTTCCCCCCCGTTTTTGTAGTGAACAAACCGCGAGCGTAAGTTGGGAGTCCCTGGCGTTTATAGTCCCAGTCCTGCATCCTCCAGGAGTCTACATGGATACCATCCCGAGAGGACTTGATCTTGAAAGAGGTCTTCTTGACGGAGAATCCACCTCGCCGCTTGTCCTTCCTAGCAGCCTCAAGATCCCCGATCATCTTAGAGACAGCCTGAACATCCTGGGGGGTGTATGGGACAGCCATGTTGCTGGCCGGGTCGATGGCTCTGGCGGGGTGAATGGTGAGGCGGTGGTGCGAGATGCGAAGTTGACGACCCAGCATAGAGGATGCCCGTAGGAGGGCTATTTTGTCCTTTGTACTTCTGCAGTCCTGGAAAGGTTGCTGCAGTATTGTAACTAGAGGTCCCTTGGATCAGATGAGAGGTTGTCGAGGCTTTGCAACACTTTTGATGGGGAGCGTGGAGACAAGTTGGAGAGTAGTGAGAGATCTGGGTCTCGGGGGTTGTAACTCCTTTTAAGTCCAGACCTAGCCTGCTGTTCCTGTGCGGACCGGTATCTTGTTTCCGCTTTGACCTGGATAATGAATATGCAAGGCACCCTTGGGTTTTCGCCTATACAAATTCGCTCTTCAGTTGGTCGGTTTCTAAACACAGCCGCTTTTCTTTGGGTCAGCCTTGGAGGCTCAGTGAGTCAGACCCTAGGTGCTAACCAAACACCAAACCGCCTAGATAGGAAGAGTATTACTCTTCGCCGGAAGGCTTAGGCAAGCAAGGCACAGACCAACTAGGCAATAATTATTACCTAGTAGTTACTTGGGAGGAAGCAGTGAAGCGGAGAGGAAGTGTGAGGCCTCACTATGGCAAGGGATCCATAACATGAATTGTGGGAGCTCACTACGAAGTACTACCTTAGCAGTATCTTGGTAGAGTCACAGGCGCTGAGAGGGCCCTGTAACAGCTGCTGTGCTGCCCACGTCACAGAGGGTTTGGCGGGGTAAATCCATTTAGACTAAAATCTACCCCTCCATGGCCGCACATTTTCGATAGCATCATAGCAAGGCAAACAATTTTCCCTACAAACATCATTCGCCTCTATCGCGCTCCCTGTGACGCTCACGACATCTCCTCCACGCCAGTTCCCCCGACACAAATCGCATACTAATACTATATATTGCAATCCCCAATGGCTGCGCCGAACCCGTTCCTCCTCGCCGCAGACAACAGCCCCGCGCTGCTGCCCCTCCTTCGTGAGAAACCCGAGTTGGCCTCTGGCCAGGACGAGAACGGTTACTCCCTCGTCCACGCCGCCGCCAGCTACAACCATTTGGACTTGCTTCGAGCTCTCATTCAAGAATTCAAAGTTGACGTCAATCTCAAGGATGAGGACAATGAGACCGCCTTGTTTGTTGTCGAAACACCCGAAGCTGCCAAGGTTTTGGTTGAGGAGCTAGAAATAGACTTCGCGCACCGAGGCAGTGAAGGATTTACTGCTCGGGAAAAGATCGAAGCCGAGGGTGAATTCCCTGCCGTCGCCACCTACCTCAGCACCGTTGAAGCCTTCGAGTCAGTTGCCGCAGACATCGTGAGCCAGGCACCCGAAGGCATGAAGGTGACCGTTGGCACCATGGATGAGACACAAGATATTCCTGGCGAGGTCGACCCGGAATTCCGTCGTCGGATTGAAGAGTTAGCCCAGCGCGAAGATTTCAACACCCCGCAGGGTCAAGCAGACCTCCGCAAACTTGTGGAAGAAGCCCTGTTCGATCAGGGGTTGGCCGAGGAGCGCAACGTACGGTCCAAACAGGCTTAAGATCTCAGTCAGAGCTTTTCGTCTCCCACATAAGATATTCTCCAACTTTCTCTGGCGGCCGGAGAAGTGTCAACTCGTCACTGTTGCCTAACATGCTTCGGGAGAAGGTCGTGGCATTAAGTGCAAACCATGACTGCCGTGGACAAGTGGCGAGCATATCGGCAAAAAGCTCACGGGGCCAACTCGAAGGGAGAAAGCCCTGCCAGCTCACTTTGCATACCTGCATCTGAGTGCCTGCTTCTTCTGCTTCCGGTGGACTATATCGCGACAGGTAAGGATCAATGGCGTCGTTCACTGCCACTCGAGGACTCTCGAGTCGAACCAGCGATAGCCACTCGTACAAGTCCGTTGCTATCTCTTCGAAGCCGGGGCGATCCCCATTCTCGAGGATCGAGGGGGGAATTTGAAGTGGTATTTGGAATATGCCTGTTTCCTCGTTCATCTCTGGGGATGACCCAAGTTTTGTCGCGCCGTATTTGTCCAGCAGACCGGGGGCTAGTACAAGTTAGATTTCATCCAAGGAAGAAATTAGAAGGGCTATGGTATGGATGGGGCATAACATAAGGTTGGGGGCCATACTTGACTTGTCGGTAACGCAGAAAAGCCACATCAGGGGCTGGTTCAGCACATTCTTGCATGCATATACCAATCTGTCGAATCCCTTTCTGCCGTGCAACATGGATGGATTCCTAAGGTCATATGATACCTCTGTTTTGAATAAGTAAGTACGTCAACTCGAATAGTGGGGAATAATTTGGTGGCCACCTACTCCATCTTGGCTTCGATCCCCTATCGCCTTTAACACCATAAGGTTTGCCGACAAGACCAGCGCGTTCGTAGGTCTCTCTATCGAGATACATTTCCAAATCGCCTGCCAGCTCGTTAATAAGAGGGGTGGATATTTAAACTGTGCGGTTGCTTACCTCCTCGAAGCGTGAACATGTTGTTCATAGTCTTCTTGCCCTCGGACAGCATCAATATGTTTCCTAGGCCGGTCAGCTTCTACCACAATGGTCGAGTAGAGAAGAGGCAGAGACATACCTTTCTTGATATATGTGGTGAGGAATTCTGTCTCCAAGATCTGACCTAGAGTCATGGAGACCCTATAGTAACACGGTGGGTCACGATCACTGAGTTTTTGGTGGATAATCTCATATAAATCCCGGGGCACAACCAAATCAACCTATCGACTGTTAACAGAGACTCATATGCGAGCATAGATCGGTGTGAGCAAAAAGGCGCGAATACCTTGTGAATGAAATCCAGCGAAGATATAGCAGTCCACGGCTTCGAGGATGTCTGGACGTGACCGATTGTACCGTATGTGACGAAACATTTTGACGACTGGTAAATCGACGGCAAGGCTTGAGGGAACATGATTCCGAGACCATGAAAATTCTTCTGCAATACTGGCTCTCAGGATCGAACAAGTCTGTATTACTCCGTACAGTGGACTGGTTTGAGCTCCAGGAGGTGTCTAAGTTGAGGTTGAATTTTGGCGAGGCGAGCTAGGAAAGTACTTCACAGGAGGTACCTTGTCGCCTTTGTCTCGCGGATTAGCGACATAATTTTTTGCATCGCGGGGCCGCGGGGCAACCCTGAACTATCAATATCACCAATGAATAAACTTATCGACGTTTTCTTTCACTGTTAAGCCATGGATTGACAAAACATCCCGCAGCTAACAATATTAGAATATACAGCGTCTATATGCCAAAACGGGAGGTTTAGTGTCAGAGAACAAAAAGAGATCTCATCCTGACCATTTGACTGGAGCAACAATTTAAACAACCACAACTCTTGACTGATTGAGAATCCTTTGCAATCACATATCTTTGTTACTTGTGAAACCCACACAGCAGACTATTTCAAAATGGATTTCATCATCAAGTTTGCCTCAGAGCACGAGTCTTTCAGACTCCCTGAGATCGAGGCCTTGGCCGTCCTCGAGGGCGTTGACTTAAAAGTCTTGGAACACAGTCGCGAGGTATGTCCAGCTAAAAGGCACCCTTAACACTACTGATTGTTCCGCAGTCACCATTCTGTCTTGTACGACTCCCATCCGTGGAGTCAGCAAAGAAACTGCTCCGGCGATCTGTCCTAGCCCACTCAATACACGAGTTCTGGGCCAGCGGTACCACCCTAGAGGCCCTCCATGAAGCCATCAAGTCGCAAACCTCACATCTCTGGCCGCTCTATAAGGACTCTTCATTCAAATTCGTCGTCGACTCTTACCATGGAGCACACTCCAATTCAGAGAGACTCGCCATCATCGAATCGTTCAGCTACCTCCCCTTCGACGGCCCTATCCGCATGTCAAAGCCAGATGACACTTTCACTGTGTTCGAGCTCTGGCCCTTCAACAGCGTGCCCCTTGGAATACAGAACCCTGACATGCTTTACCTTGGCCGGCTCATAGCCAGCTCAGGGCGCGACATTATTAACAAATTCGACCTGAAAAAGCGCAAATACATCTCCACCACCAGCATGGATGCCGAGCTCTCCCTCGTGACAGCCAACCTCGCCCTAGCTGCTCCCGGGAAGCTCTTTTACGATCCTTTTGTCGGCACAGGCTCGTTTCCTGTTGCTTGCGCGCACTTTGGCGCGTTTGGATGGGGGAGCGACATCGATGGCCGTAGTATACGTGGTGAAGGGGAGAACAAGAGCTTGCCCGGCAATTTTAAGCAGTACGGCCTTTCGTCATATCTAGGCGGCGTCTTTTCAGCCGACTTGACCAACACACCAATCAGACGAAAGAGGACTTGGGACGGTATCGTGTGTGATCCGCCATACGGTGTCCGAGAAGGTCTGAAGGTCCTCGGACTAAAAGATCCCGAGAAAGCCACATGGCTGGTTGAGCGCGGGGTGAACGAGTGCACGTATGTCGAAGCCCACTGGACGGCAGTGATAGAAGGACGAGAAGAGGGCTGACAAACCGGATACAGATTACCCGATTATGTACCCCCTAAGAAGCCCTACAGCTTCCTAGCCATCCTCGACGACATCCTCATCTTCGCAGCAGACACATTGGTAGACAACGGCAGATTATCCTTCTGGATGCCCACCGCCAACGACGAGGAACTGGAAACGCCCATACCGACACATCCATGCCTCGAACTTGTCGTCGTCTGTGTTCAGGTCTTCAATAAATGTGAATCCAACCACCACACTCTCCCCCCCTTTTGCACCTTGACCCCCTTACTTACCCCTTGTTGACTGTTTGTCTTTTACTAACCAAGCTACAGGGTCGAGGAGGTTAATAACATACCAACGCTTGCCCGACTCCCAAGTTCCCGCCTCTGACTTAGAAGCTTACGAGGCGAGGAGAGTAGCAGCGGCCGCAGCCAATGCAGGCACAACAGCCGACGAGCTCAACCCATTCCGACGCGGCTACTTTAGAAAGTTTGAGACCGACTAGTAATAGAAATTGCTTTCCAAGGCAAAAGTTCGTTCGCCCCGTCATGCTGACGGTCAAGTCTATCTGCGTCATCACTGCCCTGGTAACAAATGCTATGTATGCAGTGTCGTCAGCAAGCAAAAAGAACCACGGAATCCAACTTCATCCATGTATTCACATTCATACTTTGCCCCCCCTTCTCTCTCTTTGTGTGTGAGTGTGTGTTTGTGTGTACCGTTCCATGATAGGCTAACACTCAGTGCAAAAACCGAGCATTCGATTTCCCGACCTCCCTACTAAAGCCAGGATCCTTGCGCTCATGCCAATGTAAACCCCATATGAACACCGCCGCCTAGATAAAACAAAAAGTGATCCTCATTACGTTTCGCTGCGTAAATAGTAAAGTACTGATGTCCCTCCATCAGTGAAACCTTGCCATCTGTTATTACCGGAACTCCATAGCGTTGAAACATCCTCGATCAGGGACATGCTTCAATTCCAACTGCTGGAACCTAGACATGCGTCATTAGATTCGAACGCCATAGATGGGGTAATGGGGGTATATAAAAGGACTCACTTCTCGCTCTTAGAATGGAAATAGATCCCACTAACTTCTCCCTTTAGTTGGTTGAAGCATATATAGTAGAACCCTTCGAAAGAGGCACCGGTGATCGTCCGGACCCGATGATCTGGAACCAAGAAGTGCTCCTTCCATCGCATAAAGATATTCTCCTTTTGTGCGACATCATTGATGGTGACAGGACCCTTGCGGGCAGATTTGTAAAACGGTCGAAAGGCATTGAACTTGGACCAGTGGCTTAGGTCTACCTTGGCGCTCGCGCCCCAGTCATCGTGTTTAGTATAGAAGCTATACTTGGATCCGATGATTTCGCCCTCGAAATATGTGGTAAGGGTCGGGTGGTCTTCGGTCAATCCTGTCAACGAGAAATGACATGTGTTAGCTATGACGCAACGGGAATGTGAGACTTGGCCTGTCAAACCTTGGATGCGCAAGTAGCCGCAGAGAAAAGATTCGCGCATATCGACATGCTTAATCTCAACCTGGACTTCGTAGACCTGTCTTTCGGACTGCTGCGTGCCGTGGAATCTGCTGCCAGGGCGCAGGTACGACGAGGGGGAGATGGGTATTGTCTAGGAAAAGAGTCAGCCGCTGGCGTTTGACACGGCAGCTGGAATGCATGTGTATCAGTACCCTTAAACTCGAGTAGTCAACCCCCATAGATGGGGAACTATATCCATCCTCTTGCATCGTCCAATCCGCTGAGTCGGGCTCACGAACTATTGAGCCCGCATTCTCGACATGCAAGCGCCCCGACGTAGCGGATGACTCTCGGCTCAAGTGATAATTAGGCTCGATCTCTGGGTTCTTGAGGTCATCGCCGTCTTGCCTGTTTGGCACTACGGTCGATACCAGGGCGCCACTGGGCAGCGGTCTGCGAGGCACCGCTGCGGGCCTGGGTGAAGGCTGGATAGATGCCTGGCCGCTTAATAGCATGGATTCGTCCGGAGTAGGACCGTCGCGAGAGTGGTCGGACGAATATGTGGCAGGCGAGGCAGCAGCTGTCGACGGGCTTTGGCCCACCTCAATGCCAGGAGCCTGCGGTCGCGTGGTGTCGTGTGTCTGCCGGGCAGGATGCGGCTGATCGTCAGGGCATGTCGAAAAGGCGTACGGAGGAGGCGTCGCTTGATCCGGGGGTTGATTGGAAGATGGGGTAGGCATCTTCAGGGTCCTGGGTCCGAAGGCTGTGGTTGGAATGTGTAGATCGGGTATCTCGATGACACTGGCGCGCGACGACAGCAATGACAACAGCAGCAACGTGCAAGTGGCCTGTCTGTATCCAATTTCACGGCTGTTCGTCTGCCGCGCTCAAATAGAAATGGCGTCCTTGAACTGCGCTTACAAGGATGGGAAGAAAATGATCAATCAGCACCGGTAGAGGAGGTCGCGGTGCGATAAGAATCATCGATATAAGGCGGTGTTTAACTCCCAGGCGTAGCGGGATCGCTCATATAGCTGGGAGGGGCCTTTAGGAACAAGAAGCAACATGCATCGCGAAACCGCACGTGCTGGGGAGGGCAAAGGAGATGAAGGGGAGAGAATAGATAGAAGGATAGAAGAGAGCTTGGGGAGTGGTGATGGGGAAGAGGCGAGGTCGGTGGGTGATTGATGGATGAGATCGCCTGGCTTTTCCTCGGGAGGCGAAGTTAGAGAGAGGTAAGGTACCTCGTAGTTAGGCTTGGTTTGCTGGCGTACTACTACTTCGTAGAGGTATCCAGAATTTACTGAAGACGGCACGCCACGTCCGCAATCTCCAAATACAATGGCACAAAAAGAGATACCAATTGGCGCTAGTGCATATGCGTGACCCTGGAGGTAGCTCTTGACACGATCAAAGTACTACACACGATTAGGTACTACTGCCGCTTAGCCCAGTCGACAGGTCCAGGGGTTGAGCTGGGGGCAAAATTGGGGATCTGTCGCCAGCTTGCGCCCTGTGGGCAGCTCACAATGCAATGGGGTTTGTGGGGATACGGTGCTTTTAGCGGAGGACGGACGACCGGGAATAGTAGCTGATATGGAAGGACATTGGAGCCATTGATCGGTTGGGCAGCTAAGAATATTTATTGAAGAACTTTTTTTTTATATGAAGAAGAGTGCCGACATCAACCCCACTTTAGAGCTATGATATCCGATCCTTATCGTCTACTTGTCTTAAGGAATTAAAGAATGAGAAATTCTTGATATAGCCGACCAATTTACTCTGTTGTCAGCTTCTACACACACCTTTCAGTAGTCAAATATTGGACTAATAAACCTGCACTCGGCTGTTTGCAAGGTTTCAGCCGCCAAGAATTCCATAAGTATCTCTGAATACCACCTGCATTTTCGAGATACAAAGGCAATCACAAGCATCAAAAGTGGCTATGAGCGAGCTGTGCCAATATATCAAGCCTTTACTTCGTACACCGAAACGTGTTGACTTTCCTGATGACAGTAGCAATCTAATGGACGGCATTGCGACTGAGAATGCCAATTATATCCGGCACTCTGTGGTGCTATTGTCGCTTGCATCACAGCTCATATTCTTCACTTCACCCTTCTGTGCTGTTTCTATCCCTCCACCGTTCCCCGCAGAGATCGCATGCAGCTAACGCATATGCTCGCACACCTGACTCAAACAAATGCACTGTTTTCTTTTTCAATTATCCTATGCGCCGTACCGCACCCTTGCTGACCACTATCCTGCATTTCACGTTTCTGCCATCATCATTCCATGCAGTTTTCTCCCTTTCTATGAGATAAGTGGGTATCATGCTTCTGCTTGCTTCCCCAACCCCTTCCTGTATTGCCCTTAAATCGGCTTAATCTTGAAGTGAAGCGCTATGAGACTGAAAACAAGTGCTTTGAGATCCTGAACAAGGTAGTAAAAGACTCGTAGGCCTTCGGGGTCGGCAGATTCGGTGACATCGACCAGGGATCCTATCTTGGCCGTCTATGCAAGAGTTAGGCATGCACTGTTGCTGTCAAGGGGTCAATGTGACAAACCTCAAACGAAATGTGATCGCCCCCCAGTCTAATTTCCAGCTCTTGTCGGCCGTCCTTGTTCTTTTGAGGCCACTTGGAGTCGTCTTCCTTGATGATTTCGCTGGTCTTGATGATGCGCTTGATTTCGTCGATAATCGTGGAGCTCACGCACACTGGCAGTTCGTACTGATTAGTCCTGCTGGTTCTTATTGATAACCCGAGAAGTCTTGTATAAATCATCCTCCTTGCTTGCTGGGTCTCTCCGCTCTCTTACTTTCTTTGCGAATCAAGCTGTCGTTTCGGTAGTTGGAGTTGTTTGCGTATCTGGCCACTGCGCTGCGTCCATCACCAACGACACGGAAGTCGAACTCTGGGGACGGTCCGGGTTAGAATCGCCACTTGAACGGTAAACAATCGTGCTCGTCTGTATGCCATACCTAGAAACTCATGGCCAAACCGGCCCATATGGCCGGAGCTTTGTCTATGCATTAGCAGTTGTTGCGAGCAATTATTCACAGGATAAACTCACTAGTAGCGCAGGTAGAACTGGTCGTTTGGGGCGGACATGGTTACTGTCACGGGCTTCGTTGTCAAGCTGGAACGGAGCCGTGTCCCGCGCAAGGCTGCTGAATCCAACTTACAGATAGATTCGCGCTTGTCAAATGGTGGGGCGGACACGGCAGAACGAGTGCGGTGAGACCCTGGAGCCGGTATGATGCCCGCCTATTTTCGTAGTTCGTACGAAGTAGGTACTACGAAGTACTCCGTACTGCTGAGCTTATGCCATCACGTGATACTCCGCGCGGTCCCAGGCTTCGCTTAGTGCCACCTGTTCCAGGAGCCATCAGTAGAGCCAGATCATTGAAAGTTGGAGTCGCCCAACATCAAACATCGGAGCGTTGGCCAGTTACCTAGATAATCTCTCGGTGACTCTGGCGGCTTTAGCCCTGGAATTGGTGCTGCTGCGACACTCCGGTTCATGGCTCTGGTGAGCTACAGCTCTTCTCTGTCTCTTTGAAGTTGGTCTCTTCAGCTCCTCCGACTTACCTGTCCTTGAACCCCTTATCGTCCCCCCACCGCCGACTCGAACTTCGATCCTCCCCGTCCTCGCTCGACCTCTTTGATCCTTCGCTCTACAAACTACACAATCAGGCAACATGTCTGGGTTTCTGGAAAACGCCTACAGCCTGGTGCACCAGGACAATGCGGCCGACGTGCCGTCACTCTCCGACCTGCGCATGCAGCTGGAGAAGGGCACTGACGAAAGCAAGGTCGAGACCATGAAGCGCATATTGACTATCATGCTCAACGGCGACCCGATGCCTTCACTGCTCATGCACATTATCCGATTCGTCATGCCATCCAAGTACAAGCCACTCAAGAAGCTCCTTTACTTCTACTATGAGATCTGCCCCAAGCTGGACTCAAGCGGGAAGCTGAAGCAGGAGATGATTCTGGTTTGGTAGGCTCCCATGCGCCATTGTCTATGCCGTGATGCAACATGGCACAATTTGACTAACTTCTTGGTGAAGCAACGGCATTCGAAACGATCTGCAACATCCAAACGAGTACATCCGCGGAAACACCCTGCGCTTCCTGTGTAAGCTCCGTGAGGCGGAACTTATTGAGCCCCTCCTTTCCTCAGCGCGGTCTTGCCTAGAACACCGTCATGCATATGTCAGAAAGAATGCGGTCTTCGCCGTTGCATCCATCTATTCACACTCTCCATCTCTCATCCCGGATGCCGCGGAGCTCATTGCAACTTACTTGGAGACTGAGTCGGATGCGACCTGCAAGAGGAATGCCTTCGCGGCGCTAGCCAGCATCAACCACGATGCCGCACTTCTATATCTCAGCTCTGTCTTCGATGGAATACCCAACGCAGAAGAGTTGCTGCAGTTGGCTGAGCTCGAGTTTATCCGCAAGGATGCCGTGCAGAACTCGCAGAACAAGGTAGATGACATCTTGTGCTCTCAAGCTCAAGCTGGATGTTGGCTGACTGTGACAGGCCCGATATCTTAGATTAATTTTCGACTTGCTGGAAGCCGGTGCCTCCACAGTCGTGTATGAGGCAGCATCTTCCCTAACCGCGCTGACAAACAACCCTGTTGCGGTCAAGGCCGCCGCCGCCAAGTTCATCGAGTTGAGCATCAAGGAGGCTGATAACAATGTCAAGCTTATTGTACTCGACCGAGTCGACCAGTTACGGAAGAGGAATGAAGGTGTTCTGGATGATCTAACAATGGAGATCTTGCGCGTGCTCTCTAGCACAGATATTGACGTTCGAAAGAAGGCCCTTGAGCTAGCTCTGGCAATGGTTACTAGCAAGAATGTTGAGGAGGTCGTTCTCCTGTTGAAGAAGGAGCTGTCCAAGACAGTTGATCAGGAGTATGAGAAAAACTCCGAGTATCGATCCCTCCTCATCTACTCGATACATCAATGCGCCATCAAGTTCTCCGAGGTTGCTGCGAGTGTTGTGGAGCTGCTCATGGACTTCATTGCCGATTTCACAAACTCATCCGCTGTCGATGTTATCAACTTTGTCAAGGAAGTCGTCGAGAAATTCCCCGAGCTCCGAACCACCATCGTCCAGCGTCTTGTTTCAACGCTCAGCGAAGTTCGGGCTGGCAAGGTCTACCGTGGAATCATGTGGATTATCGGCGAGTACTCACTGGAAGAGAAGGACATCCGAGATGCTTGGAGGGGAATCCGTGCCAGTCTGGGCGAAATCCCCATAGTGGCATCAGAGCAGCGGTTGTTGGAGGAACATGACAGCGACGAAAAGAAGGATGATCAGGTTAATGGCCGTTCAAAGCCTGCCGCTCCAAGTGGCTCCCGAAAGGTTCTCGCCGACGGCACATATGCGACGGAGACAGCGCTCACCAGCCAGTCTTCTGCTGCCGCCAAACTGGAGGCTGTCAAAGCCGCTGACAAGCCACCTTTGCGACAGCTCATCCTCGACGGAGATTATTACTTGTCTACTGTCCTGTCATCCACTTTGGTGAAGCTGGTAATGCGGCACTCTGAGATCTCAGCTGATGAGGCGCGAACCAACGCCCTCAGGGCTGAGGCCATGCTCATTATGATTTCGATCCTCCGTGTCGGACAATCGCAATTTGTGAAGGCGCCAATCGACGAGGATTCTGTTGATCGTATTATGGCCTGCGTGCGCTCACTGGCCGAATTCAATGAGAAGAAGGAGTTGGAAAATGTGTGGCTTGATGATACCCGCAAAGCATTCCGTGCCATGGTCCAAGTTGAGGAGAAGAAACGCGCTGCGAAGGAGGCCTTTGAGAAGGCCAAGACTGCTGTACAGGTTGATGATGTGATTCAGATCCGCCAGCTCTCCAAGAAGAACACGTCCGACAACCTGGACGAGATCGAGATGGATTTGGAGAGGGCAACCGGTGGCGAGGGAGGCGCAGAAGATCTTAGCTCCAAGCTTAGCCGTGTGGTGCAGTTGACCGGCTTCTCTGACCCCGTATATGCCGAGGCATATGTCAAGGTTCATCAATTTGATATTATCCTGGACGTTCTCCTGGTCAACCAGACGACCGAGACCCTGCAGAACCTGTCTGTCGAGTTCGCGACTCTGGGCGACCTTAAGGTTGTGGAGCGGCCAACGACCCAGAACCTCGGACCACACGACTTCCACAACGTCCAGTGCACAATCAAGGTCTCATCAACGGATACCGGTGTCATCTTTGGCAATGTAGTCTATGATGGAGCACACTCGACTGACACGAACGTGGTCATCTTGAACGATCTGCACGTGGATATCATGGACTACATCCAGCCAGCCACATGCACAGAGACTCAATTCCGAACCATGTGGACGGAGTTTGAGTGGGAGAACAAGGTCAACATCAACTCCAAGGCTAAGTCGTTGCGCGAGTTCCTAGAGCAGCTGATGGCCTGCACGAACATGAACTGCCTGACTCCTGAGGCAAGTCTGAAGGGAGATTGCCAGTTCTTGAGCGCAAACCTGTACGCTCGCAGTGTATTCGGTAAGTACATGTCGTTTTTTTAATAAATGTGAAAAAGGCTAACCCTTTAATAGGCGAGGATGCGTTGGCCAACTTGAGTATCGAAAAGGAGGGCGAGGACGGGCCTATTACGGGTTTCGTGCGGATAAGGAGCAGATCCCAAGGCCTGGCCCTCAGCCTAGGCTCATTGAAGGGCCTGAATAAGATTGGCTCATCAGCATAAGCTTTAGGGAATAGATGAGATGCAAATGTTTGTTGATTTTCGCGATTGAATTGAACACCCCCTCTTTGTCGGGGTCAGCGGAGGGATGATGATAACTGCCTTATAGTAGACCGGCTAGATGGTGGTTCCCGGGATGTTAACGACACAAACAGACTTGAGGAGTCAGGAGGGTTTTTAGGTGCATGGGCGAGGAGAGAAAAAAGAATTTCAATGATGGCTGAATTAATGGCCTGTTTTTTTTTCTTTATTGTCGCATCACCGAAAAAGAGAAGTGTGTGGATGTATGTACGTAGCAGATAACAATCTCGACCATGTTGAAACATTCAATGATAGAGAGGCACCCTTTTGCGATTTATTTTTACTGAAGATGCCCACATTAGGGCAACCAAGAGTTGATATTAGATGGGCTACATGAAGAGAGCATGATCTTGACAGCAAAGCCAGTTTCCTTTCTTTGCTCTTCCGATAGCCAGGGTGCGATGTATGCACAAAGCGGGTATTGTGAGATGTGAAAAAGAACAATGCTCCTCTGAACTCCACGACATTAAACAAAGGCGACAGACCTAAAGGTGGGAAAGAGAAAAAATGGGGGTATTATCCAGACATGACCAAAACCAAATTGCAAAAGGTGGAAAAAAAAGGGGGGGAAGAACTAGTTGGGCCAGTCTCTAAAGTGCTTCAAGTTTAGCAGTGATGAGTTGACCAGTGTCCTCAATAGAGGTTGATTGTTCTTATGCTGATTTTTTTTTTTTGGGGGGGGGGGGGGGTTTGATTTT
>JAOALB010000114.1:0-190569 GCA_025331125.1 Mycogone perniciosa
GACATCCCAACGTCAGGAAATTGACTCTTCTGTCTGGTGAGGCTGATGAAGGGATTTAAGACGGGTTGGACAGTGAGTAACAAAATCCAATATAGATTCAATCTCCATAGAGCGGCTCGGCTAGATAACGGAGACTTCCGCGCCACCGGCAACGCTGTTTTCCATGATATTTTGGCTGCCATGCTTGTCGGTGAGTGAGAGTGGGTTACTCAAATGCAGCGGGCGGTAAGGACGAGAAAGCAGGAACACTGTGCGATGTACTTATAGCAGGCGGTAAATAAAAGTGGGGTTGCTCAAATGTAGTAGGCGGTAAAAGCCAGGGAGCAGCGGAGTACGAAGTATACTGTGCAGGTACGCTTATGGCAGGCGGTCACTGGACGAAATTTCTAAACGTTGTCACAGCAACAGTTCCTATTAGGCGGCTCTTTGTCTATGCTGCGAACTAAGTATTAACTATTCCCTTAGTCTAAGCCGCCTCAGACGCAAGGTCCCTGTCATCTTTGGGTACTTTAATATCGCGATGAAGAAAACGAAACAAGCAAGCAAAGCATTATAGACAGTCGCCAAGAGTTTTAACGATAATTGTTTCAGAATAAGCCAGAGAGTAATATACTGCCGTGCTTGTTAATAAGTGCAGTTTTATCGCCTAATAGACTATCTAAGCATCTATTTATCTATTATATTTATTACCTAATAGTGCTATTAATAGACTGCTTTAAAAGAAATAGGCCTATTCCTTAAGTTGCAAGCAAGTATTTTACTTTATTAATATTATCTTTATTACCCTTGTCCTCTAGCTATCCCTACTATTCTGTATTGTATCTTAAAGCGCCTTAAATCCTTTATTTAAACTATAAATACTGCTATACCGCCCTTTTAAATGCATTAAAGCACTATATTAAGAAATAGCTATTTGTTATAGTTAGCACTAATAGTATACTTATATATCTAAAGTAAAGAGTTAATTTCTCTTAGCTTTCTTTTATTACCTAGCAATATTATACAGGGTAGCAAATAGCGCTATATATTATACTTTTTGTATATAGTGGCCTTAACCTTACAGTACTTATATTTTAAAATACCTCTATTATTATTATTTACCTCCCTTTACCCCTTTCCCTTTTTTATAATAGTTACCTTAAATAAAAGGTAATAAATATACTTTATACTGCCTTTAATAGTATTGCTAGGCTTAATAACTAAAGGTTATTAATATATTTAAAGGCACCTTTATAAGTATTTAAATACTTTAAAATTAAGGTTATATTATTATTTATATAATCCTTTTTAACTAATTATATAATTTATTACTTTACTTAAACTATTACTTTTAGTTTATTTTCTACTATTATTACTAAACTATTAATACTATTTAATGAAACTTTAAGGCAATTTATAATTTTAACTTATCCTTTATTTTCTATACTTTTAACTAGTATTTTTCTAGTAAGGTTTATAAATATCGCTAGCTTAATATATTTCTGCTTTTATTTTTAATATTTAAAAAATTATTATTTTTATTAATATTAAAGATTATATAGTTATTAGTTTAAGTAAATTACTAATTTATATAACTTAAAGAGTTAATATTTAAAGCCTCTTTATAACTGCCTTAAAGAGTTATAGGTTATCTATATAGATTATAATGCCCTTTTAAGATATTATATTTAAGTTAAGTATAATATATATTATCTTTAAATAGTAGACTTTGCAATAAATATATATAATAAACCATTATACTATTATATTAATAGGTAAAAGAATAGGCTAATAATTGCATTTCTAGCAATTATTATAATAGTACTAACTATATATAAAGGAAATATACTTAGAATATAATACGATATCCCTTTCTTTTAGGGCTTATCCTTAAGCTTAAGGCAATAACCAGATAGGGGACCAATCTATCCTTTAGGTCTATACAGTTATTCTATCCCTTAAGTATATACTATAGTTGCTATACCTGCCTACAGCACTGTTATATAGTAGGCTTATTAGTGGCGGAGGTCTATAAATTACGGAACATAATACAATTTGAACCTAAGGCCACCAGCTATATACAATTATTGTATAATAAACTATTATACTGTTACGCTAACCGGTAAAAGAATAGGCTAATAATTGCATTTCTAGTAATTATTATAATAGTACTAACTATATATAAAAGAGATATACTTGGAATATAATAATATAGGGCTTTAAAGAGGGCTAAATAAAAAATTAAATATAACCTATATTAATTAATATTACGGCACACGGAACAGCGGGTCAAGGTAATATCTTTATTGTGCTTTAAATAAGGCAAGAAGCTATAAAAATATAATTCGGAGGTATAGGACTAAGCCATTATATAAGGATGCATATAATGCTAATAAGTTATTAGAGGGCAGGTTTAGTGCTGTAATAGTACCCCCCCCTTTTAAACTTTATTTGCCTTTAAATAGCTATTCTAAAACTATATATATTCTAATCCTCCTATTATATTAATTCCGTTATAAGCGGCTGCTGCATTGCAGGTCTAGCTAGTTGGTTATTTTCCTTTTTTTAACCTAAGCAGGCAGGCCAGGCTTGTCGGGGTTTTTTATATAGTATTCTAAAAGGGTAGCGTCTTGTCCTTTAAAGTCTTTCGCGGGTTGCCAGTTTAGTATATAGTGTTTCTAGGCTATATAATAGTATAGGCTATCTTTATTATAGCAGTTAAAGATATTATTAAATTCCTACTTTTCTACTACTTTATTTATTTTATTATCTCTTTTAAAGATTTATCCCTATATATTCTTATTCTCTCGCTTATTAATAGCGTTTTATCCTAGTAAATATATTTATTAGCCTGCTTTATTAACTGCTAGTAGTTTAAAGAGAGAGTTATAGAATATAGGGAAAATGCGGATATAGTTAAAGAGTTTGAGTTAGTAGGCTTAAGGGTATATATTAAGGATTTTATATAGGCTTACCTATTTATTATCTCCTTTTTTATTAAATGGTTTATTTTAAGGTATTTAGTCTTTAACTATACCTTTTTGCTAACTGCGAATTAATATAAGTCCTTTTTTAATATATTAACTGCAGCTTTATATTAAGCGATTAATTATACTATAAAGGCTTTTAGTTAATTTAGGATTTATTAAAAATGCTTAGCTATAGTATTTACTTTATAGAAACTCCTTTTTTAAGTAATAGATAGGTTTAATAGGTAAAGGTTTAAAGGCTTAACTTTTAAATATAAATAAAAACTATAATTTGCAAAAAATAGTAAAGTTTTTATTATTTTAGATATTTAATTATTTTAAGTAAACTCTGCAAATAATAACTAGTCTATTTAATTATTTTAATAAAAACTTATAAACTGCTTAAAATACTGCTTTACTTTTATATTTAATTATTTAATTTAGCTATTAATCTTTAAATAATAGGCTAAAGAATATTTAAAGTGGATTTTAAGTTATTAAAATAGCTGCTTTTAAAATTTAAATATAAACTAAATACTGCAGTTTAATATAATTATTTTTAAGGCTTTATATAAAGTATAGACGTATAAAATAAAGGCATTAGCAAGTTTTTTAGTATTAAGTATATAAATAGCAATAAAATAGTGTATCTTTATTAAATAGTATACTATTATAAAGATATTTTTATAAACTAAGCTTTACTGGTTATAGTCGGGCAATAATATAATATAGTTTACTAAGATATTACTTTAAGCTTAGAATAATACTAGTAATAGTTTTAGGAATCTTAAAGGAGCGGACTTATTTAACTTTATTTAAAAGTATAGGTTATAACTTTTAATAAAAGTATTAATATTAGCTAATATTTGCAGCTATTAGTATATATAGTTAAAAAGGTTTAGTGTTTTTATTTATCCTAGGTATCCTTTTAGCCTAAAAGAGTATATTTAATATATAATTTATATTTTTACTTTATTTATTAATAAAAGGAAAAGTTGTTTTTAATAATATATTTAATTACTGCAGATTTAAAAGTTTTATATAGCTGCCTTTAAATTACCTTAAATACTTTTAAGCTATTATTAAATAGCTAGGTTTTAAAGCGCCTGCATTATAATACTTACTATATTTAATATTTTATAGGCTTTATTAATTATTCTATTAATTAATATCTTTAAATCTAGGATTAAAGTGCTAGTTATTACAGTAAAGAGGTTTTTATTATCTATACTTCCTGTAATATTGGTATAGATATAAAGGTTAAAGCAGCTTTTTAAAAGTAAGGTTTTTTTTTAATTAGCTATTATTTTAATTTAACTTTATTAAAATATTTTAAAATCTCTTACTTAATATATTAGGCTTTACTGCTTTTAACTTAAATTAATAAATAATCCGGAAATTATATTAAAATAAGAATTTAAACTAGCAGATTTATCTTTAATTTAATATTTTAATAGTTATAAAGTATTTTAGGTTTTTATAGTTTATAATAATCTTGAATTTATTTTTTATACTTTAAAGCTTAAAGCGCTATTCTTTTAATAATTTAATAATAGCTAGCAGTTTTTTATTATAAATTTTATAATTGCATTTAGTAAATAAATGCTTTAATAAAAAATATACTATTAGTTATAGGATATTATTTTTATTATATTAAAAGAGAATATTACCAGATACCTAGTTTAAGGCGTTTATTTCTAAAACTATCTTTTTATTATAGTTAAAAAAAGCGAGGATTAAGGCAGTTATAAACTGGGTTTTAAAGCGGTTAAACGCAGCGGTATAAAGTTCTGTTTAATTCTATAGTATATCTTTTCTTAAAAGGTTATTTAAGGGTTTACAGATATTAAAAAAGTCTTTAATAAACTGCTAATAGAAATTCGTAAAACCTAAGAAATATTAAAGTTCGCAGAGGTTTAAAGGTCTCTTTTAACTTATAATTGCAGCTACTTTTTTAAAGTCTATCTCGATATTATAACTTATAATAATTAAGTTAAAGTATTTTATTTTTATTATTTTAAATTTGCATTTTTTAATATTAACTTAAAGACCTATATTAATTAATCTATCTATAACTTTCTATATATATTATTAATATTCCTTTTATATAGCTAAATAGACTAAAATATTATTAATGTAGGCTATATAAGTTTTATTAAATAAATTATATAAAGTATAGTTAATATAGTATTAAAAAGAGGCTAGGGTATTATAAAGGCTAAAAGGCATAATAAAGGTTTTAAATAGCTTAAACTAGGTTATAAAAGCTATCTTTTATTTATATTTTTTTATAATTTTAAATTTATTAAAAGCAGCTATTATATCCAGCTTAATATAAAATCTAATATTATATAAAGCATTTAATATTTCCTGGATTAGCGGCAATAGGTAGCGATTCTTTATAGTAATATTATTAAAGCTTTAATAGTTTTAGTAAATGCAGATACCTCTTTTAAGTTTTACAGTAAAAAGTAAAGGGGCAGTATATTTTACTTTAAATTCTTTAATAAATCCTTTAATTAAATTGTTATTTAACTATTTTCTTATAATTTAAAGTTTATTTAATAATATTAAATAGTTCTTTTAATATAGTAGTTTTTTCTTTAATAAAAGCTTAATTTTATAATCCTATAATCTTTTAAAGGGAAGTTTATTTACTAGTTATAAAAGGAAGCTAATAATTTTATTTTATAGTTAATTAAGAAGTTTCTTTTAAATATTACTTTTTATTAATTCTAGCTTTACTTTTATAAACTTATTAATATTAAACTCTAATATCCTTTAAAAGTACTTTCTGTTATAGCAGTATATAAAGAATTTGTAAAAAGCTTAAAAGAATAGTGCTTATACCGCTATAAAGCTGCCCTATCTTTATAATACACTTGTAAAGGTATCTTTATTAAGCTCTAGTAGTTAGTATACTTTATATTCCTACTTTTATATATCTTCTGCTAGGTCTGCTTAAGTTAATTTTATATACTAGGCAGATAAATCTTTATAAAACTAAATAAATAATATTATAGCAGATATTTAGATATCTATTAAGTTAGGTCGCTTATATAGCGCTACCGCTATAGGCTTATTAAGTATTAGTATACTTAGCTTAAAGAGTTATATTAGGTTGCGTTAGCGTAAATATTAACAGCTATTAACCATAGGCATTATTAAAATTAGTATTAAAGGCTTATTTAATATTATTTATACCTTAATCTTTAATCCTTTACAGTTATTAAGTTAATAAATGCAATAGTAATTTTACTTTAATATTAATATAAAGTTAATATATAAGTCTTTTTCTCCCTATTAAGGCATTATCTCTTTTAACATACTCTTAATATAGGCTTAAAATTTAACGTTCTTTTTATCCTTTTTTTTATCCTTTTTAATATATTATTTTATTTCTCGCTAATAGTATAAAGTATTAACTTTAAGGGTTTGCCTAAAATATTAATATTATATAAAATAATTATTAAGTTAAAGATTATCGGTATAATATAGGTTTAAAAGTAATAATTTATTAAATAATATTATAAATTAAAGGTAACTATTAATATAAGCTAGTTAATATTAAGATTATATTACTATAACTATAGTATTTTAAAGATAAAGGGGTTTTAATTTAAAAGATTAGTAATAAAAAATATATATAGCTCTCTATATTCCCTTATTCCTATATTTAAAATTATATAGTTAGTAAACTATACTCCTGCTTTACTATTAGCTAAAATAAAGCTCTGTAATTTAGGCAATTGCATTATTAAGATTTAAAACTTTTAAAGAAAATGCTGGTTTATAAAGCCTTATACTAAACAGCTACTATTAATAAAGGTTAATACAGTTATTAATAAGTATATAAAGAATAATATAATATAAATAAATAGTAATTTACGATTTATAGCATTTAAAATTAATAGTTTATTATTAATAATAATCTATTATATCTATAAAGGCATTAGATTTATAGGCTATTCCGATATTCTATTATACTTTTTAATATAATATTATTAGGAAGCTACTCTTTTCCCTGCCTTCCTATATTAAAAGTTATATCTTTATAGGCAAATGTATCGCTAAAGGTAATTAATCCTTTAATAAAGCCAGTCTTATTAATATAGCATAAAAATAGGTTTTTATAGTATAATAGGTTATTTCCTTAGGCTAAAAAGTATTAGTATTGCAGGAACTAGAGAGTAGGAATTTATAATGCCGGTATACCTTTTCCCTGGCTTAGGATATATACCCTGCCTTAAGGCGCTATAGTGCTATTGCCTTAATATATTCTATATCCTAGGAAGCTGCCACTATATCCCTATAGGGTTTAAAGTCTTATAGTATTAGCTTTTTACTTTTCTATATAGTTATTAACTATATCTTAACTGCTATAATAGTAATATAAGTTATAGAGTTATTAGTATTTTTTATATTATAAGGTAAAGGATATAGTATTTAACTATATAGGATCGCCTATATCTTTTTACTTTAAAGGGTTTAGCTTATTTTAAGGCAAAGTTTATTAAAGAGTATAGTTACTGTTTAGCTTTTTAAACTTATAGTTACCTTTAAGTTTAATATAATAGGCCTGCTTTTTAAGGTTATTATAAACTTTTTAATTAAAAGTTCTTTAAATAGACTAGTTATTTTTACTTATAGGCTTATTGCTTTTATTAATAAAGGCAGCGGCTATCTCTTTAAATATTTTAATATAAAAGGCGTTAACCTTTTAAGTATTAGTTTTGCTAGTTTAGGCTGCTAGTTTATAAAATTTAATAATAAAGTTCTAGAATAGTTTATTTACTATATAATAGGTATTAAACTCTTAAATAGCGGATTATAAAAGGTTAAAAGTTTTATATTATAAGTCTAAGAATTTAATAAAAGTTTTACTATTTCTTTATTTTTATATTATACAGTTATCCTTTTTTATTATAATATAGTTAAATACCTTTTATATTAAATTATAGGCATTACTATCTAGTTAACTGCTAATATAAAGGATATATTTATAAAGGGTATTAAAATATTTAGTATTAATTATAATATTATATAGTATAGTAAAACACTAGTTTATATATTTCTATTAATAAGTTTTTATATCTTTATCTTTAATATTAAATTTATTTTTAAGGTTATTAGTTTAATACTTAAAGATATTATTACTTTTAACTTTAATAAGCTTATTAATTATATTATTTTAGCTTTAAACTTTATATTAGGCAAGCTTTAGGTTTTTAATAATAGTAGTATTTTCAGCCTTTTTTTATTTTAAAGCTATATTAAAGTTATACTTTTAGTTTTAAAAGTAATTAAAGATAATATTAAAGAACTACTTAAATTCTAGTATTTAAAGCTATAGGGTTAGGTTATAGTTATTATTATAAGCTTTTAAAATAGTATAGATATAAAGCTAGTCGCAGAAGTAATTAGTAAGCCTTGCTTTTTAATTAAGGTCCCCCTCTACGCCTTCTATTCTCACTTTAATATTTTTAGGTTAAACGCAGGCTAAAGAATTAGGTATAGGCTAAAAAGCTAGGCTAAAGTATATTCTTTACTGCAGGGATATAGGCTTTTAGGCTTAAGGTTTTACTATAGTTAGGGATTAGTGAATTTCCTGTAAAATATAAGGCTCTTTATAGTATTGCGACTAAGCTATTAGCGACTTTATTAATTCTTTTTAGGCAAGGTTAAAGGCTAAAGGTAATAGCGCAGTTATTATAGGAAGGTATAAACTATTATAGTATATAGAATAGCAGGTTAAAGTAATATCTTTATTATGCCTTAAATAAGGCAAGAAGCTATAAGAATATGGTTTAGAGGTATAAAACTAAGCTATTATGTAAGGATATATATAATACTAATAAGTTATTAGAGGGCAGGTTTGGTGCTGTAACAATTAACTTAGACTATTAAAGGATTAATAAAGCTACTATTTTAATTTATCGCTAAATAAATATATTTAAAATAATAGGTATATATATTTATAATTAAACTAATTTTACTATAAATATTATTACTACTATTATAGTTATAGTAAGTTAATAATAGGTAATAATAAAAATTATTATAAATTATATTTATATTATTAGTTAATATTAAGGCAATATTATATGTATTTAGTTAATATAGTTAAGAATTATATTTAATAATAAAAGATAATTTTAGTTATTTTACTTTTATTTAATTATTAATATTATTATTATTTTAAGTATTATTTAATAGTTACTTTATTTATATTAAAATAATAATAGTAAAAGCAAATATATTTAAAGCTGGCAGGGAAAGTAAAGTATTATTATAAACTTTATATAAGTTAATACTATAAGTTTAGTCTAGCAATTATATAATAATAGCAGCTCTAGACTTAATAAATCCTGTTTACTTTATAATATTATTAGTAATTTACTGCTTTATAGTAAAACTAAAAGTTATTATAATAAAGATTAAATAAATTAATATTAAAGATATTTTATTAGCCTTTTTATCCTTTATTTCTTTATTTATAATTTTATTAGTCTCTTTTATTATATAAGTATAGTAGGAAATAGTTACTTTAATTTTAGTTACTATTTTATTAGGGGTAACTAATATACTTAATGCATTTATAGTCCTTTTTACTAACCTACCTAAGTAAAGTTAATTGCTTATTTAAGCAATTACTAGATTAAGGAGGTATAAGACTATAAAGATAAACAGATAGACCTAGTTTAATAAAGATTAACCCGCGTTCTCCCTCAATACACTACCCCTACCTATATTTTTACAGCTATTAAGGCGTAAAGAGGTAACCGTTAGTTACTTTCGACTGCAGACATTATAATCAAATGATTCGCAGTATCTTTTAGCCTTTATATTACTTAATTACGGCTTTATAGTTCTATTAAGAGCGCGGTTCCCGCGCTTTATTCCGGTTATTGTTGGTGTATATATGTTTGGAGCGCTGATTCCCCCTCGACAAACTATATAGGATTAGTTTAATAGGTAAAGTTGTTAAAAAGGAGGGCTAAAAAGCAAGGATTTCAGTGTAAATAGATAACCTTCCTATTCCGGCTAGACCCGGAATTAGGCCCGATACTAGGACCGAGTTCCTGGAGGAACTTTGGTGTAAGTCAAGAAATTTCTATTATCTTTAACGATAACAATTAAGCTAGGACTAGCTACCCTGCCTACCCTAGACTTAATACAATAGGCATAATGGCTATTGTGAAAAATCTGACTAAAATGGTTTCCTGTTTGTATGGCCGTGAGTTGATTTGGACGATTTTCTATATAAATGAATTTTGCAGAAAATAGGAATAAGGCCACAAACCCAATTCTGCTGCTGCATTCCTATTATTTAGTCGGAGGACTATTATAGAAGACAAAGCTATTGTTTATACAATCACTTCTATACTGGCCGCATATACACTAAATACTTTATAGCTTCTAGCTATTAGATTATTTACAATTCAATTATTTATTTATTATTAGCCCAATTAGACTCTTAGTCGCTTCCTTATTGCTGTATTGTATACAGCTTCCTAAAAGCCACATATAAATAAGGTTCAGTATAACCTTATTATTTTAATAAAAGTAAATTAGTTAATAGAAATAAATAAATTGCCTATAAAGTTTTAAGCTATTTCGCTATTTATATTAAAACTAAAGCATTAGTTTATAAATTAAAAAAAGGATAGTATATTATTTAAGTAATTAAAATTAAAGTCTTTTATAATATATTAAAAAGATAGGTTATTACTATCAGCTTTTAATAATATAAGATCCTATTTATATCTCTTTAATATAGCAGCCATTTATTATAGCTTAAGCGGCCTTTAGAATTTAAAAATATATATTTTAAATTTAAAAGGGGCAGCTATAGTAAATAAAGGCAGGAATATTAAATATATTATAATTAAATATAAAAAAGAAATAAAAAATAGCCTTTCCTATTTATTTAAAAGTTAACCTTTTTTTTAAAGTTACTTATAAGGCTATAAATAAATATTAATATTATTAAGTCTCCTTTAAAAGTCCTTAACTAAAAGGAAAAAGCTGCTTACCCCTTTAATTTTTTATTTTATATAGATACCTATAATAATTTCTCTTTTATTTTATTGCAGCTATAATTATTTATATATTTTATTTAGTTTTAAATCTAGATTAAAATATAGAACCTAGTTTTAGTATAGCGGAGCTTACAGCTGTATAGTTAAGCTAAACTAGTAAAACAAGAGCTTTAGGCCAAGTAACTTAAGCAGGTCTATTTAGAAACGCTAAGTTATTTAAATTACTATTAGCTAACCCTTAAAATATAAGTATATATTTATACTATTAGCCTAAAACCCTTAAACTAAGTATTTTATAATGTCCTTATAATATATTAATATATAATATTATATATAGTAGGTTTATTTATAGAAGGCTTAACTTAGCTATTTTTATACTTCCTTTCTGTTAGGTTAATAGTTTAAAGAGATATATCCGCTTAGGCTAATAGGCTATATTAAAAGGATTAAAATAAATAATCATGTAAATAATTATTAGCCTATAAATAATAGAGATTGGTATAGTGTTTTTTTGCCCCCTTTAACCCTTTAATATATATTTTTATATTTTAAGTGTAAAATACTATAAAGTTACTATAGCTCGTAGGATTTAAAAGTTAATATAGCCCCTTTATACTCCTTTTATTTTTTTAAAGCTAAGTCTATATTTTATAAATTAATAGGCAGAGGGTAAAGGGCAAAGCTAATAACTATAACTTTAAAGCCTTATATTAACTATTCCAGGCCTATACTTTATTTAGGCAGCACTTTATTTACTATTGCCTTATCTTTAATTATCTTATAATACTAGATAAATAGTTTAAGCTAGAGGCTGTATAATAGTTAGGATAATGCTTTATTCTTTATATAATTAAAATTGTTTCTAGTGTAGCTATATATTTAATATTAGGCAGGTTAAAGGTTATACTATTTATTAGTTAAATTAATATAGATTAAGATCTATAGGCTTAAAGAAAATAGTATAAAGGGAGGTTTATATATTTCCTTTAAGTTAATTAGGGAAATAGTAAATTAAATTTAGCTAATTGTTAGGTACAAGTATATTAAGTCTATATTAGGTAGTTAATTGCCTTTTAAAATAGATATTTAGAGTATTTATAAGCTAAAGTACTGCTTTATTTATAATAATATTAATTTCCTATAATAGGCACTGCTTTACCTTTATTCCCCTCTATAAATTAAATTTATACTATAAAGACCTGCTAAGAATTTAATCAAGTATTAAATGTTATAATAAGATATAGATAAAGGTTAATAAAGGAGTATTATAACCTAACCAGGTTAAGGACTAGGTCTAGAAGAATATCGGAATAATAGGCTAATAGGAATATAATTATTAAAGTATATACCAAATTACTAATAATCAAAGATATATATAAGTAATTATAAACCTTAAATTATTAAAGATATAGCTATATTCTTTAATAATTATTATAACTCTCTTTTATATATATATAACTAGCTTATTATTTATTTAATATACTTATTAAAATAGTTGTTAACAATTATATTTGCTAAAACTACCTTTTTTATAAAATTATAATTATATTACCTTACTTAATATTTATCTTTACCCTCTTTATTAATATTAACCTATAAACCTTAGTTTAACTATTAAAAGTTAACCTAGATTATTATATATTAATAACTTTTGTTTAAAAAGCTATTAAAAATTTTAAGTAATATTATAAATATATTCGCTATAGTATCCTCTTTTAATATTTTACCCTCTATTCTGCCTTTTTATTATAGATAAAATAATAAAAAAGATAATAATATAAATAAAAGTAAAGATAAAGATAAAGTTAATAAAATAAATAACTATATATTTATATAAAGGAAGCTTTTTAATATATAAAAGCTAACTATATAAAATAAAAGTAATATTATTAATATTTAATTACTAAGAACATAACACTTAATTAAATAATTTACTAATAGTAAATAATTATTATAAATTTATAAAATTAAATACTACTTTTATTTACTTTAAACTTTATATTAAACTATAAAGGGAATTAACCTTAAAAGGACTTAAAAGAGTTGCTTAAAATATAGCCCTTTAAGCCCTTTAATGAAAGTATTATAGCACTTTAACTATTTTCTTTTTAACTAGCTTTAATATAAAAACTAATAAAGTCCTTTTAGCTATTAAATAACTTAAAGGAAATACTTTAAAGTAGTTTAAATTTACTTAAAAGGATTTCTTTAATGATAAAAGTAAAGCTAATAAATAAATATAACTTATATTTATTAACTATAATTAATTTAAATAAAAATTTAAAACATATCTTTAATAATATTAATAAAGAATATATTATAGAAAATAAATTTATAAATTTAATTTAAAAAAGAAAATACTTTAACTACAGTATATACTTTTAAAACTGTACTTTAAAAGTTAAATAAAAAAACTTTACTTTTATTAAATATCTTTATAATAGACTTGAACTAAATATTAAAAAGGAAGTTTATAAGTTTTTTTATAATAAAGGTATTATAAGTTTATTAAAGAATATATAAATATAAATGATTTATTTTATAAACTTTATTTAAATATAAAGAAAAAATAATAGTAATCTAAATAAGTTTATAAATATTAAAGATATATAAACTAAGGCAAAAAGTAATAAAAATATATTGCTAGCTTTAATAATAAAAGGCCTAGTTAAATAAATCTAAATATTATTTAAAAGGGAAAGGTAAAGGTTATTTATAATAACTGTAATAAACTAAAATAGATCTTAAAAGAGTATAAAGCTCTATAAAAGCCGAGAATAAATAAAGTTTAAAAGCCTGCGCTAAAACTTAAATAAAAGGTTAATATAGTTTTAAAAGCTATTAATTATATATTACTTAATTAAATTATATATTATAATAATAGCTGCTTTATTTATAAATTTAATAAAGATAAAAGTAGATAATATTTCAAATAATTTAAAAAGACATTTGTAATAAATTAAAAGGGATATTAGTTAAAACTTAGATTTTTAATTTTTAAAGATATACTTAAAGAAAATAAAGTAAATAGGTATTTACTATATTTAAATAGTTTAATAAAATAAAACTTAAACTTTAATTATATAAAGTAAAATGAAGATAATAGTATTTTAAATAAATAAATAATTATTATAATTAATTATTAATGTTTTAGTTAAATTACCATAGGCAATAAAGGATAAATTAATAGTAATAACTTTAATAATAAAAATAAAATAATCTTTAATACTCTAAATTATTGCTATATAATACTATACCTTTAAAACAAGAAAATATACTATTAATATATAGTAATTTTAAAAATAATTGAAATAAATATTACTTTTATATAAGTAAGAGAATTACTATAAATATATAATTAAATAAAATGTATTTATATTTATATAAATAACTTTATATATAAAATAAAGCTAATAATAAAATAGCCATTACAGTAATTTTAGCTATTTTAATTATATAAATAAAACCTATATATATTAATAAATAAAGAGATTATACTATAAATAGCTTTATTTATAAAAGGTATAACACTATATCTTAAGTTATTTATATTATATATAGCTATATAGTATACCTGTTAAAAAGGGTAAAGTATAATATATTTTTAATTAAAATTTTATTTTACTTTATAAAATAAATATAGGATTATAATGCTTTCAAAGAATAAATTATAACTATATAATATTAAAACTTTAAAGTTATTATTACTAAATTAAGTACTAAAAGTTTAAAAAGTATTATTAGCTATAAAGATTTAAAAAATATAAGTTTAAAAGATATTATATATACCATTAAAAGAAATTAATAAAGTAGTACTTTTACTATAAAAAAGGCTTTAAATAGAATTAATAATACTATGTAAAGTATAATAGCTTAAAGTATATTATATATAAATAAAATAAATTAATAATACTTGATATTTATTACTAGACTATATATATTATTAAAGAAATAAATATATTATTTATTTATAAAGAAAACTTTAAAAGTAGTAAATATAAAAGTATATAAAATATAAACCTACTTTAAAGGATAAAAAGATTAATTAAATTATAAAAAAGCTATATTAAAATTAATTTAACTTTATTACCTATAAAGGAACTGCCTATAATAGAAAAAGGTGATATTTACTTGAAAGAACTTTAATTAACTATTAAATCTATATAAAAAAAGAAAGATTAAAAAATAATTAATATTACTTATAAAAAGGCTATAAAGTAATAATTAATAAATGATATCTTTTAAAATATTCAATAATAAAAGTAATAATAAGAATTTACTATATTTTAAATTAAAAATAATAATTAAAGGATATTAACTGTATATATTAATAAATAATAAAGTAATAAGTAATTTTATTATATTTATAACTATAAATTGCTTATAGTTATTTCAAAAGAAAAACTAAACTATATTAACTTTATAAGATAAAAAGAAAAGCCTTTATATATAATAATAGGTAAGTTAAATAAAAGATTAATTATTTTAAGTTTGAAATTACTAAATATAAAAGAGTAACTTTTTATAATATAGTAAATATTAATAAATATGAGATTATTTTCGGTTATTTTTAATTAAAATACAATAACTTTAATATTAATTAAAAGAAAGGCTAGCTTAATTAGTAGAATAGTAAAGCTCTTTTAGCAATTAAAACTATTCAAAAGGTTTTAATTGCAGGGAAAGAATTTTAAAATATAAAACCTTCAAATAAACTAATAAAAGAAATTAAAAAATTACCTTTCATTTAATTATAAAAATAATCTATTTAAAAATAACGCTTAAATAAAATAAAAATAAAAATAAATAATCTTAAAGAATATTTTTTTATAGAAAGTATTTAATAATTTTAATAAAATACTTAAAATAAAAAGCTTTAAAATAGCAGTATTATTATAATAACTATAAAATATCTTTTAAGAATATTAAAAGTATAATAAACTATTTTATGATATTTATATTAAAAAAAGGAAATAAATTATAATTAATTATTAGTTATTAATAGTTTAATAAAGCTATTATTAAAAATAAAACTTTATTACTATTAATTATAAAATTATAAAATAAACTATATAAAAAGGATAGTTTATAATATTAAATTTTAAAGGCGCTTATAACTTTATTATATTAAAATAGAATATATATAAATAACTGCCTTTTAAATCATATATAATTTATTGAAATATTTAATTATATATTTTAATTTTATAAGTATTTTAGTAATATTTTAAAATATAATAAATAATATATTAAAAAAGTATTTTAATATTTTTATAGTTATTTATTAAAATAATATTTTAATATTTTTAAATAGTTTTGAAAAATATAATAAATATATTTATAAAGTACTATAAATATTCTAAAATATTAGACTATTTATAAAGTTAAAGAGATATAAATTCTACGTATAAAAAGTTACTCTTTTAAAATATATTATTACTTTTAAAGAAATTTATATAAATCTATTAAAAGTATAAGCAGTAAAAGACTAGCTTATATTTATAATAATTAAAGAAATTTAAAGCTTCTTAAAATTTCTTAACTATTATTAATAATTTATTTAAAGCTATAAAAGTATTATATAAACTCTTTATAAATTTATTAAAAAACATTAAAGGTTTTTATAAGTATTAAATATATAAAAAGCCTTTAATAAATTTAACTAGTTTATTTTAAAAAAACTTATATTTATTATATTTAATTTATGTAAATAAATAAAAGTTGAAATAAATACTTTTAACTTTACTATAAAAGCTTAATTTAATTAAAAGGATCAAAATAGTAAACTATACTTTATTATATTTTATTTTTAACATTATATAGTATAGAATGAAATTATTTAATATATAATGAAGAATTCTTTATTATTATTTTAATATTAAAAGAATAGTAATATTATTTATTAAAAGGAATATATAAAGTTAAAGTATATATTAACTATAAAAATATTATATACTTTATAATAGTTTAATAACTTTTTAAAAAGTTAATTTATTATATAAATACCTTTTAAAGTTCAATAATATTTTAATTCATTAAAAAGGATTTAAAAATAAATAAATAAATATACTTAGTAAATAAATTAACTATAATTAAAGAAAAATTAAATATATAAGGCAGATTTTAAAGTAAAGGTTTAAAATATATTATTAATAAATAGCGCTTTAAGCTATATATAAAGTATTTAATAATAATATTATACTTTAATATATTAAAAAGTATTATATTATATAAAATGATAATAAATTCTTAAAAATTATACACTTTAATAAAAGGAATTTAATAGAAAAATAAAGAAACTAAGATTTTAAATAAAGTTTAGAAAAATATAATTATAAAAGTTTATTAATATTTAATATATAAATATAAAGGTATTTATAAAGTATATAAATAAGTTTAAAAGTATTTTAAGTTTTAAACGCTTAAAAAAGTAATAAAAATATTATGTCTTGGTATATAATTTATAAAATAATTTAAACTTTAAAATATAAACTATACAGTAAACTTTAAGCTTTATTAATCTAAAAGTAACTATAAAAGTTAATTTTATTAAATTCTTTCCTTAAATTATTATTATTTATTAAATTAAAATTAAAAGTTAAATATAATAATATTTTAATAATTATAAATTAATTTATTAAATGCTTTTATTTCTTTTTATATAAAAAAGTAATAAATATAGAAATATTAGTTTTTATTTTTTTGCAATTTATTATACTTAATTATATAATTAAAGTTAAAGTTATTTTTAATTAAAGATTAACCTTTATATTTAAATTCTAGTAAATACTTATAAATTCATTAAATATAAATTATAAGCTTAATATTATATACTATTTTTAAATAAATAAATAAATAAATTAAATATATTACTTAAGTTATTAAAGTTTATTTTAAAATTTTCATTAACTTTAATTAAAATAATTAAATAAAAAAACATTAATTATATAAATATTTTATAATAGTAATATTTTAAAGTTAATTAAACTTAGCTTTATATATATTAAGTATAGCTTTATATAAAATATATATAAAGTATTAAAATAAAGCCTATATATTAATAATATATAAATTAAAGTTAAAGATATAAAGCAATTATATAAAAAAATATAGATATACTTTTATTTTATAAAAAAAAATAAAGAGATATATTTATAAATATAAAGTAAAAGGATTAATCTTTAAAGAAAAGGGTATAGTTTACCTATATTAATAGTTATTAAAAAAAGACTATAAATATTTAAATAATATAATTAAATAATAAATTAGATTTTAAAAAACTTAAACTTTATTTAATTAAAAATATTATTTTAAAAGTTATTTATAAATTTATATTATTAAATAGTATTTAAGTTTACTTAGTATTTTATAGTTTATTATTTAAAAAAGAATTATAAAATAAATTTAAAAATAAATTAATTATAAATTTAAGTAAAGTTTTAGTAGTTAAAGAAAAATATAAAGTTAAAGAAGTTAAAGCTATAAAAGTAGAAAATAATAAATATTAATATTTAATTAAATAAAAAAACTATAAAGAGGAATATAACTTTTAGGAATTTATAAAATATTTAAAGAATACTTTAATAAAACTTTAATACTTTTATTAAAGTTTAAGTCTTTTAGTAGAAGATTAGTAAATATCGCGTTTTAATTAAATATATTTATACTATTAGAAAATTAAATATTAATAATAGCCTTTAATTTAATGTATTTAAATTTATTTAATTTATTTCATAGATTAGCGCTATAATGCAATATTTCAACTTTATATAATTGAATTTATAACCGCTACTTGCAAAAATAATTTAATTATATAAAATACTTATTTATTAAAGCAGTTAATACTATTATCTATTACTATTATTTTAATAATAGACATTTAATAACGCATTCTTTATTTTTAATATCCTCCTTTTTAACTATTAAATAATATATTATAAATATTAAAAATAAGTTATAATAAATTAAAAATAATATATATTAGCTGCTAAAAAGATATTATGTTTATTATATATTTTACTTTAATAAATATACTCTTTATAATAAAAATAGCCTATAGCTATTTTATAGGAAATACTATACTTTTAATAAAATAAATATAATATAATAAAAGTATTAATAATATTAATAATTAATATAAGTATAGTATAATTTTATAAAGATTTAATAGGTTTAGAAGCGTTTTGCTATTTTATAATATTATAAAGTATAGTTAAATAAAAATAAAAAAAAGTAAAAACAAAAAGCTTATAAAGAAAAGGGATAGCTATATAATAAATTATAAAAATAAAATTAATAAAAGGGGGATATTATATTATAACTTAACTAAGTTAAGGCTTAAGTCTAAAAGAATATTAAAATAATAGGCTAATAGAAATATAATTACTAAAGTATTTTGTCGAGGGGGAATCAGCGCTCTAAACACATACACACACCAATAACAACCAGAATAGAGCGCGGGAACCGCGCTCTTAATAGAACCACGAAGCTGCAATTAAGTAATATAGGGACTAAAAGATACTGCAAATCATTTAATCATAATATCCGCAGTCGAAAGTAACCAACAGTTACCTCTTTACGCCTTAATAACTGTAAAATCACAGGTAGGGGTAATATATTAAAGGAGAACGCGGGTTAGTTTTTATTAAACTAGGTCTATCTGTTTATCTTTATAGTCTTATACCTCCTTAATCTAGTAGTTGCTTAAATAAGTAATTGACTTTATTTAGGTAAGTTAGTAAAAAGGACTGTAAATATATTGGGTATATTAGTTACCCCCGACAAAATATATATTAAATTACTAATAATTAAAGATATATTTAAATAATTATAAACCTTAAATTATTAAGAATATAGCTATATTCTTTAATAATTATTATAACTCTTTTATATATATATATAACTAGCTTATTACTTATTTAATATAGTTATTTAAATAGTTGTTAATAATTACATTTACTAGAACCGCCTATTTTATAGAATTGTGACTATATTACCCTACTTAGTATTTATCTTTAACCTCTCTGTTAACATAAACCTATAAACCTCGGTTTGACTGTTGAGAATCAACCCGGATCGTTATAGGGAGAGTTAGTCTTATAAGATCAAGTAAGTGTCCGGGACATACTAATTTCAGGGTACTGTTATAGTCAAGAGAATACAATTAAAGCGCTGGATCAAGTGCAGGTGTAATTATGTTTCTTGTCTGTTGTAAAAATCTATAATAAAGTTGCGAGACGTGTAGTTAGGTTAGTTACGTGGGAGCGGGAATAAAAGGGAGGAAACAATAATATAAGAGGTATATAGTAAGAGAGGGGAGGGCGGGTCTTTTTATAGCCGATATAAAAGCAGTAAGGGATAGAGAGGCTGAAAATTTCCCAATAAAGTAACTGCCAAATATAGTAGGCCAAGACTACAATTTCCAGATACCAACAAGCCATCTAACCTTTTGCTTTTTATAAAATATAAAAATAATTTAATTATAAGTATTTAATAATAATTTAAAATTATAATGAATCTAAAGTTAATTAAAATAAATAAGCTTTAACTATTAAAAAGTATATATAATAATAATATTTAAATTTTAAATTATAAAATATATAGTTAATTAATTAATTTAGTATATTTTCTATAATTAAATTTATATATTAATAAAAGTAAATAAAGTAAATACTATAATATATATATATATAATAAATATATAGTATAATAATAGAATAATTAATAATTTCAATTAATATAATATATTTATTATAATAATTTAAAGGTTTTATTAATTTAGCCTTTTTTAAATTATATATATATTTATAGTAGATAATAATATTTATAAAAGTAAATTTTAATAAAAATATAAAAATATAATGTCTTTAAACTTTTATTAATCTCTTTATATATACAACGTAATTTAATAATAAACTTTATTATTAAATTTCCTTTAACTAATATTTATAATATTTAATATTTATAAATAATAATAAATTAATTTATTAAAGTAATTATATTAAATACTATAAAGAATATAAATATAAAAGTTTATATATAATGTTTCTTTTAATATTATTATTAGTTTTATAATATATTTAAGTTTACTATAAATAATAAAAAGCTTTATTAAATTATGAAATTTTTAAAAAGACTTTATTAATAAATAAAAATAAAATAAGAGTTTGATATTTCATTTTATTTATAAATAAATAGTAATATAAAATAAATACATTCAAAAACTTAAATATATTTATAAATTTATACTTATTATAATTAAAAAGATTAAGAAAAATTAACTTTTAATAGTTTAATTAATATTACATAATTATATAAGGTTTTTAATTTAATTAAACTATTTTCTTTTCAATATAATTATGATATTAAAGTATTTTTATTTTATTATAATTAATATATAAAATAAACAATTATAAATTTAAATAAATATTAAATACGGAAATTACTTTAATATTTAAAGAATATTACTTGATTTTATATAAATTAACTTAATATAATAGTAATTTAATAATATTATAAACATACTATTAATAAATATAAACAATTAATTAAAAGATTTAAAGTTAAAAATAAACTATAATTTTACTTTAAAAATAATAAATTATAATATTTTAATAAAACGTTGAATACTTTTTATTATAATAAATAACCTTTAATTACCTTTTATATATATTTAAAGTAAAAAGAAATAAAAAGGAAAATAAAGAATTTATATTTAAGTAAAGAAATAAAATTATAGCTTTTTTTATACACTATTAATATATTAAAAAGGATATATAAAGTTAAGTTAAAAACCTATTATTATTTTTAAAGGTATAATTGCTTTAAATATTTATGAAAAAAGATATACATTTATTAAAACTATAAATAAACCTTTTAAAGAATATACCTTTATAAAAAAGAAATATTATAAATTAAACCTAATAAAAAAAACTTTAACTATATTAAGTTTAATATTATTATTTTTAATATCCTTTAAATTAATTAATATAAATATATATATATTAAATATAATATATAAACTCTAAGCCCATATATATATAATATTATTTTATAAATTAATTTATATAGTTAAATAATCCTTTTCTTTTATCCCTTTACTCTTTAACCTTACATAACTAATTTTATAGTATTTTATTATTACCTACTATAAGAGTGTTACGTTCCAAGCACGTTTCCCTTATATATAGTTGGTATTATTATAATGATTGCTAGAAATGCAATTATTAGTTTATTTTTTAGCCTGTTAGCGTAACAGTATAACAGTTTATTACAAAAAGGATATATTTATTATAGTTTTTAAAATTATAAATAATATTATTTTATAATATAATAACATTAATTAATATAAATAAAATATATATTTATATATTTATTATTTTTAAACCTTTATATATATTCAATTTATATTTTTACTTTCTTAATAATACTTTAAATTTATTTTAATTAATAATTATATTTATATAAATAATTTACTTTAATTAAATTATATTATAATTATAAAAACGTAAAAATATTTAAAAACTTAACTTTTATTTAATTTATTTAATTTTCTCTTTATTACTTTAACAATAACTTTATTTAAATTTTAATAAAAAATATTTCCTAATATTAATTTTAAAACTTTAATTTTAATTTTAATTTTTACAATATTAATTTTCATAACTTTAATTAACATATATTATAAAACTCTATAAATTAAAAACTCTTTATTTAAAAAATAATAAATAATAATTATTTAATAAAATTTCATCTTAAAAGAAATATTAATAAAATATTAAAAAGTTTTATTATTTTTATATAAATATATATATTATAAATTATTTTATTTTATATTTATTATATTTAAATTATATATTTTTATTATACTTTCAAAAACTTCAATAAAATATATTAAAGTTTAATTATACAATTTAAATTTACATTATAAAGTATTATTATATCATTATAGTCTATTCTACAATTAATTAATTTTATTAATAATTATTGACTTTAAACATTTAAAATATATATATTATATTTAACTCACTATTTTATTACTTTATTAACCATATTATATAATTAATAAATCTTACATTTCTACTATACGTAAATAATATTTCTATTAATATAACTACTATATTCCATTTATCTCGCTTACTACTATCCTATAGGGTTACTTAGGTTCAGCTAATCTCTTGCAGGCCTCAAGTTCCTAACCTAAACAAATATTCATCATTTATCATTCACCAAGGGGGTATCGTTCCTTTGCCTCACCATTATTTCTTGAGACGCTCAACATGTCGGGACCGGAGAGCAGTGCGGGCGCCAGCGAGGCAATCCCGCAAACAATCGTCATCGTGGCCTCACGCAACCCCGTCAAGATTGGCGCCGCCCGTGAGGGCTTCTCGCGCATGTTCCCCTCCAAAAACTACACGTTCAAGGGTGTCAGTGTTCCTTCAGGTGTACCAGAACAGCCCTTTACCAACGACGAGACTCTCCAGGGAGCGCTGAACAGAGCCCACAACGCGCGAGAGGTTGAGCCACAGGCGGACTACTGGGTCGGCGTCGAGGGCGGCGTCGACGATCGCAATGGCGTGATGGAGTCATTCGCATGGATAGTCGTGGTCGGTAGGGCAGAAAAGGACGACGGCGCATGGCGCACGGGAAAGGCGCGGACGGCGGCATTCTATCAACCTGAGGAGGTGGCGAAGCTGGTAAGGGGAGGGATGGAGTTGGGACACGCGGATGATGCGGTATTTGGCAGCGAGAATTCGAAGCATCACAGCGGATCAGTGGGATTGTTGACGGGAGATCTGATTGATCGGGCGTCGTATTATGTGCAGGCGGTGATATTGGCGTTGATACCCTTTCGAAACTCCAGTCTGACGTTTCCATGAAGGGTTTTGGTAGAGGAACTCGGGATGAGCACACTAAAGGAGAAAAGAAATGCACTAAAGCTCAGTTCAATGGATCCCTGATGGGACTGACAGGTACTAAGACTAGTACTACAGAATACGGAGTACGGAGTGCCAGGCTCAAGATGGAGATACGAAGTACTCGTATCAAGAAAAAAGAGACCTCAAAGTGGAAGGGAGAGAGCATCAAGAGATCACGGGACACAGCACAGGGTACCATATAATAAAGGACTCAAATAATCACCACCGTTTCCAGTGAAGTAGCTAAGTTTTCTAGGCCACCATTAACCACTTCAATAATTCTCATTCATGGGTTTGTTGACTAACAACTTGTGTGTCATCACTTGACAATCAAATATCTCCGTATCTTTATCACGGAATGCGGGGGGTGCATTATCTCCTGAGCACAGCATGGATTGCAGACATCGCTTGGACTAATATCCCTCATGGCTTATCGATCAGGCCATCATCACACCATCTTCTACTTCGTATCAATGCCGGAGATCTCATTCGCCAAGGTTCAATATCTCTGAGCTCCCAACGGGTACCCCTCCCGAACATCGCGGGGATAAGCCTACGATAAATATAGTGGCTTTGAAACTGATCACAGACGGGCTGATGCTCTCCGGGTGGCTTGCCGGGCGTATGTATTGGAGCCAATGGACATGATGCACTATTAGAGGTATTCCCGGGGTTGGTGCATCTAAGGTCATGAGGGCATTGAGTCGAGGTGGTGAGCATCCCGAGAATCCGCTCGCTGCCATATCCTTGGCACGGCTCCCAAGAGTAGCGTTCAAAGTCACTGACTCGCATTTAGTGGTACCAAGAATCGGGTTCATTCAGATCTATAAACAACTTGGACGGAAAGATAGAGGTCTCATCAGAGACTGGTGGACAGGGCCACCCATTCAAACAACATCGTGGTGGATGTCAATGTTAGCTCCTGTCGGGCCCTCGCAATACCTACCCATAGGTGAACCAGAACCCTGGGACAAAAGCGTGTCATCTGCTTTGTTTAGAATGGTTCCAGCCCCTCAAGCTGAATTTTGAAGCTCGCGCCACCAACGAGGCTCCCTAGACAACGGCTTGGAGAGGACTGTGTTGGTGGTGATATGTGGGGGTAGATCTTGAAGATGAATATTGATTCAAGTCTTCTAGTCACAGCGTCTCGTGAGCGCTTTGGCAATTATTGGGCGCCTCCTGCAAGCATCCATGCACCTGTCGCCTCTCTTCTAAGCCTACTATCAAGTGAAGCGACTGTCCAATGGGATGATGGCCTGGAAACCCTTTCTCATAATATCAGTGGGATTCGGGAAGATGGAAGACTAAAAAGGACTGGGGAAACGACCAACAGGGCACGTGGTGTGTATCCTGTTTGCTATGCGGTTCCCCAGGAAATTATCAGAGTACGAGTACGGAGTACTAACGACACCATTTACGTGCTCCAGTGACTTCCATTTAATGTTGTTCTGGTCCAGAACATATATTTCTGACTGCGTAATTCGTACAAGTAGTCGTGTGGATCATAACTACCTATAGATGCTCCATAAGCACCGGCCCGGCAATAGGCATCTCCACAAGGCAGAATAGAGAAACATCCGAAGATCCACAGAAATGGAGAACTTCGAACAGAATATCGCTCTGAAGAGTGCAAATGTCAGTATATTGTGCCTTGTACATACAGTTCTCGTTCCCTTTTCCACCCGTAGCCTAAGGTGGGTGACCAGCATCAGCCGTACAACAGACCAGGATGCGCTCCAAAGACAGGGCTTTGCGTCCCCCCTAAGACCTTGCAAACGAGATTAACAGGAACCATGCTTTGCCATTCGACCAACAATACTCCGTACAGACCCTGGGGCTAACTCGTAGGTCTGGCAAAGCATCCATGACGTTGTTAGTACGGAGTATAGTGTACATGTATTGTACACGCATCTCAAGTCGATGTTGAACAGTCCATCCAACGCCCTCCTCCACCCTCCACAAAAAATGTCTGGTGCGTGATCGACCACCAACAGATCCAACACTGCGTAGATAAGAATGGGGCTCTCCCCATATTCTCCAGTGCAACGATAACCATTCTTCATTTCGCGAAGCATTGGTTACTCTTTACCAGTTTTGTTCTCTGTTCTTCCTCTTGTGTGACAAATGGACAGGTAGCCATTCCAACACGCCGCTATCATGTCTGCGGGCATTGAGAGCCACGACACGAAGACGAAGACGTCGGGCGGCGTCCTCGACGAGAAGGCGGTACGTGCGCAATTCCCATATATGTGCTCTATTCTAAAGGCAACTAACATTATATCAATTTTATAGTATGAAGCTACGGTCGATGATACGCAGTTGGGCGAGACCGACAATGTTGCCATCGCGCGCGATCTTGTCGTCACTGAAGATGATTTGCTTGAGGCCAAGGAACTCGCCGCCTCTTACTCCCTTGAGGATGTGCGCCGAGTAAGTCGTCATCCATTGAGCTTGAAGACCGCGACAGATACTAACACAATAAACAGCTGATGACGATTGTTCACAAGCGCCACCAGCACGACCAAAACTTCCCCATGAACATCATCCATCGAATTGAAGAGTTCCTCAGTAAGTAAGCCCTCGAAAACAATATGCATTCACGACATTAACAATGGAAATTTCTCAGACAACGAGCATGTCTTTGAACAACCCGAGAAGCACCAACAGCTTATCAACGAGATGAAGATCCAAGCTGCCCTTATCACCAACAATTCGCCATACGCCACCGTCCGAGCCGTTGTCGACAATCACGATGATCCTTCTATGCCTGTGTCCACCATTCGCGCCTGGTTTATTGGTATCGTCTTTTCCGCAGCTATTGCATTTATCAACGCCTTCTTCTCCATCCGATTTCCAGCTATTGCTGTGGGCAACAATGTTGTGCAATTACTGGCATATCCCGTTGGCAAGTTCATGGACAGAACACTTCCCGACTGGGGCATCACACTCTTTGGAGTTCGACATAGAATTAACCCAGGTCCTTTCAACAAAAAGGAACACATGTTGATCTCACTCATGGCAGCCATCTCGGTATCACAGCCCTACACCAACAACATCGTCTGGATCCAATATCTACCCCAATTCTTCAACCAGAAATGGGCCAAGAACTTTGGCTACCAGATCATGGTTGCGCTATCAACCAACTTCATCGGCTACGGCCTTGCTGGCCTTTGCCGCCGCTTCTTGGTCTATCCATCGTACTGTGTCTGGCCAGTCGCTCTCGTCACTGTCGCCCTTAATTCGGCCTTCCACGACGACTCCAACCCTAGCGTCCCTGGTCCCTTCAAATCGATATGGTCCATCTCCCGCTTCAAGTTCTTCGCCATTGCATTTGCTGCCATGTTCTTCTACTTCTGGATACCCAACTTCCTCTTCAATGGCCTGGCTCTCTTCAGCTGGATGACATGGATTTCTCCCAACAACAAGCATCTCAGCATCATCACGGGTTCTCGCAAGGGCCTGGGCCTGAATCCTTTCCCGACCTTTGATTGGAACATTGTCACAGCGGACACCGAACCTCTCATAATTCCCTTCTTCACAACTCTTAACCTTTTTACTGGCGTCTTCTTCTTCCTGTTTGTCGTCATGGGCATTTACTACACCAACGCCTATCATTCTGCGTATTTCCCCATCATCACAAACGCGCCATTTGACCGCTTTGCCCGGCCATACAACGTCAGTATGATCTTGGATGACCGTGGTATTCTTGATCCCGAGAAATATCACGCCTACTCGCCGCCCTACATTGCAGCTGGAAACATCGTGACCAACTTCTCCTTCTTCACCATTTACACCGCGGCTCTCACTTACGGCTTCATCTACCACCGTGAGGATATCTTCAGGGGCTTCAAGTCTTTGTTCGATAGCTTTCGCCCATCCAAGAAGCGGGAGATCCAAGAGGGCGAAGCTCTTGACATCCACAATCGCTTGATGAAGTCCTACCGTGAAGTTCCTGAATGGTGGTATCTCATCGTCCTCGCCATCTCCATCGCCCTCGGCTGCACTGCCATCGGTTACTATCCTACATACACCACTCCCGCCGTCGTTCCCTACGGCATCATCCTGTGTCTCATCTTCGTCGTCCCCACGGGCATTATCTTCGCCATGACCGGCATCGAGGTCTCTCTCAACGTGCTCGCCGAGTTCATCGGCGGCTCCTGGGTCGAAGGCAACGCATTAGCCATGTGCTACTTCAAGACATACGGCTACATCACCTGCTCGCACGCACTGCACTTCTGCATGGACCTCAAGCTCGCGCATTACCTCAAGATTCCGCCACGCTTCACATTCTTCGCGCAGATGGTCCCCACACTCGTCTCGACGTTCATCTGCGTTGGTGTCGTACAGTTTCAGATGAACCTCAAAGATGTGTGCACGCCTACGGCGCCGTTCCAGTTCATCTGTGTTCAGCAGACGAGCTTCTTCACATCGGCTGTGCTATGGGGCACGGTTGGTCCGAAGCGACTATGGGGAACGAATGGTACTTACGCGGCTACTCTTGCTGGTTTCCCAGTAGGCATATGTGTCGTGCTGTTCTTCTGGGGTGCGAATAAGATGTTCCCCAGGAACGCTATCCTGCGCAGTGTCCACCCTGTCGTTATCCTTTTTGGTGGATGTCTGTGGAACCCTCTCAACTTGACCTTCATGTGGCCTGCTGTGCCGGTAGCTTGCTTTTCTTGGCTTTTCATCAAGGTTCGCTATCTCGATCTCTGGGCCAAGGTATGTATTCCATCTTCACTTTCCCGTGCAATTTAAGGACAAGATGCTAACTCATCTTTACAGTACAACTACATCCTTTCCGCTACCTTTTCATCAGGCATCGCCATCTCTGCCCTCATTCAGTTCTTTGGCCTCACATACAACAACATCTCTCTGGATTGGTGGGGCAATAGGGTCATAGCCCAAGGATGTGAAGTCGCGGGCTGCAGGCTCAAGACCCTCGCTCCGGGCGAGTATTTCGGGCCTGGTCCTGGAGAATTCCGCTGATCTGCCACCACGGTAGGAGTGGTAAATTTTCCATATCCCCTTTGCTTGATAATAAAGGGATATGAGTACGGTAGTGGCGCTCTGTGTGTTTTATGTTCAATGTTTGTGTTTATGTGGTTCTGATGGGTTTGGAATACGATTGACGATTAACGACGATAACTTCGCCCAGTATACGAGTTGGATATTATGCCTTGGTGGCTTAGGCTTAGGAATGAATGTAGTTGATGAAATGTCAATTTATTTATGATGGCACATGAAGAAACGCACTTTAGGATTTCATCATTTATTACCTGCTCGTTAATCCTCACGTCGTCTTATATCGGATGAGGGCAATGTCAAGAGCAAGTTGTTGCCGCTGGCCTCCCCGCCACTGTGATCCCCGGAGCAACGATATTATCGTTCCTGGAGAAACTGGTTTAGGATGGTAATTCCCATCGAAATTTTATTTTGGAGTGTAGAAAGTAAATGCTTTTTGGAAGTTTCGAAATACCGATCATAGTCGGGGACATTAGGCTATTCTCGTCTGATAGCATCACTGAGATGGCCGCCTAAACTCTTGTGGCCGTAGATGACTCGCATCTTGTTAGTGATTACGGCTATAATATAATTATAAACCCTCAATACTTTTCCAGATAACAAATCAAGTCATGCCGCAGAGTGAAGAAGGAGTAAGCACGAGGAGTGAACGGCTCAGGGCTAGGAGGCACGAATATACGCCCCCTCAGTGTCTAAAATAATGGCACGAGGGAAACAGACAACTTTCTTATCGTCGGATGCCACTCAACCGTCGCTGAAAGGCCATCGAGAGGCTAAGAAAAGAAGAGGAGGAAACTGAAAAAGAGATAAAGACATGGTAGGAGATGGTATTTACTGTACTCGCTTCCAAATAAATAAGGAGATTCCTGCAATAAGCGTCCCAAGAGCGAACGCAAGAGTAGAATGTGCTGAAAAAACGCTGGCTTCGGAAACGACATGATTGTGTTGTTGGGTCGACTCAAGTCGGCCTTGTAGGCGGCGTTTTGTCGTTCTTCGCAGCAGCCACAGATGCATGGAGGGGATCCTCCGCTATAAATGCTTCAATTCGCTCTTCTAGGTCTTAATTACCTTGTATTATTTCATGTTGGGATATAGGTAAGCCACCTACTCAGCATCGGTCCAGTTTTCTAAAGCGTTTGTAGAGAGCATGCCCCCCGTTTCCCCTCCACTTCAACTACTCATCAACGAGAAGCTCGTTACCATATTTTTCGCGCTCTTGGCTGCTAACAATGGCAAGGAAGTCCTCTAATATATTTAGTAGGAATTCATTATAGATGGATGGATTCGCGAAATCCGCTGTAGAGGATGGGAACCACACGACTCCACTCCCAATCCAAGATAGCAGTGACAACCATATTCTCATCAACTAGAATGTTGCGGGATGCTAAGTCGCTATGAACCAAGACAAAAGGCCCACAACCAAGGTCCGCATGAACCCATTCTTCTGTATGCTTAGGAAACAAGGCAAAATGGTAGAGTGAATCCACCGCCATGCTTCTTCCATCAGCCCTTGACCATTGGAACACAAACGATGCATCTATCCCCCGATTCGATTCACACGAAAGATATAGATTCTAACTTCAACTTGCCCTATTCCTGCTGTACCGTGGCGGCATGAAGAGAGTGTGTGCATGGCTCTGAGTTGTGGTGTAAAGACGTAAGGCGCGGGACCGCGTCATCGCTTATTGACTCGATAAATTGCTCGCGTTCGTGTTCGCGATAAACGGGGTTCTCGGCGATCCGGTCGTTCGACAACTGGAGGCTCTTGGAGGTCGATATGGTTGATGTTATCTGGCACTGAGAGTCATCGTTAGTGATCAGGGAATCGACGGTAATGGTCTCCAAGCCGGGTATTCCTCAATAGCACGATACAGATGGACACCACGGGCCAATCTCATGGCTTACCACCTGATAGCAACCTTTTCCTTCAGTTGCACGTTTGAAGCCAAAAAGATTCTGTGAAATCTTCTGTTGAACTTCCTGGTGGTTCATGAGCAGCCTCCGAGTTCGATTTGGTTAGAATAGCCCATCATGTTCTGCGGGGGCTACTCTGCGCTGGCACACAGGATCTTGGCTACAGCAAACTAAATCTCTAGCGGCCAAAAGAAAAGCGAGCCAAGGGGACGAATATACGCGTAATCTGGAGACCAAGCCCCGCGGTCGAGAATTCCAGGCTCCAGCTTCTATGACGCCTTGCGCCTTCCCCTCGTCAAGATCAATCTCTATCTCTAGAGTCACCATTGTGGCCATCATTCACGTTCTCTCCCTCTTCGTCTTCCGTAGGCCTATCCATCTACCGAATCGTTCGCCTGAACTGCCGAGAACGACTCGTCATCCACCCTCTCGAGTGAACTAGCTGCCAGGTCCAGTTGCTGCAGTTTTCCATCGAACAGCCCGTTCCAGCACCGCCCTTTCTCGACCTACGGCGACGAAAGCATACCACCCTAAGCTCTCACAATCTAAGCCATAACATATGGAACTCTCTCCAGGGCAGCCTAGGGTATATCCTTGCAGCTGAGGAGTATCCACTCGTCCGTTTGTTCGTCCGCCTGCTATTGATGATGCATACATCGATCACCATCGCCTTGGGAGCATGTGCTCCCAAAGCTTGAAACTATGTCGGAAAAGGTCAAACAAGACCCGCCAGTAACCTGTTCAAGCTCAAGTTATTTTTTAAAAAAATCACTTAACAGCCTCTACATAATCCATACATTGTGGCACTCTTGAGGGCGTTGGTCCAGTGTCAAAGTGATTATCCGCGATTAGTCACCTTGGTATAGCTTTGTGAATCCCATTTGGTCTTCTCTCTGTTAATACTATCTCCCTTCAGTCTCAAGTGCTATTCACTCAAGGCAAGGTTGGTCAGGAAGCTGAACATATTCACCCATTTGCCGCCAACATCCCTCTTTTCTCTTCTACAAAAGCTCGACTTCCTCACCCGCGCTCCTCCAGCGACAGCTTCTAAAACTGTCTTAATTCGACACAGTGATATCATACATTAAGAGCTCCAGATTGACATTACATTAAAGGGAATTGACGCTACAATTTAAATGCGCAAAGGGGGAACCGGTTTGAAAAATTCGACACATTCCTACTCCCTCCTTAAAGGAATGGCAGACTTCGTTCCCCTTACAAGACAAAGGCCGCAAGGCCTGCAACAACCGCCGCCACATTAAGACCGATTATTGTGGCACCAGATGATGGGACACTGGTCGGCTTGGACGTCTGAGTGCCAGTAGGCATCATCGTGTTGGTTGCAGTAGTCGTGCCATTGGCTTTGGTCGGCTGAACCACCGCCTCATACGCAGCACACGTAGCATTCGCCTGTACCTCGGGGCAGTCACTGGCGATACAAATAGCCTGCAACTGTGCGCCCTGGGATTTGATCACCGTGGTAGGCGGCGAGCAGCGCATTCCAAAGAGACTGGTGAGAGCACCCGCCACGATTTTGATGTCCGCCTCGGCGACGCCGAAGGATGCCGCTGCGAGGCCAACTTGTGTGATGAAGTAGGTGAGTTCAGCCTCGCCGAGGCCCATGAATTTGTGGACTTGGTACATTGAGGATTCGCCTTGGTACGAGGGGAAGGCGGGTGAGCCTTGCATAGTGCACCCGAGGAGGGACCCGAAGAATTGGTAGAGATGAGTGAGGAGGAAGCTACAGAAGTCAGTATATCATACTCATAAATGCAGTGAGCTGAGGGATAGACTGACTATTGCCTCGAGCTCTTGTCGTCGGCAGGCATGTTCTTCATCAAAGGAGCTGCGCCACCGCCGTCGAGGAAGTTGGCCGAGACGCCTGTTTTGCCGCCGGTGTTGGTTGAGGCAAGCTCGCCGCTGAAGTATGGGAGAAGGTTCACGTTTTTGCCGTTGATTTGGCCCTCAGCGAGGATGCCGGGGACTTTGACACCAACGTTGGGCATTGTGTCTGGGGGGTTTGTGTTAGCAATGAGGATACATATTGATGAAAGCAAGTAGTCTCGAGTTACTTACAGTTACCAATGACAACCGTGTTGACAAGAAGAGTCAGGAGGGTAGCTTGGTTCTCAGCAGTGTTCTCCTTGAGGAGAGCTTTTGTGTAGTAATCGCAGATCGGCGTGTCCGAGGGGCGTTGAGCGCCGGCTGTTGCAGCCATAAGGACAGCAAGACTGAAGAAGCGCATCTTGGTGGATTCCTGGGTCGTCCTAGATTCTTGTGAATGTCTCCGGTAGTATTAGAAGTTAAGCGATCGAAGAAGTTATTTGTGAGTCTTCGGCCTTGGAATTAATGAGAGGAGGGAAGATCTCGTTGTTGTCACGCTGGATAGCTTGACATTTATCAACGTCGTCTCAACGATTGTATCCCTTTTCATCAGCCACTAAGGGCGAGTAGCTCTCTTTGAGTCTGGACCTGTAAAGTTGGCCGGATACCTGGGCATCCGGAGGAGCTGTGGCGTCCTATGCTAGCTCAAGTAAATCACACCGATAAAACACGGGCATTAACTGACGTCATGTCTGGCCCTTGCAGACGAATTGAGAAGGGCACGATAGCTCTAGTATGACTAGGAGGATTAGGCTATTCCCTTTTGCGGGAAAGGCATTGTTTAGATCGAGAAGTGGCTTGCAAGATCGGAGACTTATGTCCATTCAAGGACATTTCATTTCCAAGCTGATCCAGCCCTGCATACAGCATGCCTCAATGAAATTCATGAGTTCAGTGATTGAGATTTGAGGGATGACGAAGAAATAAGCCGGTCTAGAAACTCGTTGAAGCTTCATATGTTTTCCTCAGTATTCCTAAGGCTTTTCGCAATTCCCCACTATTCTCATGATCCCACTCTTCGTTTGGGCCTCCATGAGCTATGGACCAGCTGTTTATTACTATTAGGCTCTCTCCGCATATTACCAGGAACTGGTAATCTCCAGACGCTAACCGTGCGTCTTGCTAAGTTTTTGGCACTCCCCCACAGTCTGTTTTAGATCAACCAATAACCTCAATCGCGTTACTAAAGCGTAACCCGTATTCTTGGCTGAATGTTATTAGCAAATGATCTGCATTGGCAAGCTCAGGAGTGGACCCGAGTGGCGCGTGGTGGCGTCCGATTTCTTGGCCGGATGCCAACACATCCGAGATTCCGTACGGCTTCTCGAGTTGCCGGATGTTTTTTGTCTTACATTATCCGCGTCTCTGTAATTGCCTTTATCCATCTTTTCATTGGCTGTCCCTAGCTTGTTGGTTTGCTGTGGATTGCTGAGCGCGCGTCGGTGCCTATGTTGCTGAAACTGAATCCATTGATCTTACCACATGATATTAATCCCTCGCCTGGTATGTAATATTGGAGTTTAGCTGAGGAGAGTATACTAAACAAGAATAAACATAGGCCAACGATGTTACATCTCTACTCGTACTATCACTTTTGAATCCCGCTTTCCTAATCGAACCTGACCTAGCTATTTTAGCGTCGCGAGAGACTGTCTCGGGAGCAGAGGGGAAAACAGGCACAATAGCTTTTCTGGCAATTGGGGCGCTTCGGGGTAAACAGCACTCGTTTTGCATGATCTGGAATCATTCTTTTGAATCCCATTCTAGATATGTATCCATTTGAACATCTCATTGGCGGTGAGTATGAATCACTGGTTCCAAAGACGACGTATATCTATGATATCCATGGGGTGCTCCAGCAAGGTCAATTGGCCCATTCTCTTCTACCCAGCTCTGTCATTCCTACTTCGTAGTACATTCTCAAAAAGACTAAAGAAGGGGGACTTTGACGTGGCAGCCTGTTTGGTATGTCTCAAATCCCGAGCCTGAGCCCCACCCCAACACACAGAGTTCTTCGCTTTGAACCACCAGTATCCCATCAGGCCGTACGCTATTCTTGCGACCAAGCCTAGTCTGGAGAACAAGGAGATGACCCCGTTTCCAAGGCCCATACGTCCCAGGTCTTATGACTCGCTTCATGCAGCAACCATTAGTTAGTAATTTGAATTGTTTGGTCGATTTGTAGCTTTGTCTATCCATGTGGATTTAGGAAGCGAGGCACTGGGGAAAGCTTCGGTTTCTAGGTTTTGTTTGTTTGAATACATGATGTTTATGGGATGAAATGGAGCGTTGGCAAAGCTGATCACGTCCGTGTTACTCTCCTCCCCTCCGTCACTTCCCTCTGGTTTCCTTGGTCACTCTGCCCTTGCGGATGTATTAAAAATCTCAGCTGTATCTATCCATCCGTAATAATGACAGTCGGTTACAGCAACTAGACTTAGCTGTAGCAAGGTACTGAATTAATCACTTGTTTATCTAACATCATCAATGCATATTTTCTATCCCCAAGTACATTCACCATCGTGACAGTCGTACGATCTCGCGTTGGATTAACTCTGTCGATGCAACTGATTTCATTCCTACTAAGCACCATGAGTGACCTTATAAAGGAGTATGGCTAGATGAAGGCGCTCAGCATGGCACTGTTGACGTTAACGGCATCGCATACGATACCAGCCGTCTCACCACCAGCAAAATGCACGCTAGTCAAGATGACGAGAAGATGATGATGACTCCTTACCATTGCGTCTATCTCTATCCCAATCAGGAACAAGTTCGCACCACTCTGCAGCCAACCTGATTCAGCAGGCTGAGCTACACCAAACAAGTTTCCACCAGGCCTGTTTCGAAATTGGTGCTCTACCTACATGACTCCAGGTTCTTTGCCAAGACCTAACACTCATTTATAATGGAGATGGTATTCTGCCGATAAGGCTTAAAGACGAAGTAGCCTCCCTTCAATATTTCCTAGCGCTTCTAAGACTCTACTGACAGGCGCACAATTTGTGAATATCAAGCTTTCCGAATATTTCTTTCGTGATGATTCATGTGGCGTTGCCTGCCGGTACTGATACCCTACACGCCATCATGTTCAACAAATCTTGCGCCAGGCTCACGCAGACGTACTACTCCAACGCCTATAACAAGGTTACAGCAAACCACACAGCTTACTAGGAGCTGCCCAAGACCAACCCTTCTCCCCAGACCGACCAGATCCCAAACCCTTTTCCCAGGCAGTAAAGCTAAAGCTGCAGAGGAATTCAATAACTGGATAGCTATAGTAGCACCCTGGGATACAGTAGTATTCACAGACGGCTCACGCCTCAATACAGGAGCAGTTGGCTATGGCTTCTCGATATAGCGAGACGGCAAAGAGATTATAAATGGATATGGCCGATTTAGCCCAGCGGAGGTATTCGATGGCGAGGCGGCTAGGGCATTAGAAGGATTTAAAGCCGCCTTAGCCAATAACAACAATACAGGGGATATTATTATCTGTCTAGACAATACAGCTGCAATACACTGCCTCGAAGGCATACTATCAGACTCATTATAATAAGTCTTTATCGAATTTCAGAGACTAAAGAATATATATAAAGAAAACGTATATACCATAATGCCTAGGCTATTAAGGGATACAGGGCAATAAAACTGCAGACCAATTAGCAAAACTGGGCTGCGAATAACTAATGCCACCTAATGCAATACCTATACTTGCTTTCCTTCAACAAGAGGCAAAGGCAAGACCGAGAACCAGCTTTAAGAGCTGGTGGGAGGAGAATATACCTAACGCATACCGCCCATTCAAATTAACTATCGACCTAAAATGCCCCGAGGAACTAACAATTCCACAGGGAGAGCTCCACCATCTACTGGCCGCTAGGTCCCAGCACGGGGACTTCGCGCAGTATTATAAGCGCTTCCGGCACAAAGACGCAACAATAAACTGCAGCTGCGGCAGGAAGAAAGCATATAACTATATCTTCTATTGCAGGAAGATTAGCAAAGCGCAGCGCTGAGGATTAGCCCCCTTAATCCGCGAACCGACCTTTTATTTGCTGGGGACCGGCTACAACTACTTCCTTCAAACGGCGCGGGCCTCTGGCTTCTTTACCAGAATATGCCCGCGCCACTAGGAAGCCCGACTAACCGCAATACAAGTCACAACACTAATCGTTCAATTCTTTCCTTTATCTCTCTTTTACCTTATGAGGGATTTCACTTGCGGCCTAATACTGAGCCTCCTTTTGATCGGCAAGGGCTAACCCCCCGCCACGGCTGACTACGGTCACCTGATACACTACGCGAGATTCGCGCGACTCCTCGACCCGCTAACGGGAGAAGAGCTAGAAGACTATGCCCTTTAAGGCGACACAATGCTATATAGGGGGAACTTGTGTGTTTATTAGTAATACTGTAGCTAGTCCTAGCATAGCACGTCCTTTTGCCCTACTGGGATTGGTGGCCTTTGCCATAGGACGTTAATGGTATATCAATCAATCAATCAATCAATCAATCAATCTTGCGCCAGGCTATCAAGTGCTATCAAATGCGATCAATTATCATAAGGAAATTCGGCCTAGAATGTAAATATCCATTGAAAAGTCTTGAAATGGGCATAGGAGGGTAACTCGAATACCGATATTTCTATTACACATAATTCTTAGTGAAGTCTGCTAACCCTCCTCTTGCTCGTGTACTAAATATAAGGGGGTACTAGGTCGTCATATTACCAGAAGATAAACCAAATAACCTATCAAGCAAAAAGATTGACTATTGCCTTACTATTCGTTCAAAACAGCCTAAAGAACAGGGCGTTATTACTACTACCAGCAGTCAACGGCCAGGCAGCTCTATTAACTGTACTAATATAGGAACCTTTGTGAAGTATCCTATCGCAATATCTATCGAGACTAAACGCCATGGAGAACAGTACGATGCTACTTTACTCCGGATTACTAGACACATGGTACTCAGTGGAGAAGCCTATACTATTGGGTGAGGCAAGCTAGCCATCCCTCCGAGATTGAGTGGCTAGCTGGTGTCAACCTTCGTAATGGATAATTCCACATCACGGTACACTCCTTCATTCCTAACTAGCTTGCAACAACAGCCTGATCCATAAGTCAATGACGATATTATTGTGATTGATACCTCCGCTGACTTGTCTGAGCCTGTGGCAATCGGTGGCGCATTCAACTTGATAAAATTATACGCATCTTGCAAAGGGCCAAATTTCTCGCCCCTGGCCCGAAGCCAACGATTCCTCGCGGGCGATCCAATAACCCTCCCAGAGGGTATGCGGGGCCTAATCGTCTCCTCAGCCTGACTGCCGCCTCTTGCGAGTGTGCTAGGCCACTTTGCGCGGTTTTTGTGGGGAAGCTTTGGCGCCCCAGGCCCATTAAAGTGGACGAGAGATGTCGACTGGCGAAGGTCGTCCATACTGATGCTGGGGCGCGGAAGAGCAGAGCTATGACAAGCAGAGGCGGAGTTGTGTCATGAGAGAGTGGTTAATACGTTGAATACGTTCGTGCAGCGACAAACCCTAACCCTGATAAGTCACTGGCAGTCCTCCGGCCCGAAGAGTCCCTGTCATTTCCCCTGGGATTTCATGCCATTCCATTATACTACGAGTACATCACAGCCACTCACGGTTTCCACTTAATACACCTTTTCTTCTTGGTTTGGCTCTTGTGCTCCCGCCGACATTCCCTCTAGTCCTTTTCTCTCTCTCTTGTCATTTCAGCCCAGGAGATCCTCTTCCGACTATTTGGCGCGGCGGTGGATGTTCGGACGCATGTCTTGAACGGACCAGTGTAGGACGGACCAGTGTAGGATTGAATGCTGAGGAAGCGTTGGGAATGTCTGTTGCGAAGACTGCAATACTGCGACAAAAAAGATGTCAGACCTTGTGGCCCCAAACAGAGAAAAGGGAAGAGTACGGAGTAGATATAGATAGAACGGGCCCCTGGATCCACTCAGTCCCTTCCGCGCCAGCCGTATGTAGTTCTCCCAGCCTGGTGCGCACTCATTCCAGTTGAATCATGATATTTCCATGTAACACCCCTCCTGGCCGCATCTTAGGTACTGTCGGTGCCTGTCGAGGCCAAGTTGGCCCAGTAGAACATCGAGACGAGCTCAATGCGGAGAACGGGTCGTAACAGTTCGTTGACAAAGCGCGATGCTTGGCTCTTCTCTCGAATATCCACCAGTGCTCTGCATACTGCATCGTTGAACTCACTCATGTCGATGACGTGCTGGCGCCATTATTTGACTTCAGCAGACGAAGTTGAGCTGCCACAGGGGAATATGGGCTTCTAGAGGGTCGTAGCGATGCGTTGCCTTCGTCTTTATCTGCGGTTTTGCTATTGGCTCATGCTCGGACTCGGGTATCTATGGCCGACGGTCGTGCAAAACGATTCCATCACGACGCGTCTGATGTCTTGCTTGTGCTTCTGGAAGAGAGTTGGCTGCGTTGGTTCTCCTGATGACGTAGATTGATGATTAGCTAGCCTTAGCCCCGAGTTAGCGCAGTGGAGGCGAATTAGAAGGAGGAGCCTAGCCTCCCCGAACTAGCTTCATAGTACTACCGGATCGGTACGGAGAGATAGCCGAAGGAGGACCTAGACCCCGGCATGAGCGGATAGCTTGCCGAATACGGGCAGTGCCGGCGTCCGTCAAGCCACGGCGTGCGGCGTCTAGGTGCCGGAGCCGGAGCCGGAGCCGGAGACGGAGACCGTCAGCCCCGGCCTGGCAGAGCTACACCTACCAGCTCTAGACATCTATTGATTGTCCTTCACAAAGGTTTGGCCCTCTACCCAGACAACCGCCAACATCGACTTGACAAGCCTGAAGCAGCTCCTTAACCCCCCTAATATCGAGATCGATGCCCTTCCCGTCGCGTCCGACGCCAGCCCTGACACGCGCCCTGTGTTCGACTCTCCACCTGATGGTTCACTTGCGCATAGCTATTACGTCGACGCCATTCTACAGTCAATGGCAGCTGCGTCACAAGCAGATGCATCGGAATGTCCTTTGCGCCCGGAATATGTGTCTGGGACGCTCGTTCCGCGGATAATGCCACATTCTCGCTTTCTGTCTACCTACGTAGCGAGCTTATCGTCGCAGTCTGCCTCCTTTACCTGCAGCTCACGTTGGGAGGTGCAAAGAGCGTGAGCCCACGTCGATATCTAAGACGACTTGCGCCAACTTATGTCCGGGTAAGCCAATAGTTCGTGAGGAAGAAGTGGAGGCAAACGAAATGGAATCAATGAACGAATAAGCTATAGCTAACATAACACACACCACAGTCATCACCCCCCTTTCCATACAACCTGAATCGCGATCACAACCTCGCCCGCGCCGTCCATCTCCTCATCAGCACGAATCCGTCTCCGTCTCCATCGGCTCGGGGAGCTTAGCTATACACGAGTCAGTAGGTGCGGTATCAGGAGGTGGAAGAAACACATACTTGCTTCACTACTACCATAAGTAGCTTCCGCTTTGCTCTCCTTTCTGGCCTCCACCGCTGCCCTTAAGCCGGTCGTAATCCTCTGATAAATGGCCCTTGGTATCGGCCGGCAGGTATGAATATTAACCGACGAGCACCAGATGTGGTGCTCAAGACCGATATCTGCGCCACTGGAGAGCAACAATTGGACCATATCCTGATCTCTTAACCCCATGGCCAACTCAACAACCCTACCGCATGCTGGTACAATTGGCTCCTGTCCTTGGTTCAATTCAAGCAGGTTCCAGGTCAGATTATGGTAACCGACGTTGACATCCGCCCCGTGTAAGAGCAGTAACCGAGCCAGCTCCATATTGCCCTGTTTAACTGCCCGGGTGAGCAGGGATACCAACTCTTCCGTTTCCATCTGATCTCGGACGTAGATGGGGCTGTTGAGGTGACGTTGGAGTCGAGGCAAATCTTTTTCTTCGAAGTCACACTGGACGCCGTTCGCCAGCAGGAGTCTGACCATGGCAATATCCCGTCGATCCACGGCAAGGCCCAGGGCTCTCGTTGAGGATATACGATCAGTTTTTCGCACCAGCAGCTCGGCTATTTCCCAATTACCTTTCTCCACGGCCCTGATTAACGCACACTCTCCTTGATGTGATCTGTATAAATAGAAATATGGGTAGTTCGCATCGGCGCCTTTATCGAGGAAAAGTCTCACCAGATGGAGATTTTCATGCTCTGCGGCCCATTCCAGTGGCGTATATCGCGTACTGCCAAAGATTATTATGTCCAAGATGATGTCATACTCCAATACTAGTTGCGAGACGATGCGGTCATGTCCGGCCAGAAATGCCGCCTCAAGTACATCTTCCTTCTGGCTTTGAGTGGGGGCAGTGGGGTCGGGTTCATAGTAACTGATAGCATAGATAAACGCCATACGATCCCTGAGTCGAGGAGGGACTAGTTGCTTTTCCCCCGTAGAGCGATTATAGAAATGGAACTGCCGGGGAGCCTTTTCCCATACTAGCTCCCAATCGTCGTTCTCTTGATGGGTTTTCGAGGTCAGAGCCTTGCCAGTTCCAGTGTTGCTCCCTGGTTTTTGCATGATTGACAGGTTGTGCAAGAATCCACGCGGCCCTTGCAGTGTTGGCTCAAGGGGACTGTTCACTCCGTGTTCATTAAAGGGCCCGGTGACGCCGACATATGCGGGTCTGCACGTAGGTTTGTACTTCCGTTGGAAGAGCTTGTGCCAATCGACGCCGTTAAAGAACGGATGGGCCTTTATTTCAGAGGCTCCTTCGTGGGCCCCTAGACGTTGCTCGGGCCTGTGGTCGAGAAGCTTGGTGATAATATCCTTGGCAGCTAAGGGAAGAGACTCGGGGAGCTGGGCCATCTGGACGGGTTGATCGAGGATCTTGCGGCGTATCTGATGGGAATCCTCGTCGTAGAACAGAGGTAGGCCTATTAACATTTCGTAGAGGAAAATCCCCAATGTCCACCAGTCGGCCGTCTTGGATCCATCTTGACCGAGGAGCAATTCGGGTGCTGGATACTCTGGCATCACATTGCGACCCTCTTTCTTGATCTCTGAGTTGAAAAGGCTAAAACCACATAGAACAACATGACCCAAGGAGTCTAGAAGGACATTTCCGGGCTTCAGCCAGGAGAAAATACCATGGACATTGTGCAGATATTCCAATGCGCAGAGAATCTCGGCAGCATAGAATCGAGACCTGTCGACATCGAAATATCGCTGATTTTGGAGGTGGTGGAAAATGTGACCGCCACACTTTAATGGAGAAAGGAGGCGTAAACTCTTCCCTGATTGGAAAGCAAGTGTAAGTGGTGCGATGAAAGGATGGTTGATCTGGGAACGCCAAGTGGATGTGATTTCGGGGTTGGAAATAAGGTCGGCTATTCGAATTCTTCTCTCAACGTAGAGTCGCTTGGTGTCTTTCTTCTTGAACTGCGAAATGGGTCCCGAACTACCCCTCTCGATATCGCTCATTTGCTCGAAATCAGTCACTTTCAACTCCCTGTTCTCTATCTTCATGTATTCAAGGCTGAGACAAATCTTGCCGGTACCCTCTTGCACATTCAGCCATTGCGGTCCGGGTTGTCGCGATAGATCAAACGGATCCACTCGTGCTACGCACAGAAATCTATGCTGACGCCCCTTGGGGGCATATGGGTTCCGGAGGCACAGACTTATGGTCAACTCAGCAAAGCGGGAAACGTCAAACTTGCATATAGTGTCACCTCCCGCCCACACGGGATTTTCCACGGATCCAACAAAGGAACTGACATTGATTTGGAAGTGCTCATATTCCAAATGCGCATATGTATGGCCGTTGAAGAGCTCGTTGTAGTCATCTGCTGTGGAGAAGCCAACAGCTTCCTGAAGGGCCACGGTCAAAATACCAAGCGGGGGATTGACAGCAGGGTGAATATGCGTCTTCTTGAGTTCTGCGGAATGACAGACATCAGCTGCGTCCAAGGCATCATCAAGAGAGATGAATGGGTGGCCCGCACTTACTCTTGGTCATTTTGCGACTCCTCTTGATGTCAGGTCGATGCCGGGTTGGTGTTGGGTCGGTTTGGTTGCATGCCTGGAAGGCAGCGAAAACCGTCTCCTGTTGTCGAGCAAGGTTACTGATCACCGAGACAGTCTCCTCTTCTTGGATACCTGGTTCTGGAGTGAGAAACGCCAAGCTCTAGGAGAGAGAGAGAGAGAGAGCTAGTCGAAGGATCAACCAGCGGAATGGAGACCTAGCCGCCGCCGCGTACAGCGATTTTGTGTATCTCTGTTCCCTGGACAAGAACCCTGCAACCAGCGTAGCCTTCAACTCAAGTATAATTGCAAAACGGGGAGTGTATGAGTCGGTGGTGCTAGAAAAGCTGGGCAGGCTGGTGAGCACCTATGTAAGTGTGGGTTTTGCCGCAAGGCGGGGGAGGAGTCACCTTTATATATCATCACCCTGTCCTCCACGCACCAGCGACGTGTGAATTACATATTTCATCACAAACACTCGAAAATCGTCAACTCGACTCGCATGCCTTAGATGACACAGTTCTGAGCGTAGCGCTCTCGATGTCACAATGGCATCTGCGTCAAGTCAAATACGTCTAGCCCTGCTTCCATCTCGAGGATCCCGCCCTTGCATCAGTGGCAGATACAATTTCGCCCCTAGTGGATTACTACGTCGCCATGGCAAACACCCCAATCGAGGCACTCTGTGCCACCTCAGTTTTACCAGGCATTGCGGCAAAGACAGGAAGAGGAGCTGGAGTTGGTGGTGGAAAGCGTTGCTCTGGAGAAAACAACAAAACTCAAGCTCGACACCATCCAGATGAGACTCGCACTCAATCGACCATATCACGATCCGCGAACCTGATGACCTCTCCGACTTCGAGTTCAACTATGTATACCTAGACGTGATGGAGGGAGCACCAGACTCGAGAGGGCACACACCTTTCACTACGACGAAAAAAAGGAAGCAACAGATCGATCCTCGATTCCTCCAGCCACAGTCTTTTAACCTACATTCGTCAACATGGACGCCCTTTAGCAAGGGCAGTGGAACGCTCCAGTGGGGACACATGCTCAAAATCGCATCCTGGAACTTGTTTTACTCTTCTCCAGGAGCTAGAGCCCGTGCCTCCGCCGCCCTCGCTCATTTGAGAACCACGTTTGGTCAAGAGCCTCAGAATCTCGTCGTGATGCTCCAAGAACTCCGCAAGGAATCCCTCGATGCCATACTCAACGACGAATGGGTTCGGGAGAACTTTGTTCTCTCTAATGGGAAGCCACCAGATCGCTTTTATGGCGATGACGAAGGCCTGGACTGGGACGAAATCGGCTGGCGGCCTAGTCTATATTTCACCCTGATGATGGTGTCGCGGACTCTACCGATCGCGGGCTGCTTTCGCCTTCCATTTGTCTCCACAATGGGCAGAGATGCTCTTGTGGTCGATTTTCCTCTAACTAGGAGCAAAGGCTTGAAGGAGTCGCTTCGCCTTTGCACCACGCACCTTGAGTCCCTCTCTCAAGGGAAGAAATGCCGCCCCCATCAGCTCGCTGCAATTTCAGCGCTGCTGAAAGGCAAAAACTCCCAAGGGCGAAGGATATGTGCAGGGCTGGTTGGCGGCGACATGAACTCGGTTGATCCGTCCGAGCATCAAAACCACCAAGCGCCCGAGGTAGACCTGAAAGATGTTTGGGAGGACGAGCCACCACCGACGCCGCCAGTATTGAAGCGCTCTGGGAAAGATATTACATATGGCCAAGCTAGAGGACATACATGGGGTTACCAATCTGACGGATTCAAAGCTCGAAAGCGACTGGACAAGTTTCTCTACACTGGGTCCATTGGGATGTTTGCAGTGAAGGAAGCTGAAGACATCGTTGGCAAATTAGGTCGCTTTGGAATAGGGCTGAAAACAAAGGTCGGGTCGGACGATGTTTGGGTGAGTGATCATTTTGGGATTGTTGTTGGTATCACAATTTTGTAAAGGCTTCGTCTCGCTCGGTCCAGATTACTTCAGACTACTCCTCCTCTCCGAGGAGGATGAGACTTTTTAAAGGGAACCGGGAACAGGATGATTCTCTGACCGAGGTACTGAATGTGTTGAGTAGATCTCTGGCGAGTCAGAACGGAATACTGGTAGCAGGTTTCGAATGCAAGATGTCGGGAATGAAAGCAGTGTCATTTCATGTATGTGTAATACTACCATATATCATAAGGAGTCAAAGTACATAAGCCGTATCGCCATAACACATATTACATCCCAAGTCGCCCTTAGACTGCCAGCGTCGAACGAGCAGTCAATAACCTTGACCTTTCTAATAGGTGAACGCCCCTCGAAACCAGCCAGACCGTCGTTGAACCAGCAAACCCTTTGCTGAACCCACCAGACCATTCCTTGAACAAGCAAAACCCGTCGCTAAACCTATCAGACCTGTCGCTTGACGCCAAATGAAGTTCACACAGTGCATGTACCCTTCTACCAACCATTTCTTGAACCCACCAGACCTTTCCTAACCCATTTCCCCACTACCGTAAGCAACAAAGACGCATCTTGATCGCCATACTTCGAGGTCAGCAATCTGATTAGTCCCAAATGTTGGGGTCGATAATTTCATCAAGTTTGGGGAGGTTGCTGACTTCTTCCTCTGCAAGACTCCTTGCCCTGGAGCTCTGCTCTGTCTTGGAAGGACATTCTTCATGCTTCGTCTCGACATCATCATCCGTCCCGAACGGATTCTTCATCTCGTCCACTTCATTATGTGACTCCCACAAACAAGCATGACAATCTGACCCGCAAGCAGTATGGGGTTGCCCGTAATTCTCCCTGCAGGCAGCACAGTTAGCCATGTAAACGACACAATTGGGTCCGCAAGAAACATACATAGCCTTGACAGCAGCGTACGCAAGATCGTACACATCATCCTCCGTGGTCGTGCCACTCATCTGTGCTTTCTTTGATGACTCGCCAGCCTCGTCCAAGCCGACGACTTCACGCCACTGCCTCTTTCGAGACTGATTCACGTTGGCAAGCTCTCCAATGCGAATGGTTTTGACGCGAGGCTCGTAAGATTGAAGTCCGTAAAAACAAGGCTCGTAAGCACGAACTTTCTCGGCGCGAGCTTTTCTGAGGCGGGCTTTTTTCTCATCTTCATAATAGATCATCAAAGCCATTTGCTTCAGCACCCATCGCATCACAAGGATCTGCTGCCACACAAGAGCCTCCTTCTCGCCAACTTTCTCCGAGCATTCTCTGATGTAGCGAATGTGACGGCCGCGACACTCGATTAGATCAAAGCGGGCCTTCGCATCCTGCATCTGCGCAAGAGCCTTGCCCAAGCGCGTCCTCCTCGTTGGGTTCGAGCGGCTTGGCTTTTCCACGGTCTTTGAGGTCAAGCTCCTCGCCTTCGTCACCTCAAGTGTAGCGGAATCAAGGCGTTGACGAGCATCCTCTTCATCTTCTTCGAGCTTTTCCAATGCTTCGGGGGTGCACAAAGAAAGAATAGTGTCTTCTTCTTGCTTAGCTCCTGACTCGCCAAACTTCGCAAATGCCTCGTTCAAGTTCAACTGGGCATCCCTTCTCTGACCGGAGTAAAAGTCACACCACCAGCATTCGTAGGCAAAGTACTCGATCCATGTCGTCACCTCATCCTGCTCGTGCACACTCTTAAGGAGTTGAAACTCGATTTTGAAACCGCGTTCCCACAGACGAATCTGGACTGCGATGGCGTACTCTTCGAATGTGCCGTGGTGAGTCCCCTCTCTCACTGTCTCCCGACGCAATCTTCTGGTTTCACATTCTATCTGCCATTTTGAACGGGAGAACTCGACCTCATCCAGATTGATGAAGGCCTCGAAGATGTCGTCATCATCAGGTAGCCCTCGGTTGTCCAATTGCCATTTGCGAAAGTTGTTCCATCGGATAGCCTGGGTCCTAGCGAGTTCGTCGAAATCTAATAGATCCGTTGACTGGCGGCGGGTCCGACGGAGCCATGTTTGCATATGGGTGAAATACCAAATCAAATCGCCGAGAAGCCCATCAAGCAATGTGTGTGGGAATGACGGCCGGTCGCCTGTATAGCCCAATAGAAGGTAGGAATGTTTGTCGAAGAAGCTCTTCAGGGGTTCCGGGTAAGCTGCCCACTCCTCTTCAGAATCTTGAAGGGGGGTCATCCATGAAGGATGGGAGTTCAAGATCTCACGGACTCTTTCGGCAATCTGGATGGGGTCAAGAATGATATCAGCAGAGGCGGCAAGATCAATCACGGTAGTTCTGCTCCAGTGTTAGCACCTTACGTCCAGGCATCCAAATGTGAGATTGACTTACTTCATCATGTGCCTCAAGAAGTGGCCAGCTGTTTCTTTCGGGTCTTCGAAGCAAGCGAAAGCTGCCTGCTTCTCCAGACGCCGTACCAGCAACTCACCGAACGACCTATCATCCGGGGGGACGGTAGCGGGTACGTTCATCTCTAGACGAAGAGAACACACGGTGTCAGAGACCATGCACGAAACTAGGCTTGGTGTGGTGCAGGAAGAGTTCGGAAGACACTCACTTGATGATGAGCGAGGAGCTCAAAAGACATTTGAAGGTGAAGAGTCCAGAACGTAAGTGGGAACGAAAGAAGCTCGGAAGACAATTGATGATGGAGGGACAGGTTGAGAAAACATTTGAAAGACGGGTTCGGAAGACAACCAGTGACGGAAGAAGAGTTCAGAAGTGGATTGGAGAAGTGGATTAGAGAAGTGGATTGGAGAAGTGGATTAGAGAAGTGGATTGGAGATGAAAGAAGTTCAGAAAACACTCGAGGATAGGAAGATACTCGCAGTCCTATTTGTACTCATTCCTGTCGGTCGCCCACCAGGCTTTCCAGATGATTACGACACCTAGGCCACTGTTCTGGTCAACAGACGCAGCAGAACCAAGAGGTCGCCTTAATGCTACCTCCTCACCCACACATAACTTGGCTCGGCCTGACTGGCCGACTCTTATCAGGCTGCATACCTCACCCCCTGGCTGTTTCAAAGTTTGTATTCCCACACCAAAATTGTGCCTCTGTAATTGAACGAAAAAGTCATAATACCGCGTCGTTAACCGCCGAGGCTGGCTTGGTCCATGGTCGAGAGCCGTCGATAAGTCGTCAGCTGGTATATAGATGACTTGGCTTATACCCTCCTCCCTGCAGCTCGCCTTCACCGAGATGAGGGGGCACTGACAGCGAATGTAACGGAATGCACATGGAGCAAACATTTCCCACAAAAACCCTATTCGTATTCGTACCAGAAATTAATTCTTACGTGTGCCGGCTCTTAGTACTTGAATTCCTGGCCAACGGCCTCCTCGCTCAACTTCCACAGCATTTCAGCCTCGATCCTGCTATATGCCCACGGACTATATGCGTCAGTGTATGGGTCCGCCACCCTTGCCTCGAGAAGATACGTTCCATTTTTGTCTGCAAAAGAGCAATTACAAATCAGTTTTGACCCGTAGTAAGAGTAGTAGTAGCAATACTCCATATAGAACATCTATTTTTAGGGGGGGGGGGAAAAGACGTACCTGTAATGCTGGGTTCGAAAGACGCAAACATGTGTGTTGCAACGCCTTGGTCGGAGGTTATCAGCTTGAGAGGCATCCAGCCAGGCTTCTGGCCCATCTTGAGGCGGAATTGTTCTGATCCGACGATTGCATGATTAGCACAGTTTTCCTGCTTGTCAAGTCGCACAATTACTCAAATATGACATACTCAACATGTCGCCATCGCCGCCTGGAGTCAAGTCGAGGTGGTTGGCAAGCCCTGTCTCAAGAATGCTTCCAGGATGCACGCTGAAGGCAAGCAAACCGCGTTTGCCGAGCTTCTCCGCCAGCGAGATAGCGAACAGCATGTTCGCTGTCTTTGACTGGCCGTACGCAATCCATTTGTCATATGTCTTGCCATTCTGTCCAGGCAACTGTTAGCATTCAGGATTCTCGCAGCGTGTGGGTGGGCCGTCACAGTTACACACGAGAGGGGGAGGAGGACTTACATCAAAATTCAGGTCGACATGTCGGACGTACGAAATTGTATGGCCCATGCTGGTAACACTGACCACACGCGGCGCAGTGGCTGCCAGAATCTTACTCATAATGAGATTAGTAAACAAGAAGTGCGCCAGATGGTTGCTCGCGAACTGGCTCTCGTAGCCGTCCGGGGACAGTGCAAACGGCACCGCCATGATTCCCGCATTGTTCATCAGCACATCAATGACGGGAACGTCCTCCCACGAGTTGACTTCCTCGGCTGCCTTTCGCGCTGTGGCAAACGAGGCGAGGTCAAGCTGCAAAAGCTTAGTCTTGACATCGGGATGCTCTTTGGCGATGGTGTCGACCGTTCCCTGGATCTTGGCGAGGTTGCGGCCAGCGAAGATGAGGAGTCGAGGTTTATGTGCTGCAATGATTCTCATGAAGTGGGCTCCGAGACTGTCAGGCGAGACTCCAGTTGCGAGGACGGTTTTGCCCTCGATGATGGAGGCGTAGTCGGCAGCCAGCTCGGTGCCGGTCGATTCAACACTGTACGGGGCAGGCATGGTGGTGAATAGTAAAGTGTAGAGTATAGTTGTTCTCTGTGCGAAGTCCAAGACTGTAGAGTATGATTCCTTGTGTTTCTCCGCAAGAATATATATGGTCCTTTGGTCCCATCATCAAGGTTATATAGATGAAAACACAATATGGCTGTCCAGTTATGTCCGCTAACCCCGTCACCATCCAGCATGAACTTCGCAACGTTATTCTTACAGATATATCACGCACCCTAGACCACCATCAATTCGAGCCCCTACTAGCCGGACATAAGAAGAATACAAAAGCTCCTGCCTTTCAGGACGGACTTAGAGTGACCAATGCCGAGGTTTGGCGATTTCCAATGTGTGATAGGACGTGGTACACTCTCCATGCCGCGCGGTACTATACCCCGTTCCCGCTAGGTGTATGGGTTTACGAAATACGAGATGCGTGAAATAGTCGAGAGTGATTCCAAAGTCAAGATGGCATGTGTCGAGTCCATACGAAGAACTCCTGGAAGGCCCCCTCGCTCTTCACGCTTCCAACACCTCTCTCTCCTCGACACGTTTCGAATTTACCGAAACAGAAAATCACCAATAATACACTTCAACCCTGTATGATAGGTCCATTCATTCTGTGTGCTCATATACCGAACCAGACCTGGCCCGGACTTAAGGACATAGTAGTAAGGTTATTGATACGGTTCTTGTCGGCAGTGGCGCCGGCTAAGCGATAGTCCATGTGGGTTTTCCATCAAGAAAATAAGGGGCCTTTATGGTGTGGTGGGGAGGATGGCTGACTGACCTTTGCCATTTACGTCTACGGAAGCCTAACTTGTTTAAGGAAGAGCTATTGTCTATCTAGTATTCTAGTATGCCAGATCCATTTACATAGGCCTATACGCAAGCGGAGTGTGGATGGGGGCTATTAGAGAGCTGACGTCGTCACTGAGAGGTCAAACGAGTGGGTTTAATCGCACCAAATACTATTCATATTCTATCAATTCATCATCGACACATCATGAATTAAAATCCCATATTAACCATCAACCTTCTCAAGAGCGGGATGAACGAAAGACAGGCAATCCCCCCAAGCTCCTGAACGAAAAACAGTCATGACAACAGCAGCCGTTAGATCGAAAGCCAAAAACGAGAAAGAAAAAAAAGACTATCCGACATATGATAAATTTCGCCAACAGGTGTGAAGACAAAAATCCGTACAAGAAGTGGTATCCGACAAGGCACGTAACAACTCCATATATGCCCAACCTTTTTATGCGTCACCGTCAAGTGGTGGTTTTTTCTCTCTCCAACAGCAAATTCTTCCGAAAAGTCTCCAAGTGTTTTTTGGTGGGTTTGCTCATTCCCATCGTCCTCTTTGGTTGCAACATGTTGTTAATCCTGGGCTGTCAAAACGCTCCATTCGTGTTTCGTTAGATTTGTAATACCAACTCCGTTTCCTCCATCATTCCTCTTCTTCTTCAATCGGCGCCGGTGTTCGGCGCTCGACACGCCTCTTTGGTCGTCTGTGCCGATTGCTGCTAATGTTGCTGGCCGAATCATCGGGCATAATGTCGTAATCATCCAACTCCCAGTCATTGTCACTTCCACCCGGACCATCATCTCCACCTGCCCACGCCGGCCGTTCATAGCCGGGGTTCTGCGAGTTTCCAGAGCCAGGAGGGAGCACATCGATCTGTCGCCGGTTCTGGAGACTCTGCATGAGGCCAGCTCCGCGCTGTCGCAAAGCCGTCCTGACCAACTCGGCCTGGTGGTGCAGCTTCTCAAATGCATCCTCCAAGGCCTCCATTCCTGTGTAAATCTCACGCTCAATCTCGCCGATAGCCGCCATTTCCATCTCCTCGTCATTTGACACGGGTGGTCTGCTTCCAGCCATGCCAGATGATGCCAGGCTGATAAATGACGCCGGGGTAGGGCCTCGAGAATATGGCGAGTAGGGGGTGGCATTCCTGGATCCCATTGCTGAAGGGCCACGGAGTGGGGTTGCCCCTCTGGACTCTACACCTGGTACAAAGTCATCGTCCGCACCCGACCACAAGAATCCGTCGAATCGTCCAGACGTAAGGATCTCCCATTCCGCATTGTTAATGTTGGAGAGGGTGACGAGTAAGTCGTGGGTATGGGGATTCCTGATGAGGTATGTGGCACACTCGGCGTCCCGAGGAACTTGGGGAAGACGGTACAGTCGCTGCAGCGACAAACCAGTCTTCACGATGAAGTCATTCCGCGGTCGGAGCATGGGAGTCGGGGCTCGCGTAGCAGGTCGCAGTTCCCTCGATCCAGACAGCAGGGCGTTGAAGTACGGTCTGTCCCCAGCGTCGAGGTTGGTGAGGATGGCAAAGCACAGCGTCTCATCGTCTACCTCCTGGGGTGGTGGGACTGGGGTTTCCCCCGTATTACTGAGCCATTTGTCGACGGCAGACCTGACCTTCTTAGACTGTCGCAAATAATGCTCTCGGAACTCCTCGGCGATGTCAGGATCCAGCTGAACTGGCGATGCTGGTCTTCGTGGTGTCTCCCCAGAGACCTCAGCAGCCTTGGTACCGATCTCGGCAAGGTCAAATGGTGGCCATTGTGGGAGCTCGATACGGCCGCTAACCCATTCCAGAACATCCCCCCAGTTCAGGCCTTGGTGTGTCTCGTGGGACTTCTCGCATATTATGCACGAGCAGCCATGTGGAGGCAGATCTCTAGAGAAGACGTTCTCAAGTCGGTCGAGTAGGCGGCGGGCGACTGATCGGTAGCCCGTTGCCACGGCGATGGATCCTTGTTTAGAAAGGACGTTTGAGTATTGATCCAGGAGATTGAAGAAGGGGGAGAACAAGGTGTCAGCTCCAGTCAGTGGCGGGTTCAACGGGCGGGCGCCGTTCTGGAGTGGTAGCACCGACAGGAAGTGTCTGGGTGCCGTCTGCGGGAGGCCGCCATGTTGCAAAAGGTAGTCAACCCTTGGGGCTTCATGGGTATCTAGGGCTGGCGGAGGCGGTGGTGGAATAGGCGGAGGCGGGTGCGTTGGTGGCTTCATTGCGGGGATTTGGGATTCGTAGTCATCGACGGCGGTGGGAGACTGCGCTCGCCTTGGGTCGTCATAGAGATGGGCAGGGAATTGGTTCGTTTGAGTTGGTGTTTTGGGGGAGGAGTCCTGGGCACTCGATGGTGATGAATCGACATTGAGCGTATCGAGCTTGCTCGACTTCTTCAAGCTTCGGGTAGATGCCGACCGCTTGGTGGTGGAGTGGCGAGATGCCGAGCTCGATGATCTGGATACAGATGTTCGGATTTTGTCGTGGACCTTGTTGGTGGGCGACTGGACATAGGTTGCCTGGCTCGAGGAGGATCTGCGACTAAGTTTGGACCTGTCTTCGGCACGAGAGGCTGACCTTGATACCCCAGAAACCGTTGACCTGTTTACACGATCTTGATCCTCGGCGTGTCTTCTGTCGGCAGAAACGTCGGTTTCTGGTGGTGTCGGCGGACGCGAGGTTTTCTTGGATGACGATCGGTGAGGTGCTTCGTTAGACTTGGACCGCCCGCCTTCATCACCGCCAACATCGGTCGGCTCTGGCGTCAGTGGGTCGGATCGCTTGACCTGAGATGATGAAACATCTTCGCGGCTGACCACAGCTTCCTTGCTGTGCGCCTTGCTAAAGGACGGATATGGCAGCGAGATGCGGTCTCTCTCGAGCGACATTTTGGACATGGCGTCAGCGCCCAGGTCGCTCATAGATGTGGCTGGCCGGTCTCTCGGGTCGTCTCTGTAACTGTCTCTGTCTCTCTCTCGGTCTCGGTCTCGGTCTCGATCCTTCTCTCGATCCCTCTCTCTGTCCCTATCCTTGTCTTTGCTGTCCCGCTTGCTGTCGGAATCCCTCTTCCGGTGTTTCTTCGTCGACGAGGCGAGAGAAAGCGTATCGCTGCCTTCGCCAACCCTAGAGCTGCGAGTGGATTTTGAGGAGCGGTGGGGACGGTCGCGGTCTGACTTCCGCTCGGATTTGGAGCGGCGCTGTTTGTCGCGATGCCGGTCGTCGACGTCGACGTCGGCGTCACGTTCCTTGGTCGGCATTTTGAATCATCGGGCACACGTTTGTTCACGTTATTGTGGCGTGTGCAGAAGGCGGTGGTGGCAGGGGGGAGGGGGGTCGGATCGAGCGAAATGCTGGATTGGACTGTTGGAAAAAATGGATTCGCTGAGAGGAGGAGTCGAAGCGTCAAAATCGACAAGTGAGGGGACGGTGAGCGAGAGGCGAATGGAGGATGGGGTTTCAGGCACCGATGGCCTGCTGGCACGAAGTTTTAGCAGCCAACAGCGCTGAGGAGACGCACTGGAGAGCAGCACCTCCGGCTTTCAGCAGCAGCTGTAGTGCGCCGATAGTGATGAAGATACAGCGCCCGTTGCTCCCAACGTATGGATCGGTTACCAGAGCGTGAACGAATCGTGAAGAGGAACGGATAGCTGCCTCCAAGCGTTTGGAAAATTACACGTCATGGAAGAGAGGTTAGGTAGAGAGACGGAGAGAAAGGGACCAAAAAAATTAACGGTCGTCGGTCGTCTGCAATGCCACCACAATCATCAATGGCATGTGTTCCCGAGAGACAAGCACGCAACCCGCTCCCAATCATGGGCTGACAGACACACTGTGCCGTGGGCTGGTTGGCTGTCGCGGGTTGCTGGTGGGCTCTGGCTGGCCTGTAAGAACCCCCTATAGCGCCCTAGGGGTTCTGAAGGGTCCCCTGCGTGGGCCAACGATTGGTGGGCGCTGCAGCGCTACGGGTTCTGCAGCAAGTCCCCTGACGTGGCATCCATCGAGATGGGCGTCGTCACACTGAGCAGTTGATCTCAACAAGCCACTGCTCGCTGTTCGCTTCGTCACTGAATTGATATTTACCCTCTGACGCTCCCCTATTCAGGGCAAACGATACAAATAAAAAAGATACCCCCAAAGACACCGTATGTTGGTATCCTTTCGAAGGGCAAAAAGATAGTGAGGGAGGTCTCCCTCGTCAAGGGACCAGATCCACAGTGTGAAGCCAGTGGCGCGGCACGGTAACACCGCCTCAGATCTGCTTCTCCGCTTACGCTTTTATGGAGAATCGCCAAGTGAAGTGAACCTTGGGCTTGGAGACGGTAACGGATGCAGACAATGGAGTGTGATTGGCGAATATTTGCAGGGTCCCAGAAATAATATTGAACCGAAGTTCTTACAGAGACTGCAATTCGTGCTTCTCAGACGTGGAGAAAACAGACGGTAAACAGAATCCGGGATTATCTGCAGCTTCGTCGGGCATCCAAACGCAGGGCCCAGTTTTGCCGCTCCATCGTCCGTATGGGATATAAAGACGGTGTGATATGAGTCTTTATAGATACAGGAAATCACCGGAGCGTCATGTCGTTTTGTTTCTCTAATAGTGTGTTGTCTTGTCTTGTCCATCTATCTCTACTTTTATGTAGTTGTAGACATGTCATCCATACCCTTCCCTATGTGTGTAAAATCACCAAACAAATCCCGATTTCCCAACTTCCAAAACGCCCTCTCTTTCTGATCATGATGCATCATCTCCACCTCCAAAAAAATATCTTTCACAGCCGGTCAAGTAGGCCCCGGCTCTCGAGCAGCAGGATAATCTCGTGCACAATGGAGCGGACATTCTGCTTCGACAAGTCCACGACAAGGTCGGGCTTCTGTGGCGTCTCATAAGGGTCATCGACACCAGTGAAACCCTTAATCTCGCCAGCACGAGCCCTCTGGTAGATGCCCCTCCGGTCTGTCTTTTCACAGTACTCGAGCGGTGTGGCCACATGAATGAGGAAGAAAGGTCCCGACTTCTCGACAAGCTCGCGCGCCTGCTGGCGAGCATCATCAAATGGCGCGATTGGGGCGGCAATAACAGCAGCGCCAGCCTTGGTCAGCTCCGAGGCCACAAAGGCAATACGGGAGATGTTGAGGTTGCGATCCTGTCGGCTGAAGCCCAGCTCTGACGAGAGCTCAGCACGCACCGTGTCACCCAACAACATCGACACGGGTCGGCCGCCGCCCTGATTCAGGGTCGCCTGCAGGGCTCTCGCGATTTGGTCCTTGCCGCTGTTCTGGTAGCCCGTCATGAAGACAGTGAAACCCTTCTCGCGCGGCAGAGGGTTCTGCTCTCGTAGCACCTTGACAACTTCAGGGTAAGAGAACCACTCGGGGATCTCCTTGCCCGTCCTGAGGCGATTGCGCAGCTCCGTGCCGGAGATGTTCATGGTGCGGGTGCCTTCGGTAATCTCGTTGGCGGGCAGGTACTCGTCCCGGTCAGGGATGTAGATCATCTCCTGGAACTCAACCATCTTGATGCCAAGCTCCTCCTGGTACTGCTGAACGAGATGCTGAGCGTCGTAAGGACCATAGTGGTCCTTGCCGTTCTTGTTCTTGCCGGGGCCGGCGTGGTCACGGCCGACGATGAAATGCGTAGAGCCGTGGTTCTTGCGGATAATGGCATGCCACAGGGCCTCGCGAGGGCCGCCCATGCGCATGGCCAACGGCAGTAGAGCCAGCGCGGCCATGCCGTTGGGATACCGGGGCAGCAGAGCACGGTATACTCGGACGCGGGTGAAGTGATCGATATCGCCAGGCTTGGTCATGCCCACGACGGGGTGGATGAGCACATTGGCTTGTTGGGAGCGAGCAGCGCGGACCGTCAACTCACGGTGGGCGCGGTGCATAGGGTTTCGGGTCTGGAAGGCGACAACCTTTTGCCAGCCGAGCTTGTTAAAGTGCGAGCGCAGTTCGGCGGGTGTGACTAGAAAGGGTCTCCAGTTAGCTTGTGCTGTCGAAACCACGTGAAGGTGACTATGACTTACAGCGCAGGTCCAGGAAGTCGTAGTGCTCCAGCCGGGAGACAGCCTCAAGCTTGCCACCAACGTAGAAGTCCTTTGCGACGCTGAAGAGGTGCTTGATGCCAGGATGGGTATCATCATCGCTACCGAAGACCTCCTTGGCCTCCAAGACCCTGCGCACACGACAATTAGTAAATAATAAATTGAGAGCGACCAACAAGAGGCGGAGGAGCAGAGGCATACTTGTCTGGCTGGTAGATATCCTCAACAGTCAGAATGGCCAGGTTCCGGTCATCTCGCGAGTCGCGCAGGGTAATTCGAACGCCAGGCTTGATGCCGAGCGCGTCGATCTGCTTCTGGTCCACATCCAAGGTGATGGGCATGCTGAAAAGCAAGCCATTCTCGAGGCGGTTTTCCTTGACTACCCTGCAGGCGTTTTGGTTAGACTAAATAGCCATGTGCTATGATGTGACTAGTAGAATCATACCGATTGTAGTCCTTCTCTGTCATGAAGCCTGCAGTGTGTAGAGAAGAGGTGCGTCAGTAGCTAGATCGCGGGGTAGCAGATGGAGGGGCAGTCAGAACACACCTTCAAGAGGCGAGAAGCCGCCATTGAGGATTAATTCCAGGTCGCAAAGATGGCGATCGGTCAGAACAAGAGCTGGAAGAGTTTCTGATTCTCCGAGGAGCTCAGCCTGGCGAGGCAGGTCGCGAGCGAAGAGGTCCTTAAGGACGCCGCCGTGAGGAGAGTTGGCCATTGTGTTGATTTTCGAACAGGTCGAGGGGAGTGAGGATCTACTGCTTTCTCTCTCTCAACTGAAGCAGACGAGTTCGGATCTCTCTCTCTTATACTAGTCTGCCGCACCAGCAGTCACGCAATCGCTGCCAAGGAGAGCGTGGGCTTGGAGGAGGAGGAGGAAAAGGAACAAGAGGCAGAGGAAGGACGAAAAGGAGGGGTGGTGAGCAAAGGACGGGGTATCTGTCGAATAAATATCTCGGGGAAAAGGGAAACAGAACAGAGTATAGCGTCCGGAGCAACGATCCATTCGTGTGCCTGATTTATAACGTTAATTGCGCGTACTATGCGCTCGCACGTCAACACTGACAGCTCTACAATGCGTATCTATCCCATGTCTGCTTCCATCCTCAAGTCCGGCGGATCCACCAAAAAAGTCACAATGGCGGCGTTTGGCTCCAGATTTTGACGATGACGTGCTCGAACGCGATGGTCCGGTTCCCGCATGGCTTGCTCGAGAAGCCAATCAGCCGCCTCGAGGCGTCTGAAGGCGCAAGGAAGAGAGAGGGAAAAAACGACCTTCGTGGGTTAGTTGCGATTGCGAAATCTCGGGCCATCGGGGTTGGTGGAAGTCGCTGATTTTGCAAGGAGAGGGAATGCCTGTTTGGGACAAGGCCAGATCCGCAACGCCTCCAAGCCGAGGCCTCCTCGTCATAATTAATGGCATCATAGGAGGCATAGAGTATTTTGTTTAGAATATCAGTATTAAGTCTAAATACATACAAAGAGGTACTACTCAGTAATATGGTGCCGTCTGTCGGTGAGCAGGTGACTTGTCTTCTTGCACGCGATTTGATGATTACTACCTACGAATACTACTACTCCATGTCCCGAGTCCCGAGTCCGCTGACGATGCAGATCAACACATTCAACCCCCATTGTCCTGTCAGCCCTCTATCTATTAATCAGCGCATCAACAACTAACAGGACTCCGGAGATGCTTCGTTCAATGGAGAAACTGCCTACTACTAATACTACCAATGCTACTACTATTACTAAGTGGCTCCGCGCGCTCTCGGGCCATCGCTCTCAGTCTCACCTCCGACGTCCGACGATATCGCAATTTTCGACTAGCCAGAGTCAATGCTGCTAACCTAGCCCACAAATCCACTGCGGCTCTCGGGATGACGTCTTGAACTAACCTCGAATTTTATGATACTATCTACGAAGTACGAGTATAGACTGATTGATACGCTATCAGCCTAGTCTCCATTCTTCACGGCAGCACAGTTTGGCCTATCAGGATGCATCCAGCTTCTACAGAGTAACGCACGAGAAACATCAACACAACACCCGAGGGTCTACAAGTTGGCGGAAATATGACGTTTCTCAAAACACCTTTCCAATTAATTACTTAACTCAGTAACAAGGTCCATCCTCCAACCCCATGACAAAGGGAATCCACCACCATCTGCGCTCGTTGCTCCGTCCCCAGGTAGGTACTCAATCTAATCAGCATACTCAATCTAATCATCACCCGAGTCCTTGTTAGGCTCAAAGCCCACAGCAGCTACAGTATCAGACTCCGGGCCGGGTTGTCCCTCTCTGCGGACGAGCGCGTGATTCGTAATCCACAACATTATCTTCTCGGCTCTCTTCCGGCTCCTTTTCGATTCGTTGGGGAGCGCATTTATAGCATACATCCATGCTGGATGGCCCTGTCGACTTCGTTTATCTGGATTGACCCTGTTCGTCGCGAGAAGTTTGTCCACAACTTTGAGGTAACGGCGCCGGCAAGCCATCATCAAGGGCGTCTCCCCCACCCGATCTACCTGGTCAGGGTCGACCCGGGGCGACTGAATCAAGGCCAAGGCATTCTTCACCAAGCCGCAGTTTATGGCGTTGGCTAATGGGGATCCAACAAGAGGCTCTGGTTCGTTAGGGTCAACCCTCGAGTCTTGTGCCAAGAACCTCAGCATCCTAGGACTGATGGGATCAGGTGAGCACGCGGCGTGTATCATTGCTGTCCACCCGTAGTTGTCTACTTGGTCCAGTCGAACACGGGGATCTTGTATCAGTATCTTCAAGTTTTCCCATTCGCCCGAAATTATGGACTGCATGACTGCGGTTCGGCCAAGCTTATTCCGTCCATTCGGGTCGATTCGAGGCTCCGACAGGAGGTACTTGAGAACTTCGGGCGCAGATTCACGCCGAGACTGCGCGGCATGCATCAATGGAGTGAGTTCGCAGTCATCCACTTTGTCTGGATCGACAGCTTTGTTGCTGAGAAGCATCTGCACCGTACTCAAGTGGCCCTGGGCTATTGCCTCAATAAGTGCTGTGGCCCGAGGACCTTCATCGTTTTGAGCATTGGGATCGACTCTATCGTCATCCATAAGCAACCGCACAATTTCACTGTGGCCATAAGTTGCGGCGAGTATCAGTGGTGGGGTTTTGTCCTGGAGCATTATGCACGCACGAATAGCGAATTCGCCCAACTTCCTTGAAAGATCAATCGACAAATTCTTTGCGACGGATTGTGTTGGGTCAACCGCGTATTTTGTCAACAACACCCATACGAGGTGGATGTTGTCGTTGGCGACGGCTTGGCACAAGGCCGTGGGCGCAAAATCGGACCGGTCACTCGGAGACGCGCCGTCAAGAAGGACCTCCACCATCTCATTCTGTCGGCAGCTTGCAGCTACGCATACGCCTCTGAGTATATCAGACCACATGTCTATCTCGCCAGTCTTGACGTGTTTCGCGGCGAGAATCTCCACTGCAACCCAGATCTTGTTGAACCTGCGGGCAGTTCTGAGCGCAAAGGACCACATGGTGCGTGGTGCATAATGTTCAATGTTGGGTAGGCTCAGAATTGCTCTGGCCACTTTGACTTTTCCGTACTGAGCAGCCCACACCAAGGCATTCCCTCCTTGGTGACGGATATTGTTACGGTACAGCAAGTGGATAAGCAGCGCGTAATACCGCTTATTGGTGAGACAGAGGTTCAAGATGTCCTTGCTTTTGTGGAGATAATTAACCACAAGGAATTGGCTAACATCAGGGGTCGTGAAAAACTTCAGTGTGTGGTCGTTGGAGTTGCTTGGGAGAGTGTCGAGTGCGTAGGATGCCATTTCGAGTGACTTGGCGAATCAGACAACAAATATCTTGGATGGGAATCTCTGAATCGAGAGGTAATCTTGGGTACTGGTGTAATGGAATGTTGGATCTCTTGAGCATGGGATATCAAGACTTCCATCCTCTGAGGTGCCGGAAGGAGAAGGGTTGATATAGAGAAGCCTTCTCTCCGTAGGACTGCTCGACGAGGAGGACCAAACTGAGCTCGAGCGAACAACGCAGGTCTCAGTCGATCAACTCCAATGCGGCTGGATTAGGCCGGAATGCAAGGGTAGAAGGCGGGGCTTTCTCGCCGCCGTTATCATCGTGCTTATTGTTGCTGGTGTCATATCTTCCTGTATGTCCCCGTCTCAAGAACGACTTTGCCCCGCCCAGAAGAGCCGGACCCCAGAGACACAAACAGAGACACACAGAGTGATTGGGCCAAGGCTCATAAACCTTGTTTATGCAGACGCCTGAATCACCTCACCGATTGGGCGAGGATTTCGATTTGAGCACGTTTGATTGCCAAGGAAGCATACTCATACAGGTGTTGGGGAGGATGGTCAGACATGCTATTGACCACAAAAACAGGGAAGGCCAGGGTAAACGGCTCTGTCTCATCCGTAAGAAGCAATACCCCATAGATGGTTTCCGGACAGTATGTACTCCATACGGAGTACATTAAGCACACTTGTGAGGTTTCCACATTGCTTGCTTGAACTTGGATATCTTCCGGCTTCAATTCCGAACCTCTTTGGTATCTTTACGACTTGGTCGAAACAACGAATCAGCAAATCCTCTGTGGCGCAATTGGCTAGCGCGTCTGACTGTTAATCAGGAGGTTGGAAGTTCGAGCCTTCCCGGAGGAGATCTGATTTGATCTGTCATTTTTGCATGCATGCGTTGTTTTTTTGTGTTTTGGCCCGTGTTTGGGGGCCGTCATCTTTGTCTTATCTGGGGCCGTGATAGCATCACTTCGCCCCACCTATGCGGCTTTGGACAGAAGAAGCAATGACAAGGGGAGATTTACTCGTACATTTTTGCACTCCGCACGGAGTACTCGTCATCCCTTCGGATACATGGATGCGTAGATCACGCTATGCAAGGAAGAAAGTGGTGTCATTACCATATGTATTTCTAAATATAAGTCCGAAATACTTCGTCGGGGTGGATAAGGAAGAAGGCTGCCGAGACTGATGCCGCAGGATAGATAATATTGGTTCACTGCATATAACCAACCATTTATCAGTTTTCATGCAGCTCTTTTGCAAAAAGCAAGAAGCCATGGGGCATACTCAATCAAGTACGGAGCACGTAGGTAAGTGTTTATGCAGATACTACTACGGAGTATAGGGCGGAATTTGCCCGGACAGGGGTGTTTAGCAAATCGGACTGATTCAAGTGCCTTCAGAATGCACTTTAACATGCATCATGCAAGTCCTTATACAGGTTTTTTGCCAGGTGAGTGCATATCAAGGGCAGCCTACCACCCCGTCATGTTTCCTCCACTATTATGCAGACACCTACTACTTCGTACTCCACACACACACTTTGGCAAGAGACGAGACTCACGGCGTAAAGAGTTGCTGTTGTTGGCCGTGCTGGACAGTACTGACAGGGTAGATCCATGTACAGAGTCAGACACATGTACAGAGTCAAACACATGCACAGACTAGGAAGTAAACACATGTACTTTGTACAGAGTAAAACCAAAACGGGGAATTCCGGATACCAATATGCACCTGTGCTTGAGCTGTCGGCATCTCTGCATGTTGGTCTGGTCTCTCTACTTGTAGAGTCTAGACAGCGGCTTCGGTGCCGAATGACCAGCAGCTACCCGAGTGGGTCCCTGGAGCCGGCCTCTGCGCGCGCTTCCGGAACACGAATCCGAGACATTGATGAGAGCATTCTCAAGATAAGAGTCAAGAGTCAAGAGTCAAGAGTCAAGAGGAAAGGTTACAGAAAACAAACATTCATGCAGAGGGCGCTAATTTAGGATATTCTTCCATCATGGCTGCATGTTCACCAACCTTGGCAATCCAGAGAGACAAGTCGTATGAGCTGGGCAACAATCTGCGGAATCAGCCCGAATGTCCTCATCCGGGATGACGAGCCGGAGATCCCGTCGATGTTGCCTTTATGCATCTGTATATGGTCATCTGCTCTTAGGTACGAAGTACATACTTGGTGCTTGAGTGTCCTACGGCTTCTCATCGACTTAGTAACTGTGAGAACACACAACTGGGTTGAGTCCGGCTGAGGCACAATGCTATCGTCTTGGCGATTTCACTTCCATGTGCTTCGCATCTGGATCGAGAGTGGCCACGGACTCATACTTGCGTGTGTCCCCCTGTAACTTCGCCTCACTTTTGCAAACCTTGAAAATGCAAACCGAATCGAGGCTTGCTTGGCGAAATGGTCTTTTTCGGTCAACAATCCGGCGATTTTGTCTCCACGTATCTCTCTGTCTCTGATGTCGGATGGGCCTCCTGCATGTTTCCTCGATCCTTGCAGGGAACAACATCACATGCCAGCTGTTCTTTTCTTCCTCACTGGTTACAGTACGAGATATTGGCTGGGCACATACGAGTGGGCGGGGGGAAACTCCATCTTCACCAATAATCTCTGACTCTTTGACACACTCTGCCGTCTGGCGTAACCTCGAGAAGAGTACATACCTAAAAAGGTATATAAGTGAATAGGTTCCAGTTTCGCAAAACACCCCTGTTTGCTCCCTTGTAAGTACATGTTGATCGGATAGGCCCCCACAACCCCACTTGTCTTTTCGCTCTCTCCTCGATATTACCAGGTAGGGAAGGTTCCTTGCACATCTGCGAGGTGTTCAAATCACTTCGCTACACAGCATTACTATTGGATGTCTCATGGGTGGGTGGGTGAATCCCCCTCCCCCCCAGCATCTTCATCAAATGTCTCGGACTCTTTGACAATCTGAGTGGACACTGCTACTACCCGATCCGATAACAGTTGAAACTAGGGAGGAGTTGTAGGGATTGTTGGCCCTTGCGTCCTACAAGCCAGTCATGATCCTGCACGCTTCATATGTATCACATGTGGCAGAGGGGGGCTATGGAGTCATGTATCGCTTTGCAGGCCGAACAAGTACGAGTAAGCACAAACATACATGGGGGGGGCCTGGCCAATACGAAGCCCAATATTACGACAAGGCTGTGTGTCCCGTCTGCCACTCAGCCATTCGCAAGCCACAAGTGCCGGATGGCGATTGCCCGGGGATTACCGGAGATCATCCTAGACCTGAAAGGTATCATTGCATGAGCGAGATGATTTATGTAGTTTCGTGGCGCTCGAAATGTTTAATCTCTCTCGGTCCGGAAGTGGGAGGAGGCATTTGAAATCCGTGGGCTGGCTACGCGTAGGTCTATGTACGCATTCTTCTGCCTACGAGTTAAGTCAATGGCGTGTAATACTACTCCGCACGGAGGACATTATGTGAGGAGAGATGAGAAAGGAGTAACTGATGGGTTACACGACATGAGAGCTGAATGAAACAAACCGCTAATTGGTGGCCGTGTTCAGAGGTACAGTAATATTACTCAAGTCGCTGTACTTAAACTTCTAGTTATTCCATGACAAGATTATTGTTCAGTTACATGCTTAGTAGAAGCGGTGAATTGTAGTAGAACAGGCAATGCATAACTATTCCGTTGCTGTTTGTGATCTTTGTGATCCTTGTGAAGTGTAGGACAGCACAACTGTCGAGCACAAAATCCTGGGGAAACGGTCCGATGCTACCCTGAAGAAGACGACGTCTCTAGACATGGCATACATGAGCACGAGGATAGATGTCACATAAAGATACAGTAAAGTGGTGACAGGAAATTGCAAGAAGGTGACAAATGTAGTATTCTAGTATTTAGAAGTTTAGAGGAATAAGCAATGTAGAAAAAGTGTTCCCGTATAGATAGATGATGATGAAGTATAAATCCCGTTCTTTCTAAAGTAGTTCCCCCTATTGACTGCCCCCTAACGTCCTGCTAGGCGATGTGTTTCTTCTAACTGTTGCTGCCGCTCCTGCCGGCCGAAAGATGAGGGCCCCTCTGCGGAATGACCATGACGACGATGGTGTATCTCTGTCTCTCGGATCGAGGCTCCGAGCTTGATCGCCGGTGAGAGGTTGACGTCTCACCTCCGTAGATCCTTTTCTTCATGTTAGTCGAGGCATGGCAAACAGACGCACAGTACAGTGTCGAGAAGGTCACTTACGAGGCACAAGTAAGGCACTCGGAGTAAGGGATGGTTTCAGAGGTGATTTCACCGCAACCGGGACAGTGGATGAGTTCGCCCATATCTATCAATGGTTTCTCTGAAGCTTCCAGAGAGTCGGACAACAGGTTGTACTCGGGGGAAGTCAACAGGAGGTTGTGATCCTCGAGGGACAGAGTGCTGAGAAAGACAAGATGCGTAACGCAATGTACAACGGCGTGGAACTGAGGAGGAGGAGGATGGAAGAGACTGCTCTTGAATCAGGCACTTGTGCTCCCTCAAGGGTCTGCTGTTTCTCGAAGGAACCTGTTGAGCATGAGATCAAATCAACTTCAGCTTCCTCATCCGCCCTCTTTATACATATCCCTCGCTTCCCGTGAAATTACACCGAGGTCAGCATATGACTCTCAAAAAATGCGGCTGGTCACCACTCCTGTCGCTGGTTGATACCCCTTCGCGAAACCACATGCCAAGTGTTTCGACCCAAGCAACACCAACGACCTGCGAGCCAACAGATGAAGATTCTCCCCTCCATATCGTGTGTCCGTGAGTGAAGCTTTTCGGAAACCAGAGACCCGGCAGAAGGGAACCAGGGGGCGTGTGTCCCGGGAACAAGCAGATCCTCCACACGGTCCATCCTCCTGACCAAAAAGAGTACTTGGTGAGTAGGAAAAGCACATGTTTGTGGCGTCTCCTTTGCGTCTTTGCTGGGCAAAAGTTCCTCGTTCACGGGTTTCTGCTGCTGCTTGCCGTTTGCTGCCTCGTGAGGTTGTTTAGAGCATCGTGTTGTTTCCAACTGGCCTGCGCGGTATATTCCGTTTGCCAATCCTTTCGTTTGTACGTGATTAGCATCAGACAAATTTTGTGGCTTGCCTCTAAGCAAAGAGGTGTGGTTCTTTGGCAGAGACGCGGGACGATGGAAGCTTATTCGAAGTGCGAGCCACTCACAGCGCTCCCTACGCGAAGATCCAGCCAGACACGACGCCATGATCATGTCTCGAAGGGGGATAGAGAGCAGGGACCATGTCGAATTCGGTATTCCCGGGACCGACAAGCAAGTTTGAGGTTGCAGACTAGCTCTCTTGGTTCCCGAAGAAGCTGTTCCAGGGGAGTCTTCGCAAACGCGCGCATGTGGTCAGTCAGTCTTTCGTTTGCTTAAAGGTAAGCTGCAGACGGGAACTTACTGATCAGCCTCAAGACTGAGGTTAAAGGTTGAAACTCAACCAGCCGCCAACCTGAGCCCTTCGTCGTACAAAGCAGACGGCATCTCCACACCACCAAACAAAGAGCCCTACTCCGTACTCCTCCGTACACAGGCCTGATTCTGACCTCTGCATGGCGCCGGCCCGGGAAGAGCACACGCATCTCAGCTCTAGTCTGACCCTCCGTAATAAACGATACGCCACGCGATCGTCTCCAGCCGAGACTAGGGCAAACAACAGCCGCTAAGCCTCGATGACACCAACAAGATGGCCCAACGATTAAATGAAACGTGAATCCTTCCCTCCCCTTGATTCAATGAAGGCGATCCAGCGCACCCACAATGACTCGGGAAGATGCATATACCGAAAGCGCCCCCCTAATGTCACCTGTCCACCACCATTATATGGCCCCCATTTGGAGAGACAGCTCCTACAACTCAGATGCGAGATTAGTTCTCTTGACAGCCCGGCAATGGCGTTTTAGACTGATTGGATCGATATCCGACATATCTCAGGTCGGTCTCTCTCTCTCTCTCCCTCTCTCTCTGTTTCTCTTGCTCTACCGGCCTCACCGCGACGAGACGGGAAGCCACCAACACTGTTCGGACAGGCCGAAACCTCGAGCCGTCATGGAGTTTTCCTGACATAATGAAGTGGAGTAGCCGTTCAAAGCAGCACTCGCAAAGTTCTCGCTGTTAATTGCCCCGAGGTAACGTGTAAGTGAACTAAGACGTTCGGTTCAAAGGATCACTTAAACTCACGGTTGCGGATTGCTTGCAACGTTCGTTTGTTCGTTGACATGCCTCGTATAGATGGAAACGTTAGCTCGATGAGTGGATCAAGGCTGAAACTGACGAATACCGAAAAATCAGGCCATTTTGGCATCGACAAGGGCCTCGTTTGTTGGATGGCTGCTGTCAAGTGACGATCCAACACGAATATTGTCTGCAGCATCCCGCCGCTATTACTTCTCTCCATCAACACCCGTGTGCCTTTTGCCAGACGTAACGTTGAATTTCACTGCCTCTATCCAGTTTGGACCCTTTCGGCATATGATGCATCATCACACTTTTGTCGTCATCTGCATATCGAGGACCGAATGAAAACAGCACTGACTCATGTAAGTTTAATATCCATTGCCCGATACTGATATTACTCTGTTTTTATGACGGAACTCGTCGACTCATCCCAAAACACAGCGCCCTGTGAAACTCCACCATGCCATGCAGAACATAGGCCCCCAACTCTTTTTCTCTTCAGCGTCCATCCATCCATCCATTCCATTAACCCGCCCTAGAGTTCTCATCCCACGCCCGTTGCAGGCCCCTCCCAAGTATGCGCGACGGGCGTACCCATGTTCTTGAATAAAATACCTGAAAAGAAAACTCGTATCATACAGTCTGTAAAGATTCTTTGCGCTCGTTGACACTGTCCAGAAGAAGAGGAGGGGGTGACTTTGGCTGAACGTCTCAGCATACCGTTCGCCCGAGGGATCGACGCCAGAGTAAAATGGAATGGTCGTCTAGCGTTGATTAGAATACAGTAGGAAAAGACATCGCCAACACTGGTGGCTGAAGGATGGTATCAAGTAAACCGAGACATGGATTCGAATTGTTGCACTCCAGGGCTATGCATATATGGCCTCGATGAGGTAGATGAACCCGAAAAGCAAAAACGCAACAGCACCGCCAACAGTAACTAGATATCCGGTTAGCGTGTCTGTATGTCAAACTGTAAACAGACAAGATGGAACACCTACCAACTTTGAGACTAACACGTCCAGCGATGGCTCTGCCTCCAATGACAGCAACTCCCGTGCAGATGACATGCCCACACAAGGCACCAAGAGTCACCCACCAATAATCCTGTCCAGCAGCCATGGCAATGGTTGCAATCTGACTACGGTCTCCCCACTCGCCCAAAAATGTCATGACAAACGTCTGAACCCATGCGGGGCTCAAGATCAGAGAGCACAGGTTGTTCACGCCCTGTACGAAGTCGTTCACACCGGTTGTTTTGCGGGGAGCGCGGCTGGGTGACTCCGAGGGTGATCGTGGAGGAGAGTAGCGGCCTTTGCTCCTCGATGACCTTCCGTTACCGATACCCATCTCTAGTGCGTGTACAGACACATTGCCGCCCTTTCGCTCGAGTTCTTTCTCCTTCTCAGCGAGCTCTTGTTCCACCTCGTGCATCTCGGCCGTGACGCCCTCATTGGGGTCCATCTGCATTCCCTCCCTCAGAAGCTTCGCTCCAAAGACGAAGAACAGGCCAGCGGCAAGAAGACCAGTCAGCCGCTTGGGAATCAAGGCTGGGACTGCGTGGCCGAGGACTGCTGACAGCACCGTCATGACTAGCAAGGCGCCAAAGGCGGCCGAGAACACGACCATACGATCGTGTTTCATTGCCATGAGCGCTGCCACCAAGAATGTCTTGTCTCCTACCTCGGAGACAAGGATCATGGTGAAAGACAAGATAAATGAGTGGAAAGGCTGGATAATTCCATCGTCATCATCCTGGATTGTCGAGCCATGGGAAGAGCCTTTTGACTTGGACTTGGAAATATCGAGGTGGTCTTTTTGCGCCGAGTTGGGCACTGGAGGTGGCTTCTCGCGGGTTGTCTCAGGGAGGTCATCGGGTCTCTACCAAACATTCATCGTATTAGTGTCTTTGCCCTGGATGGTAAGGTGAAGAAATGCAACATGGAAAGTAAGTCACAGCATACCTCGAGCCCAGTATATCCTATGCTGTCCTCGTCCTTGTCGGATGATGATTTCGACTTGTCTTTGCTCTTCTCAGAGCCCGCACTCTTGATCTTGTCCTTGCTCTTATCAGCCTTAATCTTCTTTTCCTCGCTGTGTGGCAATGGCGGTTGCTCCTTGGGAGCTTCTGGCTGGGTTACAGCCTTCTCTCCTGTTTTACCCTCGTGTGCCTTGCGGGCCTTGTCCTTTTCGGAAACGCCCCCCTCAGTACCAGTGGTGCCCTCCTGAGGCCGTTGTCGGTTCTTGTCAAACATGACGCCATCGTTGGATTCGGGTATTTTCTTGCCATCAACAATTGTTGGGTCCTTTGGCCTCCCTTTCAGCTGGGGGAGATCCTCGCCGTCGTCCTTGGTTTTGACGACGCCATCCGTCCCGACAAAGGGCCCCAAGTGTGGCTTGCCATCCCTTCCGTCAACAGGCGCATCTTTGGTAGGTATGCCGAGTCGGCCCTTCAGGCTCGCAGGCGTGGCATTGTCACGCGCCTCTGCTGCAGGCTTTGCTGCAAGTGCTGTGGCAAGGGAAGGGAGAAGGAGGAAGAGTAGGGGAGAGTGCTTTGCTCGGAACTGCATAACGACAGAAGTGTTCGAGTGCTCAATCGAGTGCTCGATGGTATAACTTCGTTCAGGCTTTTTTTGCCACAGGAAGCAGCCAAGCTCGTGAGTCTCGGTAGGCTGCAGGTCTCGAGCAGGGCGCGTCTTCTTCAAGAGTGGTTCGACGCCGACGGAATTCGTAGCAAAGGGATGATGGAATGGAGTTGGCTGGATCGTCGAGACTGTATAAGCTCGCGTGTGTCTTGGGGGACGTACGTGGTCGGAGAGGATTAACTTGGACGGAATGTTTTCTCGATCAATTAAAAGGCAAATAATGGCCAACGATTTAGAAAAGGAGAAGGGAAGAAGGGAGATGCCGTAAGAGGCAAAGGACCGGACAGTGCTTTACGACAGATCTGGGTTCAGGATTCAGTAATAATAGTTGTTGTACTCGTGTGTCGGAGGAGAAGTGGTTAGTAATAGTGGATAGCGCGCAAGGGGGAGTTGAACGCTGATGACACGCTGATCACATCAGTGTTCCCCCCAAAGTGCACTGGAGCCGCAGCGGACAGACGGGTCAGACAGACAACCACGACCGATGATTCGTGAACAAAGGTTAATCTGGGGGGCCAGACAGGGGCCCAGACCGAATTGGTTTGACGCCGGCTTCTCTCCTTTTTGTCACCATGTCGCGTCTCCTTGCAGATCTCTATGGCGTGCGGATTAACTGATTATCCCGAGCATCGGATGACAACTCCGTGCGTGCCGGGCGGAACACGGAGAATATGAAGGTAAAGAAGGGAATAAATTCGAAAGGAAAGTGTTTTGGGGGGAGATTTAACAATTATGTATGGGAACTTTCATATCTATTTCACAGTCATGATTGAAAATACTGCACAGCGTGACGAGGGAAGCCGTTGCCACTCTCTCCCCTAGCTAATAGACGACCTAAGAGCGACCGGATAGACTTCGCAGCTAAACGTGCGACCAAAAGTATTTCTACTGTATTGGACTAACCGGTTGGCTCGACCTGTAGCGAGCCTTATCTCCGTCACTGCCAACGGCTCCCCGCAAAGTGACAGTATCTTACCAATCCATTGCAACTCCACCCTTCACATTCCATGTGCAGATATTCCATTCATCAGTAGATTTCGATAACCTCGCTTCTTATATATCAATCTTCACCCCCCTGTAATATGACGCGTCTCGCCTCACTGCACACCTATTAACGCATCGTGGCTCTGCATCTGTGAACCGCCTTCATAAGGCTATATCGATCGAACATGGCCGGCCCTTCCGATGGTGATGAAAGTAGTTCAAACTCGCATTCCGTTCCTTGGATCTATGCGTATTCCGTTGACCACAACGCCACTGACGATGTCGACGATGAGCCTGAGCCTGATGAGGAGGACGAGGAACATGAAGACGACGAAGAGGGTGAAGACGATGAAGATGAGGAAGGTGAAGGTGAAGTCGATGAAGATCAATACGATGACGAAGACGAAGACGAGTGGGAAGAGTATGAAGATGATGAAGAGGATGAAGAGGATTTCATATTCCACCGTATTATGGCCCCTATGCAATGGCTTGTTGACCATTCGACTGACCTTGATTAGTCGCCAACACTAACGACCACGGCGGTCTTGGAGTCCGGCTCATTGTTCAGGATGAAAATGAGCCCTCCATCGAAGATATTCGCTTGCTAGCAATTCTCCAAGGTAGATATAGATATGCTTGATTTCTGGTAATGTTAAAGCTGACACCACTACATCGTCAGCTAGTCATCGATCAGGCATGTTTTCAAGGCAAGAAATGATGGCCTATTTCCGGGAGAGAGACATAGTGGATGGACGCAGGCAGCGGAAAGATCCCAATCGCTTTCCCAAAGTCCCTAGCGAAGAAGGCGCCAAGCTCATGTGTTCCGGGATGTTTGGAACAACCGAGTGTGATCTGCGGACAGAGAAGCGGATTGCTAGGCGACTGCTTGACCGAGAACTGGGCATAGGAGATGGTAACCAAAGGAGGAGAAACAATGCCATGTTGGCCCAGGTATGTGACTGCAGGCTAGCATAGATGATAATAACTGTGCTATATTGTTCGCTAACGTTGTATTACAGTCTCTGATCCCAGGCACCAACGCGGATCAAATCATCCACTACGACCAGCCCATTTATTCTGGCCAGTTTTCAGACGACGGCAACTTCTTCTTCTCATGTTGCCGGGACTTTGACGTTCGCATGTATGACACATCCAACCCCTACAACTGGAAGCACTACAAGACCGTCAGCTATCCGTGGGGTCAGTGGACCTTGACGGATGCTTCACTTAGCCGGGACAACAAATGGCTGGCATACACCTCAATTCAGAGCGTTGTCTCGATAGCCCCCACGAATCCCAAGGACACCGGCGATCCATACTCGCTGGAACTTGACGATGGAAGCGGCGCATCAAGACACTTATTTTGGCGGGGCGGCGGCTCTTTCGGAATCTGGTCGATTAGGTTCTCGGGGGATGGCAGAGAGCTGGTTGCCGGTACCAGTGCACACTCCATTGTGGTGTATGACATCCAGTCCAGAAAGGTACTGCACCACATTGATGGGCATGACGACGACGTCAACGCTGTGTGTTTTGCGGATAAATATTCACCCCACATCATCTATTCTGGCTCTGATGACACGACAATCAAGGTGTGGGATCGGAGAAGCATGGGGGACAAACGAGAGGCGGCTGCATTTGTCGGGCACATTGAGGGATTGACATATATCGACAGCAAAGGCGACGGGCGATATATACTCAGCAACGGCAAAGACCAGAGCATGAAACTATGGGACTTGCGCATGGCCATGTCTACAGATCGATTCCGCGAAGTATATGCCGGCAACAGGCACAACCGTGTCGCGAGGTTTGACTATCGTGCAGAAGACTACGATGAGGACGAGTGGGATGTGCACCCTCATGATAATTCTGTGGTGACGTTTAGGGGCCACAAGGTGCTCCGCACACTGATCAGATGCCATTTCTCCCCACCGTCTGCCACAAACTCGCGCTATGTCTACTCGGGCAGCGCAGACGGCAAGGTGTACATCTGGAATTTGGACGCAACGAAAGCTGGCGTCATTGACGTGAAGAAGGCGACGGAGGATACGCGGCGGTGGGAGCGACGCAGTAGGATGATGTTCTTGGATGAGGCTGCAGGTTGGGAAACCTGTGTTCGGGATGCAAGTTGGCATCCCAGCGCACCGGTCCTGGTTGGTACGTATTATCTTATACCCGCATTGAAATCACTTGATGCCATTTTCTGACAGCTTCATCTAAACAGCGTCGGCTTGGAACGGGCATGCCATGGCGCGAGGCACCTGTTCGATTCACTCGTTCAACGAATGTGATGATGACGAGGGTGAGCCTCGGATGGGACGCAGCGTGAATCATAAGTTGGAATCGGATGACGAGATGTACTATCCGGGGAATAGGTCGTAGGATACTATTGTACGGAGTAGTATTAGTTGCTTCAAACCAATACATACTACCAGCAGGTTGGCTGTGGGATCCAACTTGGTCCTCCCTCTGTCCCCGCACTCCGCAAAGCACAGCACAGCACAGCACAGCACAGCTGCTCCGTGCAGCACACCGACCGATACGTACGGAGCACCATTGGACGTGGCATCTCAGAATTTGAGACACTTGTTGCGAACAATGGCCATCAGACACTCATGGAGAGCTGCATTGTTAGTCCGTCTCGTGACTGAGAACACCCGATATTTGCAATTGAGGCGCGCTGATAGGGACGGAAAATCAGATGCGCCGGCTGCCGGACACAGAAACTGGCCAGTCGGCAGTGGATACGGTGTGAAGTGGGGCGCGATAAGGCCCCCCAAAGGTTCTAGACCCGTGGCTTTCATGGCCCGTGCGCACTCGTCAGCCTCGCCCCCCCAGGCCTTAGCCAGGGTCCGTTTGGCTTCAAACCATTTGGGGAATGCTCACCACACCAACGCTGCACTACGTCCGTCAGGCCCAAAGGTCTCCATCTTTTTCTCTCTCTTCCCACGGACGCCCTAAAACCCCATCCTTTTCTTTTCCTGCCATCCATCTGTCTCCTCCAGCTAGTCACGAGTCGAGTCTGCCTACACAGACCGCTGCCTAGCAGAGCCGATACAGACGCGCTGCCGACGCCGCCAACGACACGACTTCACTTCTGCTCGTCGTCTTTGCCCGTCGTTCGACGCCCTTCTACTCCGTATTCTATCCCGGATAGGCTGTCGCGCCCTGCGTTTTGACCCGACCTCGGACCAGCTGTCCTGCAGCCACACGCAAGTTACCGGCCCATTCGCAGCGCTTCAGGCGTGTAGATCTGGTCCCACCGAAACACGAACAGTGGCCCAACCACTGAGAGGGAGGAGAACGAGAACTTGCTCTCGTCCAAGCTAAGGCAGCGATTACTACATCCAGCTGGCGAGTGGTGGAAGGTTGCTTTGGAGATCTTCTTTTTTATTTGTTTCCTTTGAGCTACATTCATTGGTTGAGCTCGCCGCTACTGCTGCTGCTTCCCTGTCCTGCCTGTACCGTATCGACGCCTCCTGATTATTGTTGGGCCGCCACCTCCACAGGGAGCTTGGGACCGCCGAAGACCGATAGCACAGAGCTGCGTCTTCTTTTGGAGAGAATCATCGCGCGCGAGAAAGAGAGAAAGAGAGGTTTGGTGTGGCTATTCTCTTCTCCTTATCTTTCTCAGGGACTGTACGTATTGGCAAACGTTTTGTTCTGTTTGTTTGACCTCTCTTTTTCTTCTTCCTGTTTGTCATGATTTTTTTCTCGCTTACGTCCTGTTCTTTGTTTCATGTATCGGAGACTGTTCTGGTCTTGTGATTGCCCCAAGAGGCTTTCGATGGCTGATGATCATTTTCTCAAAGACCAAGGACGGCGCTTGTATCTCCAAGACTTAATACCATTATTTAGCCAGCCGCCTTACAGCTCACCAGCCGTCTGATCTCCCATTTAAGACGTCCAACCTCCCCGAGACGTATACACTAACAGCTTCGAAAATGGCCGAGGCCGATTTTGAGATCGACTTCTATGGCGATGCCGGCAACCAGCATGAGCAGCATGATGATGGCCACGCAGAAAGCGGGAATGATTACCAGGACGATGGCCACGGACGCGATAACGAACGCAGAAACGAGCAACGCCGCTCGAGCGGTCGCGACGGCGAGACGGAAGCGGCTACACCCCAACAAGGATTGAAAAGGAAGTCGGAGGAGCTCATCGACCGTCCTGTCGACAATGGAGCTACGGCTGCCATCATGATTTCGGAGCTGAGCTGGTGGACGACCGACGATGACATCCGGGGATGGCTGCGCAAAGCGGGATGTGAAGGTGAAATCAAAGAGCTGACTTTCAGCGAGCATAAAGTGAACGGCAAGAGTAAAGGGTATGCTTCTCCGTGTATCTACTGCTGATACGGCTTTGATCTGCATGCTGATCCCTGTAGCCAAGCATATGTCGAGTTCCACAGTCGCCAAGCAGCGACAGCCGCGAAGCGTCACATCGACCACCTCACGACAGATGGTAACCAGGCTGGCCAGAAAAGAATATCGACGTCCTACTGGAACCCTGGAGTCAACCCGTTTCGAACACTGCCCAAGGATGCGCCGGCGCGGGTCAAGGAACAGCCGCGAGCGGCGCCCTCGGGCCCCTACAACGATCGAGGCAACTTTGGCGGAGGCTTCCGCGGTAGAGGAGGCATGAATGGAAACCGCAGCATGATGTTCCCAAACCGAAACTTTAATCCCAGCAGCTTGGGTTACCACACCACCCTGGGCCCACCAGGAGGAGGGTTCAACAACAACAATAACAATAACAACAACTCTATGGTTGGTGGAGGCGGCAACTTTGGTTTCAATAACCGAGGTGGCATGATGGGAGGTGGCATGGGAGGCGGCATGATGGGAGGCGGAATGGGAGGCGGTATGGGAGGTGGTATGGGTGGAGGGATGGGTGGAGGGATGGGAGGCGGCATGAGAGGCGGCCCTGGAGGTATGAGAGGGGGCCGCGGAGGAAACATGATGATGCCCACCACCATGTCGATTGGCATCCCGGGCACTGTGATGCTGAACAGCAACGGAATGCCAGGTACGCCCCTCCAGTCTACTTTTCACGACTCAGATTCGCAGATCACACCACAAGCGGTCGCCGCAGGGGGCTAGACGTCCTCACCGTCGACTCCTTTGGCAGCAAGCGTTGCTCAACGCAGAAGAGGGCAGAGAACAGGCCAAGCGGCTGTTGCCAGCGCAACTTCTCCCCAGATGTTCCAACTCATGGCTCGATACGCTCGGGCATATCGGAACCGACATGTTACACGGCGTCGTGCACAGGCGTCTGCGCCTGCAGCCAGAACCCATTCGCAGAACGACTCCAGCACTGTGGCCGAACATGGCACATCCCACAACACAGACTGTCGCTGTGACTGTCACCGACAGCACCCTCCTCCACCAGCTCCGTTCCACTTCCCACTTCCTAATCAGCCTTGTCGTCCATGCTGTTTGTCTTCTACTGGCTTCCCCCAGCATTGTCACACGCAGTTTGCTAACAAGATCTCACAGGCGGCTACACCTTTTCTGGTTCATTCTTTGGCGGCGGCAACGGCGGTAATCAGGGAGGAGGAGGCGACTGGGGCAATCCCCATGGCGCAAAGCGACCACGTCCGGAGTGAAAGAAATACTACCGACTTTCGTCGTTACATGGCGGGATTACGGCACCAAAACCAAAATCGAGGGCGTACACGGCGTGGCAGAACTGTACTGATGAAGGGAAGGGAAATTTTTATTCAGGGAGTGGAGGGACATGTTTTAATTTCGCACAAGGATTAGGGTTTATTTTTTTGCTCTTTACTTTTTCTGCAGTGTATGATAGATCAAAGCTGGGTTGGTTTTGTTTTTCCAAAGACGTCTAGGAAGTTTCTGGCGCCAACAAAGCATTTGAGGGCAATCGTGTACTTTTTTTTTATATCTGTTCTTGTTTCTCTTGGTTTTCAAAAGCAGCAGCAGTGGCAGAAGCAGGAAAACACGTGGTTTGGGTGAGGGAGAGATGCGGTGACGTACGTGATCGTGATGTTAATGACGAGAAAATGCAGAGTGCAATTAGTTGCTGGGGCGCAATTTGACTATGTTTTGTTTCTATCATGATGATCAGACGTGGGAAAAAAAAAGGCCGAGGCACAATCAATCAATCATTATGAAGCGGATTGCAATCTTGCCATTGACGTTGATACCAGCTCTTTGATCTGAAGCCATCGATCCGTCAATCGCCCTCTGATCTCCTCGTCCCCCGCGGCCAATGTCTTCAATTCATCTAGCGTAGCATCAATGTCCCTGCTATACTTGACGAGCACCTTGAGGAGCTGCGCGTCTACTACGTCGCTGTCTTCGTCCTCGTCTCTCACCCCGTCGAGCACGTCCTGCCATTGGTGAATCGGCAGACAGAGCATTCGTAAAGCAACCTGTGTGCGGTAGCACGCCGTCTGCGAGTCGAGCATGTACTTCTCCCAGAAGCCGGCGTCTTGCAGGTGCTCCCTCTGCGCGGCGGACAAGGACGGGCAGATGTACGGGTCCAGACGGGTTTCGTCCCAGGGGTTGATGGAGGACGGCAGGGCGAAGCCGTACTCGACGAGGAGGTTGTCGTTGGGGTGGGCGCCGTAGCGGACGAAGACCTCCTCGCCGGGATGGTGCGGGCGGGTGGTGGTGAAGGTGAAGCAGCGGTCGTCGTAGGAGACGGCGCAGAAGCCCTCGGGGGTGTGGTTGAAGAGATCGGCGATGGGCTGGAGGGCGAGGTGGCCGGACTTGGGGATGGTCTTGATTGTCTTGCGGCTGGTGTGGTAGAAGGATCGGGTATTGACCAGGAGCCAGGCGTAGAGGTAATCATCCTTGGGGATGGCGGCCTCGGGATATGCGGCGGACACGAGGGCCCAGTCCTTGTTGAACTTGTCCTGCTGCGTGGTGAGGAGGGCCTTGGAGCCTGGGGGGAGGAGAGAGCGCAGTTTGGCGGGCCAGCAGATGGGGAGGCTGGCGGTGATGTCTGCGCGCGTAGGGAAGACGGCTTTCCATTTGGCGAACTCTGGGCTGGTATCGAGGCAGATGGACGTGGCGAGGATGGCGTGGACCGAGGCTCCAGGGAGGGTTTGGGAGATGGATTCCGGGGTGTTGCTGAGGGTCCGGAGAATAGAGATGGGGACCTGAAGGATGATCTCGTTGGCCTAGAGAGATATGTGTGAGTGAGTGAGTCAATGAGTCAATGAGTCAATGGGAGGAGGATTTAATGAGTTTTGTCTCATACCTCGAGTTGACGAGTCGCAACGATACCGATTCCTCGTCCGGGAAGCACCTTTGGATAGATGCCGTTCAAGACGGCGCCTTGAGAGGTCGTCCACTCGATGAGCTGTTCGACTGCAGCGTCCATATTGTGTGTGGATTGGGGAGGTTGGATTGAGAAGAAAATTCGATGAAGCTGAGTCACGCTTTAGAAACAAACAAAGCTATTTTATCTGGGCTACAAGTCAGCAAGATGAGATGGTCATATGATGGACATTTTTGGTTAAAAATGATATTTTACCTCATTCAATATCTTTTATTGAAAATACCAAAGGCTGGAATGGATATGAATCGTGGGAATTGCTAATTGAGATATCACGAGTATTAAGATGGCACCCTGGTCACAGTGGGTAAGTCCCAACTCGCAGCAAATAGATAACCACACCGAAGCTATGCGGTATACTGCTAACTTTCAAACGACGAGAAATCATAAAAGAAGAATCGGCCTGACTTGCAACCAATACAGATCTTATGCCCCTGCGTCGACCAGCTGTTGTTGTGGAGGGGACGATGCTCTGGTGGCAGCCAAAGCCCAGGTCGACCATTGTGTGTGATCCAACACTTATCGTCGCTATAACCGTACCAGAATGACACATCTTCCACCAAAACTGGCTCATCACTTGCCAACGCCAAGTCCCAGATCTTCGGGGCTTCATCCTGTTTATATCCTGGCTTCGTCACAAGTCGGTGGCTGTCGGCATAAAAGGCAACGGAGATACTCCAGGCGGAAGGATGAAACGTCCTCAGTCGCTCACCTGTGTCCGTTGACCAGACTTGGACATCCCCATCATAGGAGCCTGCAGCCACCAGCTGGCCGTCAGATGATATGGCCAATGAACACAGAGAGTCCCCATCACGGTGAACTTTGTTGCAAGCTTCAATTTCGTCTCCCACAATACGCCAGATCGAAATCCATTTGTCCTGCCGCTGTCCGGTACAAACACACTTGCCGTCAGCTGATATAGCTATGGTGCTTGTGAGGGCTACCCAATTCATTGTCTTCAGGCATCTGCCATCAGCTGTGCTCCAAATGTCCACAGTCCCGCCAAGGTTAGCGGACACGGCAAGTTTGCCGTCTGCCGACATATCATTTACTGTGCATACTTCCTTCATCTGATGTGCATCAGCTCCCTCCTCAGTTTCACCTCCGCTTGTATGAGTCGTATCCCAGATCTTGATTATGCCATCGCCACCGTCATAGCCAGAACCGGAAGCAACCCGCCGACCGTCAGAGGATATGGCCAACGCATGAATTCCGGCATGCTTTCCAATCGACTTTGGGGCATTGCCCTCTTCAATGTCCCAAATCTTAATTTCTCCGACCCTCGTTGAGTAGACGACCCATCGGCCGTTGATAGATAGCTTCAATTCCTCCAATGCCTCGCGTTCGGCCTGAATTTGATGCAAACATTCACCAGTTCTTATATCCTTAGCAATGATATGGGTGTCGGTGGCCAACACAACAACCCCGCTGTCAAATGAGAAGGCAACACATCTGGTGCCATAATCCGTGAATTCCTTCACAAGTTCGCCGGTCACTCTGTCCCATATCTGGACAGTCTTCTCTCCCCAATGCCAGGACGCAAGATGCTTCCCTTCGACCGACGTGGCGAGCTTAGGATCATGATATCCTGTGTCTGTGCCGGTTGATATCTTCAAGCAATCTCCATTGTCCAGGTCTGAAATGTGAATCTTTCCATCGTGGAGTGACGCAGCGGCCCAGATTCTGTCCAGATCCAAAATGCGAATTGTTCCATTACGGAATATAGCGGCCCAACTTCCGTCTGGAGATATTGTCTCTCTGAATAGTTGAGCCTCGTGCTCTATCCGCTTCAATCCGCATTCGCTATCCCATATCGCGAAAGCCTCGATTCCGAGTTTAAAAATGCCTCGCTTGCCGTTAGAAGATAGATTCATGCTTTCCACATAAACACTGGTATCTATTGTCACGAGGCATTCGCCATTCGTGGCATCCCAGGTCTTGACCACGCCGTCAATACATCCGGAGAACAACAACTGATTGTCGGTAGAAAATTTCACACATCCAATTCTTTTGGCATGCCCTTGGAGAGTCTGTACGCACCGACTCCAACCAAGCTGGGGTTTTGGTACGACGGATACCCGACCGTGTTTCCCGCTGAATGTTTTCCGAATAATGCTTCTCTCTGGGGCAAATACAAGAGCCGAGTAATACACCTGCAGAGGTGCTGTTTCGATCGTAAATCGGGACCAGAGGATGAATCGTCTTGCATCGTCGAGGAAAGCCGCGGCTTCGGCGTCGTTTTCGGGCTAGCTATTTAGTATTTCTGCTACATATTCAATAGAACAACGGTCACTTACATCGACAAGTTTTTGCAGATCTTCTATAGTGTTAATTCCCACGGTTACTTTACCCAGGAAACCCAGCGTCTCTAGCCAGTTGAGAAAGTATGTTGTCAAAAACTTAAAGGCTGAGTCGTCGTTCTTGACTTTGCCTACCCCGAGCTTCCAATGATGAGTCCAATGCAGACATGCATATTGAATCTCCTGAGAAATCAATGTGTCGACCTGCTCCTTGACATGCTCAAAAAGTGCGCCCGGGTTATTGAGTTCGCATAAATCTTCTTTGAGATTATTTGACAATAACTCAAGACAGTCCCTAGCTAGCTGCTCATGGGCAACCTGTTCGTCGATATGGAAGTCATTCGATTCGGCGCCAATGAGAAAATCGCGAAATGACTGGTGGTATAATCTGATAGGACTATCAGGATCGTCTGGAATGACCAGTACTGAATGCAACCTGTCCAATCGCTCCGCGACGATATTCTCATCAACCGCAAGGAGATGCGCAAGAGCCCTTGTAGTAAGAGGGTTTGCAAGACTGATGATAGCGCCGACAATCGTCTTGAACTCGCATATCGCTCGGGAACGATCTGACTGCTCAAGGCCATCAACCATCTGCTCCAGAATTGGCAAATACACAAGGCCAAGCTTGCCCCCAGCATGGGACTCGAGGAGTATTTTAAGACGGCCACTTGGGCCGCCACCGCCATTGCGTTTATTCTCGATAAATCGGCAAGCAGTCGCCGCGAAAATGAACAAAGGGCTAGCCATCTCAACTAGCCGCTTCAAGTCATCTTCAGATGGCCGTGTTTCTGGCAAGCCGCAACCCGAAGCGCTGGCCTCGGCCCAAATCTGACTAAATCGACCCTCCAAGAAGAGTGAGATATCCTGCTTGACCACGTTTTTGGGGATCTCTTCAAGGGGTTGGTCTGTATACATGCCAGGAATGTTTGTGAACCCCAGTCGGATTGGTGTCTCTGGCCGACTGGTTACGAAGATCTTCAAACGGATCGATTTTGAGTGTTTGATCCGTGACAAGAGATTGATGGTTTCTCGAGCATCCCGCTCATTTTCACACTCATCAAGGGCGTCGATAACGACAATGAATGGCTTGGAAACCGAGTTCGAGTCATGGTGATGTCTTTCCTCCTCCTTCAGCGGTTCCAGAATGAGCTTCTCAAACTGAAGCGCCATCGATTTGCCCGCGATCTTAGGCTCAGCCTCCATCGCGTTCCGCACGTATTTAGCCATCGGGGCCAGTCGACAGACAAGCTGAGTGGCAATAGTTGTGGAAAAGCGACCGGTATTGGAACGATCCGTCTCACCTCTTCTAAAAAAGAAACTCGCCCCTAGATAGCCACTGTCGGCAAAATTTTTGGCTACAGTATATGCAACCGTAGACTTGCCCGTACCAGCCTTTCCATGCAGCCAGTACATATGAGGATAATCTGAGTTGCCGACCCATTCATCAATCTCACCGAGAAGACTGACCCTGGTACCTTTATAGCACGAAGTAACCTCATTGGCGTGATTGGCACAAGAGTCGAATTCTGCATCATCCACAGTGGGCAGCTTATCGACGACATATTGTTGATCAGGGTTGAGCCTTGGGCGGGTATTTCTTTTACTAATAAATGTTAGCATGAGGGCATACACAAAACGGAGGATATCCGGCGTGCGTACGGCCTCATTTCTATTAGAGTATTTTTGAGCTTTTTGTACACAGGATCTTCTGGTCCTCTGCACTTGTTGAGTCCGGAATGATCTGTGTCGATATGAACTGCCTTAGCCACACCCCGTGCCGAGTCTCTGGTGACTACCTTAACGATTTGTTAAACACATAGCAATCAAGTACATTATTGACACCTACAAGACCAAGGGATAGCCACCCCAACCAGTATGTTGGCTTTGTCTCGTAAAAGGACACAAGTTTTGTCCTTGATCGTCGACTTTCCATATCATGGATGCATTTGACGAAGCGGTCTTCTAGGTCGGCTAGATGCTTGTCATGACTTCTCAGAGAAAGGAGCAGTGAGGTTTCGGATCCTAGGTAGCTTGTCAGGGACGCATACACGGCCCCTACGCGAGAAATGCCGGACCCTTGATGTGGAGTTCCAAGGAAAATAATGCCTTCAGTGCTGTCAACGATGTCTCTTTCGAATTCACCAGAGACTCCGCCGAGACATAATCCCTTGATACAACAATATTAGTATTTCTGAAGCACAGTAGCCGAACCGTTGGTCAATACCTCTTTTATGATGATGCCCCCAAAGCTGTGGCCGATGAAAACTATCGGAACGCTCTGAGACTTGTGTTAGAAGCACTGCCTGTTTCGATGTGCCGGACACTTACTGGTTTGTTCGACCGACAGTCTACCAAGCAATCCAGTAACTTCTGACCAACTTGCTGGGCGGTCTTGACCGGGCCATCGACCAACCAGTCCAAGTTACTGGAAAATCTCAGGATCCTAGCTTCCGGGAAATCATGTGGCAGAAGGTCCCTGAGAAGATCTATGCGCTTGGGCTTCACATGTGCGTCATTGCGCGACTCAGCGAGGACAGGGGCAGGGGCAGTCCATGTGAATTCTGGGTTGGCCCCGAGGCCGTGAACGGCAACGATGCTGCCAACACAAAATGGTTACATCTTTGAGACTTCGGACGAAAAGTATCTATCGTAAGGAGGAGTAACTTACTCAAAAATGCGATCTTCCGGGCCAGCAATATACTCGATGCCATCTGGGTGGTTTGTACGACGAAGTCCAATGACCACTGGATATACGAGGAGGGCAAAAACGGAGACCAATACCACCAGCGCGGTTAAGATACTGGTAAGAATAGTCTCCCAATGCAGCTGAGCTGACAGAACTGGCGGAGAGTTGGGCGGAACTTTGAGTTCAAACGACATGGCAGCGGATCGACCTTGTGGGATGCAAACCGAGGCCACAGAATAGAATCTCTCTAGATACTGTGCAAGTCTCCGAGATGCTATAGACTGACAAGTCTTCCGAAATGTGTATCATGATGGTTTATGGAGACATAAATCCAACAGTAGAGTGCCTTGGGCTCCAACAGCTTCCCCGCCCGACGCTGGTCCAGTGGTAACACAGAGAGCATATGGGTAGCATTTACTAAGACTCTCTTCCCCATGGGGACACCATCTTACTCAGGCATATTATTCAGACACGGGAATCTTTTTGTATCGTTCGAATGACCAGCCTTAAGTGTCAGAGAATTGCGATTCTTGACTTAACTCAGAGTATAAGGCGTTAGCTCTTGGTCTATCTGATATGCGCCTGGCTTGGAACTTCAACTATATGACACTGTTAAAGCGTTTCTGTTTCAAGGGTTGCCTAACCCCTGTATACATCTCATCTATTACTTGTCAATAGCCATATTATCATTCTTATACCCGCATGTCTTACGGCATCTCTCATCATGAACTTCCCATAAAAGAAAATCGCCAAACTAAATAGAACAGTGAGAAAATACCGCATAAAATGGTAAGTTTTCCTATATGCAGTAATTCCCTACCAAACTCTAATAACATCTGGCCACCCTTTTATTTATTAAGTTGGGGTGCTAAAAAAGATTGGTTTCCGTTGACGAACCTGTTACTTCATCGTTCGCCGAGAGGATGCCACCAAAGTGATTATAGATGCACATATAGCCATTTAAATCCGTTGGTGTCGTCATAATTAGAAATCATTCGTCCAATGCTGATTCAACGGTGATTGGAGAGTGCCAATGGTCTTGTTGCGTGTATGTACGAATAATACGACGACATAGGCAGCTTGGCAACAGAGAACCTTGGGCTCCCAGTTGCATGACGAAACCACGTTACTCACTCAGTGTGAATTCATCATGCATGGGATACTGAGGGTAAAGAATTCGTTCAATAACGAGGCCGAAGTCACCAACGACCAGCATCTCCTTCGCTGCACAACGACACCCGGCGGCTCGACTGAATCTGGCCCTTAATGATGGAATGCTTGATGTCCGTCTGCATGAATAACCACTGCTCCATTCTGGAAGATCCTCTTTCACAATCAACATTTCACGACTACAAGTATGTATTCTTAGTCCCAGACGTGAATGACCCGAGTGGGCGAAGTTTGTAAAGTTTGCCCAGAAGTCCATTACCAAAGCGAACTGGTATACCGCCGACAGAGGATCTTTAATCTCATTTTAGTGTATGTTATGACACGATCCTTGCAGGAGGCATGCTCATTTACTCAATTTCCTCGTTGTTCTGAGCTGAAGTTTGTGGCGAAGTTGTCACAGGCGGTCCTTCATGGTGGTTTGGCCTGCCTCTAGGCGCTGCAATCTTTCCAAGATCCCATCGCCATTTCGAAAAATAGTATTGCTCACCAGCTTAGGAAACTCGTTGGTGACAACGTCGCTGATCTTGGCAAAATCAGGTCGTGGGGACTTGCACTACCGTCCTCCGTGCTGGATCTCATCAGACGGTTAGCTGACAGAGTATTGTGAGCTTTTACTACCTATTTTACGGAGTATCATAGCGTTATAAACACTAACTGGATATGGGTCATTCACCGTAATGAGAGTTACCTATAATACTTCGTAGAGCACTCATATGTTTGCGGTCACTATTTTATTGTCCTCCACTTTCAGGTAATCACTGTTCACTGCCATCAGCTTTCGGACCCCATGGCAACTGACAATCTAGTCAGACTGTAGACAAAGATCCGATTCCTTAGATACGTGCCTAGGAGAATTTCTTCGATGACTGGGCGTGGGACACACAATGGTAGGTACATATGAACCACCGTCCCATGCGAGTTGGCTCACGCATCGCTCGACTCGAGGCCAGCCTACAAGAATTTCGCAATAATTGCAGCCCTAAAAACTACTGAGGCAAGATATGTTTTCATTATCCATGTTCATTCTGCCGCTAACAGTCGATGAGTGTAGATCTCGCGTGTGATCCGAGCTCTACCATGGCATCACTCTACGGGGCGCCGCATGGATGCCATGGTGCAATCTTCCTACACTTCATACCACACACCGTTACCACGTAAACACCAAGCTTATTCTAGGATGCTGGCCATCAGGTTGATCCCGCCGTTGCGTCGGATGGACTTGTGAGACTTGAAAGTGCATGGCTTTACAATGTAAAGAGTCCCTGTTTGTGACTCTACGATGGGGTTTTATCGGACAGTTATTCTGAGTCCTTGGTCATTCTTAACCGGATCACTGTATTTCATCGTTTATTTCGATCTGTTTACCATGGTATTGGTAAGTTTATGAGCATGAGACCACATTATTCCTTAAAAAAGCGTAAAAATAGATAGACCTAGACTATGACTACGTTTTACGAACATTGGAATGGTGCCCGATGTCGCGTACGGGTCCCCAACTTGTTGGAAAAGCTTACACGTGGCAAATGAAGAAGTGAAGATATGGATAGGCTCTAATCGGCAGTAAGACGAACCTCTAATGCTCAATATGTAGTTCAAGTATGATCTATTCAATGACCATCGTTTCCTAAGTCGTTCCCTTACAATCAAGACCAAACCAGTGACCGTCTCGGAGGTCCTTCATGGCGATCCGACTAGGCAGAAGAATAGACCTGCCTGCGGCTATGCATGTACTTCGTACACCCTCTGTAATCAGTAATTCTCAAACAATGTATGTATACATAAATAAAATATGCATCAATGTTAAAACAAATTCGGCCGAATAAGTTCCAGGTCAGATGGTCCTTATCCACTCGCCGCTTTTAGGCCTCGGGCAAGTTGCCACAAACAGAAAGGAAAATGCCCCCAAACCAAGAGTCGCCAAGGCAGTGAATACGAATGTTTTACTGCTTCATACGGGGGGTGTTTGACTGTCATCAGCACCAGGGCCATGGATATGTGAGAGGTGGGGACGGAAACAAGGATGCATCCCCGGCAGTTCTGCGAGATGTGACAACTCACGAATTCTTCATTTCACTGCAATGTTCTGAGGGGAAAACTGGAGGGTGTGGGCTCAGAGATGTAGTAATATCCTAGTAATAGTAATATTTCATGCAATATTTCATGCAATATTTCATGCCTGATATTTGTGGTCGAACAGCATTGGCCGTCATTAGTCGCCGAAGCCGTGAGGCCGCGATGCAGGCTGCAGGAGCCCATACTTGGAGGCCATGTTGGGAGGCCATGCTTCTTATGTTTGCACAGAACCGTGTGATATGCATAATTATGAGAGTGATATAAGACAAACCACGTAATTCGGATGTAAGTGAGATACTTAAGAAACGTAAAAACAATGCTAGCGGCGAAATCCATGATGCTTCTCGAATACTCCGTTTGGCCGTCACGCAGATCTGACAGCGCAATTATGCAGCGTCAGCATGGTGTTACTGTAGTACTCCGTAAAGAAATGTATTTTTGTGGCTTAAATACCGACAATGTCACATATTATCCAGACGGATTAATTTATACACATACATACATAGTGGTGCCCACGTTGGATCCAACATTAGGCTGCATTTACTGTTACACTCAGGCTGGTTGACGTGTCACCATATATCATAACATTGATGGAGGGGGAAATACTGTCGCCTCGGCTATGGCTGCTGTCCTTGTGTCCTTGGGACTGACCCGCAGATGCAGAGTGATATGCCAATAGCAAGGCCGTGATAGCCACTGTGATGAAGATGGGTGTGTCGACACAGCACACCGGTGAGGGTCTCATATCCTCATAGTATTCGTCGTTATAATGGCCGCGCACCAGGATGCCAAGATGGTGCCGGTGCGGCAGATAGCCGCCGATCATATATCCATCTCTGGACCTCATCACCCAAGTCAGCTAGACCAAGATGGCAAAGGCTCCGAGAAGTATCGAAAGACATGCTTCGCGTGAGCAAGCACCTCAGGTAAGTTATTCTGATGGAATTTGACATAACGTTTAACCAATGAGACTAACAATGCTGGCCGTAGGTTCCTCCATTCAACAACCCATTTGCTCCTGAGGAGACAAGTCCCCGTCCCGGTGACACCCAGCAAGATGACAACTTTGAGGACCTGTTACCAGCTTCATTTCGTGGAGTGAAGGGAAAATACAAGGACATCATATCCACTCCAAAAGACAGCTTGGATGATTTCCTTAACAATGAGTTCAACTTGGAAAATCTGGACAAAATATTCCACAGACTGTGGATCGTTGGCCGTCCTATGCCTCCTCGACCGCTGCACTACCAGCTTCAGTCCTCACGGGAGATTTATGTGACGGAAAGGATGGAACAGCACCTCGTCTGGACGAAAGGAAGAATGTACCTAAAGCCTATTCCACGCTTTTTGTTCGAGCCAGGCTTTTGGACAAGGCACTTCTCTTGCCTGAAGACTCAGCTCAGTCGGCCGTGTCACCTCACTTACAGGAACCTCTTTGAACAACCATCATCTAGGGATAAAAAAGGCCAGTCTGACACTGCGTGCCAAAAATGCGTTCTCTGGAAACGAGCATTGGGGTTCCTGCACTCGTACACTGCACTCATTGCCTACGAGTGTGACTTCGCTATCGCCCAGGACAAGCATCTGGTTCCCCACGATTTAAAATGGCCTTGGTGGAGGATTTTCGTCAAGGAACTGCTTGGTTCAAGGGGCATCGACATCTACAGCGATATCGATCGACGGTTCATCTACGGAGAACTTCGTCTAAGCCGACTGAACCTCTTGTGTTTGTTCCAACACCCCTTGAAAGGGTACATGTCGCGCTGGGACCAGTACAGCGTCTTCTTCGAGGAACATTTCACCATACTCGCCACCTCCACTGTCTACATGGCGATTGTGCTGACAGCGATGCAAGTCGGGCTGGCGACGGACATGCTCAAGGACAACTATTCGTTTCAGGCGGCGTCGTACGGATTCACAATCTTCTCGATCTTGGGTCCGTTGTGTTTCGTTGGCATTCTCCTTGTTATCTTCCTGTACTTATTTGTGACTAATTTCTGGTCGACACTGTGGTATAAGAAGTCGAGGTTTCATGAAATTAAGCAATCATCTAATCAAGAAGCGTCGGGGGGTGCGAACGGACTGTATGGCGATGTATGAGCATTGTATCTATGAAAGCGGGCGTCGGAATGGTAATTTGGTTGGATTTTCTTTCAGAACACAGCAATCGTATACAATACATATAGCAACCTAAGACTACGGCTAGCTTCAAATTTGACATCTCTTGACTCTAGCATGCTGGTCCTGCTCCTGACTTTCTTGGTCTTAGGGACCAGCTTCTTCCTTGCCGTGTAGCTCAAGATACCGCCTGACAGTCCAATCAAACACGTTGTCATACTCGAATCCCTTGGATTGAGCCAAGCCTCGAAACAGCTGACGTAGGTATGCGTAGTCCGGCTTGTCTTTGAACTCCAATCCCCGAGCATAGTCGATGAACTGGGCGAATTCATCAGGGAGGATTCCCTCACAAATTTCCTTGCCCGATAGCTTCATCTTCTTCGCCATGATCAGCCCGTTTCTCTCGTCCTCATTCACGGCTTTGATGCCCTGCCACGGCAGTCTACCCGCGGCGAGGAACACGAAAACCTACCCCAAGGATTCTAGATCATCTCCCCAGGATTGCTCTACTTGGCATTAGCAAACCTGATTAGCTTCACAACATTAATTAAATACTCAACATACCGTGTCCCTTGTGGTTACTGATGCTTGCATAGCGAGCAGTCCCACCAAAGGGCCGATCCTCCAAATTCTGGAGTCTTTCCGCGACCTCGAATTCTTCCGCCACACCAAAGTCGATCAAATAGAGCGTATTTCCCTGCTTACCTACGCCCATGAGGAAATTCTCCGGCTTGATGTCCCGATGAAGGATACCCTTGCTGTGAATGTACTCAAGTCGAGAAATCGCCTGGTCAGCGATGAGGAGGACCGTCTTGAGCGAGAGCCGTTCGCCGCAGTAATTGCGCAAGTCCTCAAGGGATGGTCCGAGGATGTCTTGGACGAGAACGTGATAATCACATTCTTCGCCGAACCAGTGAACTTTCGGTATGCCTACAGCTCCGGATAATTCCTTGTAAATTTCTGCCTCGTGCTCGAGTGGTGTGGGATCGTCATTAATATGAGAAAGTTTCAAGGCCACCTCCTCGCCTGACTCGATGTCATTTCCTGCTCCCGGTGAGTTTTATGTCTATCAATATGAACAAGCTGGACAAAAATTATTACCCAAATAGACAAGACCAAAGCCTCCTTCTCCAATTTTGCGGTTGAGGCGATACCTCTCATCGACTAGAATTTCCTAGACAGAAGTCAGCCAGGTTCACGAGAAGGTCTAGGGTGAGATAATGGCATGCCTTCATTTTCAACGTTGGATCACAGAAGCACACTCTTATTCACAAGTAATAAGTTCAGATTATGGTTCTATCAATTCTTCATCGGGGCATCAAATTTATAGATGTTTTGTGTTTATCGAGGTACAAAGAGGAAATTCCGTGCACACTTGTTGGATGACGAGGTGCTTGCAGCAGACACTGTATGGAAGGAGAAGTGCATATTTATTAATAGAAAGCCAACTGATTTCCTTTTTCCTAATGCCTATTTTTATGTTTTCTTTTGTATGAACAAACAAGCACACTGTGGATTTGCACAATCCTGCAAACTGCAAATTACAAACATGACTCTGTCTGACCTCCCAGTGACATTGTTCCCAATCAATTGCACCTTGGACATTCCTGGTGAACCTCTTTGCCAATTGTCTTCGTCACAATCCTGTACACAGGATCACGCTCCTCCTCGAACTTGCACATCGAAGTGTGGTCACCATAGATGGGTAAATGATTCTCTATATAATCAGGGAGAGAGAGCTGGGTGGCGTTTCTGGAGACAAGCTGGAGGGTATCAGAGAGTAATCTGAGCTTGGTTGCCGAGTGGCTGACTTACAATCTTCCGACCACGATGAGCATTCGTAGCGAAGAGGTTGAGAACGTTGCGCTTGGCATAGAGACTGTGAAACCTCTCATCTGGCTTGATTCGCTCAGCAAGCGCCTCGCATTCCTTCTCTAGCTTGTCAATGACATCTGCATCAACAGGATTAATAGAGCCCTCGGCGATACTGCGCACACTGGCGCCAACATCACGGTGTGGCGTGCCGAAGAATATAAGCAGACGAGTGCTGTTATAAAGCGGCCTGAAATTCACGCTCTGACGGGCTTTGGAAAGAGCCTGCGTGCGTGTATTAGCATGAGTGAGTATTGACACCTGGTCGGTGAAACTTGAAGATACTCACGTCCTTCATAATCAAACCGCCAATGTCATGACCGATGAAGAAGAGAGGCCGGTTGGGCTCCCCCTGCCTCATCTCCTTGAGGAGTTCAAGAAGACGCTGGACGTGCGTGGTAAGCTGAGTATCCTGATCCGAAATCCCGTTGGCGGCATTGTAGGAGAACAGCAGGACGCGGCAATGTTTGCAAAAGGCCTTGGGGAGAAGGTCTCTGAGCCAGAGTTTCTTATTCATGGTCCAGGTCTCCTTGTGATGGCGAACATTGCCCTCAATGTTGAGACCAGGAACAGCAACGATGCTATAGATGCTGTCAGTGATTGATGCGTTATTCAGGGGAGCACAGCTCACTCAACGTCAAACCTTCGAGGACTCCCCTCATAGTGAGGATATACGACCTCGAGGAAGTGGGGGTTGGGATTGACAGGCAGACGCATTGGCATTTTGGGCATTCTGGGCATTTCGCTTAGCAACTGTGAAAAAGAGCCTGTTTCTAGTCCGGGCTTCGCCTTGTCTGTGTGTTAAGTTCATTCGACCGCGTGAAAAGCGACGAGGAGAGGGCTCCGTGGCCTTTTATGTTCCCAGAGGGGACAGACACAACTACCCAAGAGATACCATGATTATAGTGACCATTGGGCTTTCCGTGCAGCTGTGATTCAACGCATTGCGGTTACACAGCAGAAAGCACCTCCTCAGCACACACCCGAGGACTAATGCAGCCGAACGAGAGAGCATAAACTGGCCAGTGAGGATCCGGGACGCTGCAGAGGCAAGGATAGGGGTGATGAAGAATTTTCTGCTTTTTTTCCTGTTGTTTTTCGCCTTCAAGAATAAGAGTTCCAGGTGAGAAATATCTCTTGACTAACTACGATGGATAGATAGCTAGATATGAGCGAACATGTCTTCGATCGGGAAGCATCCACTAGTGCAAAGCTGTGATAGGGGGGGAGGAGGTGACAAGATGTCAGACCCATGGCGATGGCAGTGTGCAAAGACGACACTAACGACCAACACAGACGTGCTGGGCAGCCATCATGATAGATCATTGTCTTGGCTATGGGGGCGGGATTTTGATTACACGAATCACATTTCAGCTGTCAAAAAGTGAGAGTCGAGCAGCATGTACGAAGTAGTATTACACGGTACCTATACGGACGCATAACTTGAGAGAATACACGGGTAATTTTTCATTATCATGATGGCCTCTTATGAATGGAATAGAATAGAATAGAATAGAATAGAAGACAAGAGAAGACACAAGAAAGACCAGCAGACATTACTACCCCCCTGTTCCTATTCCTATTCCCGTCATCCAGCCTGGTGAGAAATTGCCAAGGAGTGTGGCAGACTGACCGAGAAACGTGTAGGGGTATGGATGGGGAGATAGAGAAATCGGTGTGATCGCTGTTTTCTGCCTTCCGCATTTATTATACCTGTGTTCCTGTTTATTCATTATATCCAATTTATCTGGAGTTGAAGCAAACAAACAATATCGAATGTGGCGTCAAGCTCCCGGCCTTAATGCCAATGTTTCGACTAATAATAATACGAGACATCTTCACTTGTTCCATCAGTGCCCAAAGCGTGGAAACGGTAGTACATGCATGCACTAGCGACACGCTGTACAGGGCTCTGTTGGGCCTAGCACAAATGGACTAGTGCCCCCTGTAAGACCTGTAAGACCTGTAAGAGATGCCCCTTCAGCGCCATCGCATTCGCAAGTCTTTCCCCACCTCCTCCACCATCAGATCTGCACTCATCCGATCGTCTGTCAACCAACTCGAGCCTCGTCATCAGTGCAGCATCTAGACTCCAGAACCTGACAGCAAACCACCAAAACCACCCAATCATCTGCCTCTCCTGCAGCCCAACGTTCTCACCGGTTCGCTGCAGCTCATCGACTGGCGCCAGCGCCGCACGAAAGACCAGATATGGAAGTCGCTCTGCTAAAGGCCCGGCCCGGATCCCCTCACCAGATCATTCGTCGCGTCACGAAGAGAACAACCATAGCAACAGCTCCCACCCTCTGCGCAGTCTGCTCGACCACCTCTTCTCGTCGACTGTTCTCGGCATCCGACCGCCCACCCCCCAATTACCCAGGCCATGTGCCCCTAACCAAGGTCGAGCGAGCCGGTCTGGCCATTGGTTCAGGCCTCATGTCTCTCTTCAACCCCTACCGAGCCGGTATCTTGCCCCCCCTCCCTCTTGTCCTTGCCCCTCTCCAAGCCTGACGCGCATGAGAAGCTGACCACTAACAAGACCTCATTGCCGCTGTGGGCGAGGCCACTGCCACGCCGTACTTCATCTACCGCCTCCGCGACGCCATGCTCGCCCATCCGACTGGCCGTCGCATCCTTCGCCAGCGTCCGCGAATCAACTCCAGCACTCTCTCGCTCCCCAGTCTGCGCGCCATGCCCGAATCGTCTGTCGGTCGCGCGTACGTCTCCTGGCTGGACCGTGAGGGCGTATCCCCCGACACACGTGCCCCTGTGCGGTACATCGACGATGAGGAGTGCGCATATGTTATGCAGCGGTACCGCGAGTGCCATGACTTTTATCACGCACTGACCGGCTTACCCATTGTCCGAGAGGGGGAGGTGGCCCTCAAGGCGTTCGAGTTTGCCAATACGCTTCTCCCCATGACGGGGCTGAGCATGTTTGCCGTCGCCACTCTCAAGTCCGAGGAGAGGAGCCGGTTTTTTAGCATATACTTTCCCTGGGCGATAAAGAATGGCGCCAGGAGTAAAGAGATTATCAATGTATTCTGGGAAGAGGAGCTCGAGAGGGATGTAGATGACCTGCGGCGGGAGTTGGGTATTGAGCAGCCCCCGAATCTGAGAGACATCCGGAAGCGGGAGAAGGAAGAGAAGAGGCGGCTGAAAGAGATGCGGGCACAAGGCTTCTGATACCCCCTTGTTCTCCTTCATGGCTGTAGTATTATGACAACATGTCCATCGTAGTTTTCCCAAAATAACCACAATCTTGCGAGGGCCGTCCCATTTTTTCCATCACTGATTCTCGGCCATCAAGGTAAAAAAAACAGTTTGGTATCATTGGCACCACATCACCAAATCCCGCTCATAAATCCAGAAAGTCATCGTCATCATCATCCCATCCTTTCCGCCTGCTCACAACAATCTTCTCCTCCTCCTTATTATCTGCCACCTTCGTAAGCAGATCCTTGAGCTGCTCCTCCGTGACCTTCTGCCGCAGCTGTCCCGTCTGCGCCAGCGTGATCAGCCGGTTCTCAACATCCGTCGCGCGCTGCTCCTTGACCAGTCGGATACGGCCCAGTCTGTCCGCCGCTTCAGGGTGCAGAATCTGATTCAGGATCTGCTGGCGCGCTTCTTCCTGCTGCCTGTTGTCTCTTTGTAAGAAGCCGCGAAGTGATCAGGCGTAGTCAAGGGGAAGGGGAAACGCACTGCCTTTGTTGCTCTTGTCCTCCGGAGGAACCTGAGTTGCCTCGTCCAGCGCCGCCTCCTTGGGCTTTGAGCTGTTCAAGACGGGCTTTTCTAATCTGCGCGGTAGTTAGCTTGATGTAATCTAGCAGCATAGGGGGCGTAGACATGTACCTGATCCAATTCCGATTCATCCATTTTGGAGAGCTGTTGACAAGAACTTGTCGATGACGATGCGGGGCGTTGCGAACCTGCTATGACGATTTGGAGGGGCAGCTTTTAATGGCACGTGACCAAGAGTTGAAGCTCAGATGTGATGTCGTTTTGAGAGCCGACAGCTCGGCATAAATCTTATAGGTTTTTTATATGTCATGGATATCAGTTGCATAAAAAAGCAGACTGGCATTTCTATTTAGTGGATGAGACTGTGATTTTATTGTCAAACCATGGAGGAGAACGCCACCCCTCTCGATATAACTAACATACATACATACGCCGCCAATGCTATGCCCAAACTCCCGAGAAACACAATCTTTACAGTTTTACCGCGATGATGTTCGATATCTAAAGGAAAATTCACTCGGTATAGACGTCTCCTCCACAGGTATAAATGAGTTGAGCCTCTCTATCGCCAGGGAGTGCTTCGCCTTGATCACATCCCTCATCATGACGTTGACTGGCATTTCCAGTCCCAGCTGACGCCCCCGCCGGAGAAAATACCCATTCAGATATTCTACGTCGGTGGGCAGACCGTTCTCAATGCATCTCACCAACTGACTGGGCTGAGACCGCTTTGCCAGTATCCCGCCGTACACGAGCTTCCGGATTCCTTTGCCCTGGAGGAAATTGCGGATTATCGATGAGCCCTCGATTTCTGGCATGTTATCCAGAACCAGAACAATCTCAGTCAGCAGCTTGTGCATCATCCGTTGCGCAGCAGGGTTTTGTAAAAGTCCCTGGTACGGCATTTCCAGCAGCACGCAAACCGGCTCCACAACGGAATCGAAGATCACGGATGGAAGCTTGAAGCGCAACCACTGGTCGAATGGCGTCAAACGAGAATTCAGGTCCTCCACTTCTCGCAGGGTCTGGACGAAGTGCATTCGGCTCTCGGTCTTGTCCTTGTCTTGAAAACGGGACATATCGATGGTTGTCAACATTGTTTGCCCATGCCTAAGCTCCTTCACGGAATCATAAGCCCGGTTGAAGGCCAATCGGTGGCTCATATGTCCAAGAAGAAAAGTCGGACTTGAGTTTGTTCCAGAAAAGATCTTCTGCCTGACATCCTCGAGGACGCCCAGACCATCACTCATCAGACAAACGGTAGTGTTCTCGTCAACACGATGCTTGACTGAGTCCAACGCCTGCGCAGCTTCGTATCCGTGGCCGGTCACCACTAGGTGGTCGATGTGTGAGTCGTCATCTTTAGCAAGGACCCGCGGTGTGACCGACATGGGCTCAAGTTTGGTAGCTCCGCGTTGGGGGCCAAAACGGGTCTTGTGCTGAATATTTCGGTATTTTGACGATAGGTTTCTTCTCAAGCCAAGCATCTCCACCGACTCATAGACCCCCGAAAGTGCATGCGCTATAAACCTGGATCTCTCATCGTCTCCCAGTATATGAATCTTGTGTACAGTGGGCGACTTGGCAGCCTCGGGAGGCAGCAACACCGACGGCACGTAGAATTGGGGAGAATGCCGTGGTTTCGCCGCGATTGCGTCAGCCTGGAAGGCTCCTGACCATGGTCGTCTTGTGGGATATGTCGCATCGTTGGGCAGCGCTTCGCCCGCCGCCTTGTGCTGTCTATCGGAACTCGACGTTACTGTTCCATAGTACCGTCTGGCCGCCCGGCCCGCACAAATACTATCTCCGGTCCATAGCAACTGTCTCTGACATATTCGTGCGGATAACCGCAGTTGTGTTAAGCCAGCCACTTTGAAGGCTGCAGAGGGCCCTTCGGCGAGGATAAGGATCGTTATGTCACTCTCGTGGGCGTGAGACTGTAGTCTCTTCAAAAATCACCTAATAGATGCGCGCATTTGTTCGCAGAAGGCGCGCAATCGACAATATGGGTGTGGCGAAGTGGTGAGTTGGTTTGATAAGATTTTGGCGGTTTGGAGGGAATCGGAAGAGGCAGTGACCCTTTCGGTGGTCAGCGGCATTAGGATATCAGTGGTCTTTTTTTCATTGGCCCACTCTACAGGTAGCACCCCGATAACGGCATATCACCCGATAAGCTGAGGCAAGGCTGGAAAACATCAAGCCTTTCATCATTCAAGGGTGAGAATCTCATCGACATACAAACGCGCCTCAGCGTGTCCATAAATTCGATTCACTTTCAAAGCACAAAAAGGAGTCATGACGGACGTGAAGGATATCACACCAGATCTGGAAAAGCTGGATTCCCAGCTGGATAAGCTGGAAGATGCTCTGCAACCTCTCTTAGGCAATCTCGAGGGGATGGCCTCACAACTCCCTTTACTGGACAAGGCTAAGCTGTTTTCCCTGACAGCATATGCTATCGAATCATTACTGTTTTGTACGAAGCTCCCTCAACTCGGCTACTTCGATGGGCCATTGCTAACTAAGATCCAGCGTCCGTGAGTCTGCAAGGAGCTGATGCCCAGAAAAGTGCCGTCTATTCGGAACTCAAGCGGATTCAGCAATACTTTGCAAAGATCAAGGCAGTAGAGGAGCCAGAGCCTGAAGCTCAGCGGAGTCTGACTGTCAACCAAGAAGCGACGGCGCGCATTTTGAAGGCTAACCTGGTACACTTCCCCCCCCTGATAGTGAGGAATAATGCAACGACTTGCTGACATCTGCTAGGGGAGCAATGATAAAGGACTGAGCGCAAAGTTGGCGGAGAAGATTGCAGTGGAGCGTGCAAAGGCGCTGCTGAAGTCGGTTGAGAACGACCACAAGCGGCCTGCCACAGACGATTCAGCACAGACATCAAGCTCGGGCGAGCAATCGAGCAAGAGCAAGAAGGCAAAACAGAAGAACAAGACCAATACCAAGAGTAAGAAATGATTGCCGTGAGAGTCGAGCCGAATGGCAACGAAGAAGACACCGGTTATGGCTAGCAGAGTGACGGGAGGCAACGAGTCCCGACAATTTGCCCAAGAGGCATAGTGAACATGCACAAATCTGGTCCTGGGATGTGGGTTGCTATACACACAAGATAGCAAGGCCACTTTTGGTGCCCAAGAAAGGAGATCATTGAACAATGTCTCCTAATAGAAATCTGGAGAGGCCAATGCAATATGCATGTCTGGGGACATGCCGGAAGGAAGAGCAGTTTTACCATGTGGGTGGAATTGAGGCTCTTCAATCATTTGACCCAGATAGATATCACGATAATACGGAGTATAATTAATGGCATTTCCCCTTAATCACCTACCAACAGGTAGACCAAAGAAGGTTCTCGCATCTTAAGCTTAAGAATCTGCTGCTCACGAGCCACAGACCCCTGTACAAGCCATCTCTCTACCGAGGCGCTTGTCCCCACGAGTTCAAATCCCTGGCCTCCCATTGGCTCGCATCACTAAGATCTTCCAGACCATCACCAGCATTCTTTCTGCCAGCTTCTAACCTCTCAACCTCCATATATCGCACTCACCCGCAACTCTACCGCAAACCACCAAAGTCCTCGCCCCAAACCAATTCATCATGCCTCGCCAACGATCCGTCGCTCGCGCCCCTTCGCGCCCTACTGCCTCCGCCCCGGCTCCCGCGCCGCAGCAGCAGCGTCCTGCCGCCACAATGGCCCATCCTCCCCAACAGCACGCTCCTACGGCTATGGCTCCCGCGCCGCAGGTCTCCCAGGGCCCGGGTCTGATCGGCCAGATGGCTAGCACCGCAGCGTACGTTCCAATCCCCGTTTTGAGTCTTGCGCATACAAACAGAAGAGGAGGGCGGGGGAATTGACCCCGAGATGTCCGGGGGTCCCATAAATCCCGAGATCCGAATTGCGCCTCAACAATTTGGCCGCCAATCCCGAAAGCAATGCCTCGGACTTGACTACGGAAGAATAGCGCGTTTGGAATCGGCTCATACCGAAATGCTAACATGACCTTCTCTCGCGCAGTGGTGTCGCCATCGGCTCCTCTATCGGACACGCCATCGGTGGTCTCTTCTCTGGCGGCTCCTCCGAGCCTGCCCCCGCGCCTGTCCAGACCCAGGCCAGCCAACAGTCCCAACAGTACAACAACTGCTCTGTCCAGACCCAGAACTTCACCAAGTGCTTGGACGAGAACGGCGGCAACATGCAGATCTGCAACTGGTACCTTGAGCAGCTAAAGGCCTGCCAGGCTGCCGCCAGCCCGTACTAAAGGAAATACGGGAAAAAGCCATGATGATGTGAGATGTGGAAAACGGGATTATGTAGAAATACACAGCTCTTTTGATGGGTCAGATATTTGGGCGCACAGCATGCATACTGGGATGAGAGCATAACAGAGCTGGGTTTATTGCACTAGGCTCTTGAACACTTGTACTATACAACGATTGGAACGTTCCCGCACAACGAGGAACTCTGCTTCCGCTGCTCTCCCTCTCTCTTCGTGCCTCTCTTTCTCTCTCTCTCTCTCTCAATCTTGTTCATGTACCGCTTCGTTACTCGTCATTGTCATCATTATCCGGTCTGGGCTCAAAGTTCAACTGCAAAAAGAAGAAAACAATGTCAGCAACTCCCAAACCACTCGACATCTTGCAGCAGAGAGCAGCACTTACCGAGTTTCCGTTGTTGTAAAGATTGCCACGGTGCTGATCACCTGGATTCTGGAATCCTTGGATGCGGCGATTTATTCCCTGCGAAGAGGCAGACGATGTACCGTTGTTTGCCCCGGTCGCAGACTCCTGTCGGGCTCCGTTTCGGTTTCCACCCGCGAGGCCAACCAGACTGAGAAGCCAGGTAAAGAAGCCTAGAATCATGCTGATGAAGCGTGATAGGGGGCCTTGAGGCGGTCCCTGGTATGCAGATGAGTACTTCTGAACAGGAATGAGGACCAACGTCGCTGACGGAATTAGGCCTAGTTCCCTGAGCGTCTTGCGCTCTTCCGTTTCGTCGATGTTCTTATGCGGTAATGGTGACAAGATTTGCTTGAAGGTGTATGGGGCAGTGCTTTCTCCTCTCTTTTCGTCAACCCATTGTCTCACATCCTTGAGAAGTGAGGTGGCCTCGAATGGTGACCGGATCGCTGACCCATCGAACAGACGGACTTGGATCGAGGCCATCTCATACCGCTTGGATGTGGATGGCGCCGTGGTCTCAGGTGTTCTCTGCCCATCGATTCTCTGCTGCCTCCTCATTTCTGCTTGCATGCGCCGCTCTGCTTTGTCATTCTCGATCCGCTCAAGAATCCTCTGGCGCTCTTCCGCTCGTCCTCTTGCCCTAGCTTCACGGGCCTCCCGTTCCTCTGCCATTACCCTGCTGTGTGCAATATCCTCTTCCGTCATCCCGTCATTTGCCTCATTCGCCTCTTCTACTATCCTGCTATGTGTCTCATCTATCTCTTCTATTATCCTGTCATCTGCTTCATCCTCTTCCCTCTCCCTGCGGTGTCCCTCATTTGCTGGCATCCCCACCCTGAAGTAATGCCCATTCACTTGCGCCCTGATCCTACGCTCGCCTTCTGGCACCCTGAACAGTCCGGCCCTCTGGCGGCTATTATTACCCGAAGGCTCGTTGTAAAATGACCCGATTTCCGAAGGCTCGTTGTCTGGTGGCTCGTTGTCTGGTGGCTCGTTGGCTGATGCCTCGTTGGCTGATGCCTCATTGATCAATTGCTCATTGGCCAATCGTTGGTTCCGTAATTCTCGGCTGGGTCCTAGCTGAAATCGCTCGATGGGTTCGTCACTGTATCTTACCACTATTACAGGCGGGGGAGCACACTCGTTGCAAAATGAGATTGTTGAGAGTATTGCGACTCGCCGCATATTCGGGGCAATGGCATCAAAGGCTTTCCGCATCCGACAGTAGAAGTCGTGTCCGCTGGTCCCAGAGACGATGTATTCCTTGAACTCGCCCTGCTTCATAATGAGCACGACGGGTGCCTTGGGTAGTGGCAAGAGCTTCGCCAGATATCCCGCTTCCTCGGAGCCCTCCGTCAGGCGCAGAGCGACAGCCCGGGGTTCAACCAACTCCTGCATCTACGACTTGTTAGTATTCCCAGAAATACGGATCTGAGCTTCATGGTCATACGCAACGGTGTCCCAGGTATTCATCTTCCCATCTCTGGCTCTCTTCATTATCATCTGGCCATGTGTCAGCCAGCCAGCTTAAGAAGGCGAAATACAACGGCACACGTACTCGTGACAAAGCAAAGAACACGCTTCTGCTGTGTGACAGCTTCCGTGATGGCGTCTTGTAGCGATCCTTGGAAGAACATTTTGAACGGACGAAAAGCGCTGTGCAGATTTTCGGAGAGCAAAGGCCCAAGCAAAACTAGCCGGATAAGAAAAGAGCACACTGGTTCACGATCGTGGCCTTAGGTTCTTGATGCAAGATCAAGTTGGATGAGCACGAATGCTTCGAATCACAAGAGGGCACACTCAATTTATATGGCGGAGCAATGACGAAAGGACGAGTTGTCGATGGCAGAGCTACCCCTCTAAATTTCCTGTTTAAGAATGGCTTGCAGCTATGGCAGAAAGGCCGGAGATCAATGCCTACTTAGGCAGGCGGTATATATATCCTCGAGCCGGCATCCATAAAAGCAGCGTTATGCACAACAACTCCCCCTTACATAGGTAAACTGGAGACATACGCCCTCTGTTCTTTGTACGTTCACGCCCTCGGGTGGCCCGGTATGCTCCTCACTACTTCCGCTGCCGGTCTATGCAGTATGTGGTAGTATTTATGTAGTTCGCACAGGGGGATAACCAACAGAGACACCTCCTCGGTATGACGACGGGCTTGCCCAGTACCACTACTCAAGGCTATCCATTGAGAGAGAGACATCTGGCAACTCTTGCGTGATCCGAGCTGTTATCTATCTCTCGGCTTCAGCTGCTGTTAGTTGCCAAGGCTGCTCCGACTGGGGTAACTGCGGAAATCTGTGAGGTAGCATCGGCGGACATAGTAGCGCACACCAAGTCCTGGAACTTGTCGTCAGTGAGTTTGTTATCTTCCTCTCCCTGTCTCCTCTTAACCGCTCTTTTTTTTCTATTTAGTGAAAATAGCTGGGGGCCAAGTATCCAATAGACATATATCCGCGCCAACACATCCCAATGTTAGTAGACAGATTGATCTCTCAATGGCCGAAATTGGGTCATCGTTAAGAGATGAGCAGAAAATGTTTGAATCGGATTGTCTAGGCCGCGATGGCTTCCGGTGTGCGATTTCCGGCTACCCTAATAGGTCAAGCGCTCAAGATGGACTTGCGGATGTGCCTGGAGGCCTAAAGGTCGTCCATATCCAATGCGTACATATTCTACCTTTCGGTCTTAGAAAGCTCGATGAGAATAATGCGACCGAAACGAGGAATAAGGCCATTATTTGGTGGGCACTCCATCGATATTTCCCTATATGAGATAGCCAAATGGATACAGCAACTATTAAGGTATTAACCAGCACCAAAACGCGATTACTCTCAGCAGTATGGCTCATGATGAATTCGACAATTATAAGACTCTAATTTCATAGTGTTAGCGACAAACGCCTGATGAGAGTCTTCCCGAAATTATAATCAGCCTGTTCCGCTACCTTCAAAAGGCTCAGTGATCTCTAGATGCCGAATGACTGCTTGAGCCTGGCCAAAATCGCTCCCCGAATCCACCCAGACAGCTCCTATCAACGCCTCAACCGTCGATGCCAAAGTAGCCCGCGGGATTTCGCCTCTCTGGGCGGGGTTCTTGGTAATATATTCTTTCAGACCAAACCTCTTCCCAAGATCTTCCAAAGCCGTGTTGGCTCCCGCCTCTTTCAGTATATCGCTGCTTTCCTCTAATCCAGTCAGTACAACATAGGGCTAAACGTGGCCGAATCCTACGCACTCGTTCCTCTGTTATTTATGTATGATCTGTGTGCGACATCCAAGCGGATGAGTGCGTCTCCGATCAATGCCAACCGTTTGTTCCCTGGCCGGTAGGATGTTGATGCGCCCGCTGCTAGGGTAGCCTCATCGAGCAACGCGGTGTCATCGAAATAGTAGTTCAGAATTTCCTGAAGACTGGCGTGGGTTGTCATGACTGGGGCTGTTTTACTCTTTTTACCAAGCGAAATGGCGAGATAGACAGCGGCGATGAAAGGTTAGTTCTCCCTCGATATTTAAGTTATACTAGGTTGCGAATAAAGAAATGGTGCAACGAACCATCCATGAGTTCTCCTATTGGTCGCTTTTTGAGTTTTGTCCATATCGTCAACTTTCTGTCAACATTACGACACCCGGAAAAAATATGAGAGTACACACCATGGGATCTATAAGCCATACGGCAAGGTCCCTGTTTTATCCACTGGCGGAGCCCTTTGCTTTCAAAGTGTCGCCACTCACTATCGAGCGATGATCGCTGGCTTGAAACCCCTGGGGGATGGGCACGTTTGGGCTGGTTGGTCACGATTGATGTTGTGACTGCAAAATGCACATATACCATTAGACAACTCTTCTACTTCTGCATTCAAAGCTCATGTGCTATAATTATCGTACAAGACATATCCAAACCACCGTTCCGTTTCGAGATTAAGTAGTGCCTAAGAGCCTGACTCGACACGCTTTGGCCTACCCTAGGTGTCTCCAAGATTCCATTCGGCGTATTCTTTCAAGCATTAGGAGTTTTACAATCCTCCATAGATTGGATCCCTGAACATCGGGAAGCGGCACAAACAGGTTCAGGAACATAGTCTTCCTCTCTTTCTACATGCTCAGTCCCTGGGTTGGTGTCACCTTTGTCGACGAGGTCGGTTGGTAAATGATCTGTGGTGACTTCTGCTGAGACCGATGTTGGAGATACCTCGTCTGAATCGGAGCCACTCAAAGGCCGTGAGGTCTGAGTGGTCACATTTTGGTCTTTGATGCTGGACGATGGTTCGCTGGGAGGATTTGTCTCCACGTTTGGTCCTCCTTCGATGACAGAGTGTTTGTCATTATCGTTTATAACAATCCGTGACTCAGCTTCTGTGTGGGGGCGTTTGCTTCGATTGGTGTCACAAGGTTCCTCAGAAGAAAAGCGTCTCTTCTGATTATTTGAGATTGGCTCTGATTCAGAGCTAGTTGTGGGAGACGGGTTCTCTTTGGTATTCTCAGGTGGTTCCGTCAAGGGGACAGGTTCCTTCGCCAGTATAGATGGAGATGGAGGCCGCTGGGCATCTGAAAGCGTTCGATCATGAGAACTGGGTGAAGGGGGCTTCGGTATGTCCTCGATAAGCTCATCGTTAAAAGGCCATGTGAAATCATCTATCCAAGGTTAGCAAAAGCATATCGACCAGCGAGAACTCATAGTATACTCACACATATCCGCCAGTCGATCTCCAGCATCAGGTCCGAGAAGTGATGCAAGAAATGCAATAAGGCTATCGAGGGAGGCGCAGCGACTGAGTTTAAGGTACTCGAAGAGCTGGTTTTTGTCAAGTTCCTTTCCGTAGAGAAATAGAAGTGAGAGGTCATTCTGCATTTTCTTGAGTTCTTCCAGCCGTTCATCTTTCCTAGTCTGCAGGCGCTTGTAGAAGTCGGCCTGGTCTGATGAGGTGCATGCCATCTCGGCGACATCGTGATGGAAAGCCTCTGGATCCTGGAGAAACATGGGCACGGTATTAAAGCGCTCGTGGAGGTCCCCGAATAGCGCATCCTCATCCAGATGGACAAACCAATTTGGCCATCTGTATTGGGGCTCTTGATCGAAGTCAACGGCAGGTGGTTTTCTCCAAGGCATCGCGAATCAGTCTTCTTAGCTTGCAGATGTCGTTGATGATTGATGTTAGGGGTTGAAGAGTTGTAATGGTGAGAGTTGTTTTGATTGCAAAAATGTAACAGAAAAGTAGCCTGTGTGACTTATTGTTGCAAGAAAGCGTTGAGGTGAATAAGACTCAAGCGTGTACTGCGTCACTGCATTCACTTTGCCATCAGATTCGATGTATAAACCCCCAGAACCACCGCTCGATTTTTTTATCTATGCCCATCTACAAATTTGTCAACTATCTATTTCATATCTATTTTCTCCTCACAACTCTTGTCTTCCAAGCGCTTTACTTCTTCCGACTTAAAAAAAATCCCACTTCCCTACAAACCAGAACATCAAGCGCAGTAATTACATTGAATACCTTCTATTTAAGGACAATAATGGCTCCTTCATCTACAGATATCTCTCAAGATCACTCATTAATGCCGATTGTTGAGTTCCTGGCTGCTAGCGGATTCTCCTCAAACCCGCATCCAGATGACCAACTCTTACTACATCAAGTTCCAGGTCGTGACGAAGAGGTACCTGTGGTGCCTCAAACGTCAAAACACCCCGACTTTACAGTAATACTAGAGAGTTTACGTTGCAGCTTCCATTACACTGAACAGCGCAACATAGTTCTCCAGAGCGTCCGCCGGAGCCGATTGATCCTGTTTAATCTAGACAGCCAAAATGAGATAGACGCGGACGGCGGGCAGGATTTCACACTGAGCCCGGTCTCCATCTCACCTGGCGTATGGAGGATCGTCAGTCCACGACCAGAAACAGAGCCGCTCCAGCTTGACTTTCGTCTTCTTGAGCCGAGGTATGAGCTGGAAAGGACTTCTGAGGTGGAAGAAACGGGACCGAAACGGAAGACCACCACTTCTATGGAAGGCTGGACCAAGCGTCTCCGCCTTGACAATGAGAGTGACGGCTTGGGAATGGTTCTACTACGTCATCCACAGCAGGTATGATTACAACACCAACTGGCTCTCTTCTCGTGTGCTTTCTCGGTACTTACATGTGCTTCCAGGATATGTCTAAGAGAATGTCCCATCCACCAACCTCCAGTATCAGCAACCCCTTGCTTGAACTTGACACTGGTGAAATTGTCACCATCAGGACGCCGGCTAACGACGAGAGACATGCCTCTGAGAATTACTCAGTCTCTCATTTGCGTGACATCGTTCACAAGAGGTCCGCATCCCTCTTTCAAGGCAAGCATTCCAAGCTTGGCAACGTCGCAGTAAAGATTATTCGGCCCTAGAGGGAGCCGCAATATCTGCACTTGCCGACGGTTTGTCAAAAATGTAGAAATGAAGAAAAGGCCATGCGCGAGCTAGATCATGTAAGTTTCCATATTGATCTGATGTGGGCCGCGTTTCGTCAACTAACAACGTGTCTCAGCCAAATATCATCAAGTTCCTAGTGTCAGACGCTCGCCTCTTCTCCATTTACATGGAATGTCTGCCGTACCCCGATCTGGCTCACTGCAGGAATAGTCACCGTGGCCATTTCTACACCGGCACGCTCCAGGATGCGTCCCGTATTCTGTCCGACATGAGGGAAGCTTTGGAGTATCTAAACCATCATAAAGTGCTCCATAACGATATAAAGCCGGGGAACATTCTGTATTCCCCCAGCCGCGGTGCCATTCTCATTGACTTTGGGTTGGCTTCCTCTATCGGTGATGTGGCCTGCAATGGGGGCACTCCTTGGTATGTACCCCCTGAGTTCCTCGCAAGCAATTTGAGAGGTTACGAGAGTGATATCTTTGCTCTCGGCATTACTCTTTTATATCTCCTCAAGTAGATTCCCCTTCCTGAAGCAACCCAAAGGCCGTGGGTTGTTTGGAAGGTCAGGTCAGACACCAGAGAAGCTGATCACATGAAGGATTGGCTGGCCAAAGTTGACGAGGTTCGTGAAAGCCTTGAGCTAAGTGGGCTTGAAGGGCTGGTCAGAAGTTTGGTCGGCAAAAATCTCGCAATAAGAGTGGCGGTCTTTAAAGCGGGAGGGAAGTGGCTTTCAAAGCAATCTGGCTCAAAATGATGCGCAAATAGGAACGCATTTCTTGAAATACTGGGAATTACTGGGCATTGCTGGAATATTTAGAAGTCGAATAGTATCTGCAGTGTATGTAAGAATGCCCGTCTATGTAAGCTACCAGTAGCAATTGCAGCAATAACAGGGAAATTGAGCAATCTCGAAAACGACCAAATTGGCTTCGTAACCAAGCGCTATGCCTGAGCTGACTCCCTTTCAGTATATCAACAGCTATCCCGGCTCATGCAATGCCATCGCAAGATGAAATCCTTGGGTTAAGTATAGCGTCCATCAAATGGGCCGCAAAATCACGGAGCTTTCATTCTCTCTTAAACCGCAGATGTCACTTAACAAAGCTGCTTGACCCCCCTTTGGTAGGTTTTGGACGAAAATATTCAGTAGGTCTTTAGTCTTGTCGTAATCCGAGGTTGCAGTGTACGAAGTACTTCTTGTTTACTTATCTAGAGAGTATATAGTTCACTCAATCCTAAATGAACTTACCTAGTAGTTTCCTATGCAGTTATAGTTGGTCCGCAAAAGTTTGTATATCCTATCCGACTAAGGATGATACTGCTCTGTAGTGTAAGTTGACTTTGTATTAAAGCAGAAAATAAAAGGCTAATCCATAAGACTTGGTAAAATACTAATACATGGGACAAATCAGAATTTATACTATAGAAAGGCCCATAACATTACCTGTAGATAATATGATCCAGTTGGTTATGTGTCGCAACACCCAAGGCCTATCTAGGCAGGCGGTAAGACCCTCGCATAGATGTGATCATAACTGGCAATTGTCCCGCGATATTCCAGATCCTCCCACCTCAACGTCAGCCTCTCAAGCAATTGGCCATCCCATGCAACAATGAATTGCACACATACCTTTCTGCGCAGCCTGCGGGCAAGCAGCTTCGCAAAATCCACGCCGAAATGCCCCAAAACCGTCCGCATCACAGCTCCCCAAACCGCCCGAAGACCAATATCGACATCGAGCGCAAGACCAAACAACCGACAATCCGTCGACGACCCCGACTTTGTATCAATAATCGACGCGCCGCCCCAGATCGTACGCGCCGGTAAGCGCCATGGACCTGGCATCATTCTCCTCGGTTCGTGACCCAAGTCCTGCGCAAGAAAAGTAGTAGCACCATGCTTATTGGGATTCCAATAGCTCTCATTCCAGTCACTGCTTTCGCTCTCGGCACATGGCAAGTCCAGCGTCTAGGCTGGAAAACAGACTTGATCGCCAAGCTAGAAGACCGCCTCGTGCGCGATCCCTTGCCCCTCCCACCGCATATCGACCCTTCTGTCGTCCATGAGTTCGACTATCGCCGAGTCCTTGCCACCGGCCGCCTACGGCACGACCAAGAGATGCTTATTGGGCCGCGTATGCGAGACGGGCAGGATGGGTTCATGGTAGTAACACCGCTAGAGCGCGAGGGCGGCTCAACTATCCTGGTGAACCGGGGGTGGATCAGCAAGAAGCATCGCAGCCAGAAGACTAGACCAGCTGGCTTGCCTACGGGGGTGGTCACGGTAGAAGGGCTGTTGCGCGAGCCATGGAAGAAGAACATGTTTACGCCGGACAATAGGCCCGATAAGGGCGAGTTTTATTTCCCGGATGTGCAGGAGATGGCTGCTTTGACAGGCAGCCAGCCTGTCTGGGTGGAGGCTACCATGGGTATGACCCCCTTCTTCTCCCCATAACCAATCCCTCTTCCCCCTTCTCCTTGCTGACGACCCCAGAACCCGAGTTCATGAAGATGATGGACTATGAAGCTCGAGGTATCCCCTTCGGAAGGGCCGCGGAGGTCAACCTGAGGAATAACCATGCCCAATATATTTTCACATGGTAAAACCCCCGTTTCTCACTTTCGTCGTAGTCTTCGTCCTCCTTCATAAACTAACCATCAATCATAGGTACGGGCTTTCCCTTGCCACAACAATCATGCTTTACATGGTCCTCAAGAAGCCGCCATCAAACGTCGCCCGTCGCATTCGGGTCAGCCGAAGTATATAGATGTAAAAATCCCAGTGAGCCTGTTGTAACAAAAATATCATGTAACCTCTGTCGCATCATTTTCGCCATCATCCTGCCTCCGCTTGGCGCGGCGCTGCTTTGCAGGTTGGGGCACAGGCATTCTCAACTCTTGGAGGAGTTCTCGTGGCAAGTGTCTTTGAGCCAGTGAGAACATGGTGGCGTCAGCTTTGATCTGCCGTTGTCTGTGAATGAGGATTAGCATGATGCAAAAAACAATGGAATCCTATGATACCCAGGGCGGATGACATACCTCCGCATCAACGTTACAACGTCGCTCTCTTCGATTGTCTTGCGTTTGGCATGGCTGGCGTATGCCCCCAAGTCATCTCCCAGCTGCTCAAAGAACCATTCCGAAGTCTGAGTGAGAGCCGCCAGAGTATCCGCGGAAATTCTTTGGTTGCTTAGCCCGGAGGATTGTAGTGCGGTCTGTGCTACCCGCTTGACAAAGGCAGGCGGTAACGGAGGATATTCGATGCCATGTCTTGAGACTCGGTTTCGCTTTTTCTTGGACTTGGATTCGCTCTTTGATGGCTGAGCATCGCCAGCCTCGGTCATTTCCATTTCCTCATCCCCGTCCTCGCTTTGTGCCCCGAAATCCGGAAAGCCGCCGGCGTCGTCATCAGAAACTACATCATCTCCCAATGGCTCTCGCATCTCATTCGCAGTAGCCTCGGTAACAGATCGGTCTACTAGTGGCGATGTTTGGGCAGCCTCTACACCGGGTTCCGATAGCATAAATGTAGTTTGATCGTCCAGGCCTACGGGCATCTCCAGTCCGAAATCGCTTTCACGACCCATCGTAGTGCGTCGTGTCGGGTCAACATCGATCCTGCGATCCTTAGCAACAATTAATATAGCAAGAAACTAACAAAGTACATACCGCTCAAATGAAAAGTCAGCACCTGACTCCCGGGCCTGCAGATCCTCAAGAAGGCCAGGGAAGAAGTCTGATTGTCGTCCGAGATCTTCGGTGGGATCATTGAAAAAGAAGCCGCTGTCCCGAACACTACCAAAACTTCCACGCGACAATCTAGACGGCTGCTCGCTAATAGCTCGCCGGGGCAGTTCTATTGATTGCACCGTGTAGTTCTCATCCTCAAGGCCCGATGATCGCGGTGGCTGCAAGTCTGAATCGTCATCCTCATCCAGCGGTAGAGACAGTCGCGGTCTGTCGATAGGCAACTCATCGTCCTCATCCTCTTCTTCAATTGGCGCAATACTCGAATCAGGCCTATCCAGGGGTGATGACGACGTGACAATGGGTTTGCTGTTAGCAGCTAGCGCTCTGCCCAAATTGCGCAAGAGTCCCATGGGGGTCTCTCTCTGCTCCTTCAGACTGCGGCGACGGTTCTTCCCTGGCGTAAACATAGCCATGCGACGCTGGTCGAGCGCCCTACGCGCGGCTTTTGCGTGTGGTGTCGGCGCATTGTTTCTTCGAGCGGATGCTGGCGTTCCACGGCGGATCGAGTTGAGGAGATCCCGGGAGGCACTGCGATCGAGAGGAGTGTGGATGGAGCGACGGGACGAAGGAGGCTCGGCGCTCACAGCCCGACGATTTGGAGTTATCGTTGGTGCTTTGGCTTTGGCTTTGGCATTGCGGGTGCCGTGGGGTGTGGGAGTTCCGTCCATGGTGGTTTGAGAGAGTCGTGTTGATGTTGATAGGAGCCCAACAAGCCTATGTCTTGTATCAAGGCTTTCAGGATGCTCTTGGCAATAGCATTGCTAGCGACGATCCAAAGAGGAGGTTTAGATCTAGAGACCGGATTTCTCCAAATGTAGATATGGGGCTTTGTCGTCGATGACTTGGAGAGTCTAAGTGGAACGCGTGCTGAAGCTTGACGCGATATGATATGACGATGCATGTGGCGGGGTTTCGGCACAGAGGGTAAGGGTTGGGGTTATAACCCTTCCCATCAGAGACACATTCAGGTCGAGTACAAAAAGAAAAAGACAGACATCTATCTATCTATCTACGAAGTATGAACTAGACTCTATGGTACGGTTTCTTTCTTGTTTAGTAAATCCCAAGTTGGTACCCTGAATGCATCGAATTGGTTTCCGCCATCAAAACGATGAGCCGCCTTCTTTTGTTCAACATACCACATCGCTGCATCTCGTATCATTTGCCAATCACCAACACAGGTGGTAACAGCTTCGGCATCCTGTCCGGCTCTCTCCAGCGCTTCTTTGACCCAATAGACGCAGTTCCAGCCTGTGACTCCCTGTTGGAGGGGTATGCTTTGAAACACCTGCTGCAGATGCTGCAGGTTCTTGACTTTCCCAACCAGGATGCGAATGAGGAGAATGCCATGCTCTTCCGAGGTACCGATGTATTGCCATCTTCCCGTCATAACTGGCGGATCACCCTCTGGGACAAGTCGTTCCTTGACGTGGTATATTCCAACACGTTGAGTTTCGGTGTTTACACCGTCTTTGGGGCCTGTGAGAAGAGCCCAGTGGTACCTATGAAATCATTGTGAGGTTTCGCCGCCATCTCGACCTAAAGGGGTCTCTAACGTGTCTTCAAGCCCGGGCATCTTTCGTTGGCCTCCACGCACATAGAGGCCAACATAGAGACGATCTTTGTTAGAAGGCATGACAGAGAGCGGCGAGTTTAGGTAGACTATAAACGGGCGAAAAGGTATTGCAGAAAGTACGGGAACATATAGTAGGCGGGCAGTTCAACCTACAGGGTTGGAGAGATGTCTTAATACTATATGTACATATGCATCGTCACATTACCAATGACGGGAAAAATAAAAATACAAGACAACCAGAAGGTGATGGTCTTCTGCACAATGATTTTCAGATGCCCACGAGATATAAAAATCGTGGTTTCTTCAATATGAACCCATCACAACGTTTATGGTGGATTACCCTGGAGCTGGAGTTCGATCCTGCTTACATAACCAAACCAACCCCTGTCTGGCTAGCTCGTTCTGTACCATCAAGCGGACCCCTATTCTCTAGTCTGTACTACCTCCCCACCAAATCACAGGCGTCTATCGAACATTCAACTTGCCCGCCATGTCCAACCTATTTTCTGGAATGTGAGTATCTCGTACAGATCGCCATCTGATATGGGGATTAGCTAACCATCCGCCTCAACAGAAAGGCCCAGATCCGGGGAACATCCTCCAAGGCAGGAGCGTCAACCAAGAACCCAGCACCACCGCCTGTCCCTACCCAAGCCCCACCAGAGACACATGATGCACGGCCTACGACGAGTTCCGCCCCGAAGGTTTCTCTTCCAGAGTCTCTATCACTGGGCCAATCGATAGATGTGGTGGTCCCAAGCCTCGACTTGCCTCGTCCGTTGCCCGTGTGGCTCAACCCTGCATGTGCCAAGCACATCGTCAAGGGGAACTTCTTGACCCTCAGTGCCCGACCGAAGACCGTCGAACAGGGGGAATGGGTGGCACATCACGGTACGCGTATTGTGTGGAATATCCAGGATACGACGCAGTTTCTGACACTCTCCAGTGGTTGAGCACTACCGAAACCTATGGAACTTCGTTCGCGTTATCCACGAGAAGGAGGAGGACGGTACCACGATATGTAACCCTTCAACCTGTCCTAAGATGTCAGCTGGGAAGTGAGTGATTTGTTTGTATCCTCCAGTGCCCGCAGCTAACAAGGACAGGAACCACTCATATACGTGGCTGAACAGAAACCATGAGCCGGTGGAGCTTCCGGCATCTGAATACATAGCACTCATGCAGCGGTGGATGTCTGGGAAGATTGACGACACAGTGCTGTTTCCAACGGACCCCTCCAACACCTCCTATGCGCCACAGCCGGATTTTACAAACGGTGCTCCTCTTCAGAACAACGGCGAGGACTGGTTTGGGGGTAGGAGCGGGTTTCCGAAGACGTTTTCTGGTACCTGTCAGCTCATTTTCCGGCAAATCTTCCGAGTCTATGCCCATCTTTACTGGGACCATTTCATCGAGCCCTTCTATCATCTCAATCTTGAAAAGCAGCTGAATAGCTGCTTCAGCCATTTCATCCTCACTGCCACCACCCTCGAGATGCTGCAGCCCAGCGAGCTTGAGCCTATGCAATACCTTATTGATCTATGGGCAGCTGACGGTACCTTCCCTCCCGAGTCAAGAGCATATTCATATGCAAACCTCGAGCGAGGCAAGTACATCTTAACCCTGGGTTCCGCATCTTGAATGACGTCAGACTTGGCACACATCTGGTGGCGAACGGCCAATCCGCCTTTATTTTGAGCTTGCGAGTATGTGTTCAAATTTCAACGGCTTGGGGCGGCCGAACGAGGAATCAACTCAAGGAGGACTGATATACTTTCTGTCTCCCGTCTTTATGATGGCCTCACACCATGTACAATTACCATCACCGACATTACAGTGTCGAATTTTCGATTTGAGTAGGACCCGGAGCAGTGGAAGCCGCACTGCTGGCTTGGCGGGTGGTATTGACAACATAATGGACAAACCAATTTTCAACACAGCCACCCAAATTCCCTTAGCACGTGAAGATTTCCTCGCAGTACTTGCAATCCTCCATATCGGTTGCCAAGACGAGGCATTTCATATCTTGATATCAGTTCCACAGATCTTGGCACCCGACACTGGAGGCCGCTTGAATCGGCCCTAAGGAAGAGTGGAGAGTCAGTTTGTTCTGGTCTGCGGAGAAGAATCTGTGTTGTGGATTAGTTGAGCAAACAATAACGATAACTCAGAGTCTGCTGGGCGGATAAGTCCCTATAATAGGTATGCAATAAACCCACAGCCCTTGAGAACTTGGCTCATCGGTCTTTGCCTTCATGCTCCCTTACAGCTCGTCCTGGAACATAACCACCTTTCTGGCCCTGGTATATTATCGTGATTGCGTGTGCGCCGACAAAATCACACGCATGCTTGATGCATCTTGCGGAACCATGGTGCATATCGGTCAATTGTCCCTTCATCCGCGCTTTCAGGTGATTGGCCGATATCAATACAACCTCGCTGATGTGCATTAAGCCCCTGGCCTTGGACCGGCAATGGTCGTAAGAGCCAAGATTTCTAATTGACCACGATAGGTAATACGCTGTAGAAGCCATCTTATGCCAAGGGGAACCATTTCTCAAGGGCCATTCGTATGTCTGAAAGAAGCAGTTGCAATCAACCCCCTGGCAAGCGTCTCTCTTAACAAGGTCTTACCTCGAATCCTGGACCCTCATGCATGGTGGCACGGGCAAATCGTCAGGAGATGTGAACACTAATATACTGCACGCCCTGTCGCAAACCTGGCTACTTTGTATTACCCAGTTTGGATATTTACACTGACAACCCATCCTTCGGAGCTGATTGTCCCACCTTCGCCCAGACTGGCGGAGATGGGATTTTTGGGATCCAAGACTACCCTTTGTTTCAGTTTGGGTCGATCCTTGCCTAAAATGACAGCGTCCGCTAACGGGACAAAGACTCAGCTGTTGACTAGATATTATGGCTTACTCTGCAGTGGTCAAGTGTTTATCGCGCTATTAGTCGATTCGCATCCGTCATTCTTACTTCGTGATTTCAGCAAATGTTGACACTTCCAGCCTAAATGTCTCACTCAGAATGGCGGACCGTCAATGCCGGCCTTGAGCCACATCGGAGTTGAAGCACTTCGATTATTCGAGCTGAAATAAATGGACATTTGACAAACCGAGGAGATTGAAGGCGATTCTCAGAGTGCCTGCATCTACTACTACTAGCAGTAGTACTCCGTACTATATACCAGTATTATCTCGGCTAGATCTCTTCGGCTGGTCCCGCGAAAAGCTCCGACTGCCTGGTCTGTCGGCTCCACTATGGCTGCATTGTACTCCGTACTTGCATCGCTTATCACGTTGGCCAAAACAACATGCCCTTACGCTTATTCAAGATAGGCATAGGTTGTTTGTGAAGTCGTGATTCATACACATATCGACATACGAGTATGCCCCCTACATACGTACGAAGTACTACTTGCACGTACATCATCCTCTCATCATTACGCCTGGAGAAAACGACTCTTACTGAGTACCCTTGATATGGAAGATGGGAACACTTGAGTGGGGTATAGAGCCCTGTAATCGACTTGCATGAGAAAGATTCATGCCGCCCACCATACAGCTGATTGTTCGTTGGATGATTGGTCAGAAACTATGGTGTAGTGTTGATGAAGATGACAGGTTTGGCCGAGACACCTCGGACCTTGATGCCATGCGGTCGATGTATCGTTGACCGACGCCAACTGCCTCCCATGTGGCCAAAGAGGAGGCTGATGTGCCGGCTTTCTTTGATATAAAAAGGCTGTCCCTCTTCACGCAGAAAGTGGTGGCTTAACAGCTTTAATCTGTCTTTATGCCTTTGGGCGGCCATCCATCCATCTGAATACTTACAGGCTTTCTGTTGTACAAGATGCGAGTCTCGTGGCTTTTCAGCACCCTTGTTCGCACAACCCTTCTGGCAACTCTGCATGGAGAATGTCGGCCTAGCACGGCGGCCTCAGACTCTTCGCTACCACTATTATTAGACGCCACGCTTGACGAGTTGCGAGATGGACTGAACTCTGGTTTGTTCAGCAGTGTCGACCTTGTCAAGGCCTACCTGGCTCGAATTGATGAGGTAAACCCGCAACTGCGAGCTCTTACAGAAGTCAATCCGGACGCACTGTCAATTGCCGCCAAGCTCGATACTGAGAGACGGGATGGTCCTAGTGGCGCTGTCGAGCTGGGTCCTTTGCATGGAATTCCCATTCTCGTCAAAGACAATATGGCAACAGACGACGAGATGAACACAACGGCTGGATCATATGCCCTCCTTGGTGCTCGTGTCAATGAAGAAAGCACCGTCGTGGCGAAGCTGCGTCGAGCTGGTGCCATAATCCTCGGCAAAGCAAATATGTCTCAATGGGCCTCGTGTCGCGAGAGGGTTTCCCATGATGGCTGGTCTGCCTATGGAGGCCAAACCTTCGGCGCTTATTACCCCCAGCAGAACCCAAGGGGATCCTCCTCCGGTAGTGCTGTTGGAGCTTCCGTTGGCCTGGCATGGGCTTCGTTGGGGTCAGATACGGGAGGGTCCATCACCATGCCGGCGCACCAAAACAATGTGGTTGGCTTTCGACCAACTGTCGGACTGACATCACGGCATATGGTGATCCCCTTCTCGGAGAACATGGATACCGTGGGAACGTTGACCCGGACAGTGAAGGATGCTGCGTACCTCATGAGTGCTATTGCTGGACCTGATGGAAACGACGCATTCACATCGCGCATCCCCTTCGCATCCATGCCCGACTATGTTGCTGCATGTAAGACCTCTGCGCTGCAAGGCAAGAGAATCGGTGTATCGCGGAATGTGATGAAATTGCTCCCCCAGTTCACATATGACTTATCCACCGATGCATTCAACAATGCTTTGGAGGTTATGCGGTCGGCTGGAGCTGAAATCATCGACAACATCCATATCCCCGGTCCTGCCGAGGCCCTCGAGGACGCCATGCACAGCCCCGTATATTCTCTGTTCGGGGTGGATTTCATGAGCAATCTTCCCGAAAAATATCTGTCGAAGCTGAAGATAAACCCTCATAATATCCGCTCGCTGCCTGAATTAATGCGATTCACAAAACGAACGCCGGACGAGGATTATCCCGATTATAAGACTGACCTCTGGGAACTGATCCTGAATCTCAACTCAAACAACACCTCGCCCGAGTGGAAGTCCAGCTACAACGAACAGCTTCACTTCTTCGGTACTCGAGGATTCAATGGTGCGATCAAGAATAACTCTTTGGATGCCATCGTATCATTCGGTCCGGAGGCTGCCATGATCGCCTCACCAGTGGGCACACCTGTCGTTACGGTGCCACTGGGGAGGGTTGAAGAGGGTAAGCCCATAGTGCCGGGCGTTGGGGAACTGGTCGATTCAGCTCCCAATAAGCCTTTTGGCATTAGCTTCTCGGGCTCACCGTTTAGTGAGGAGACGTTGTTTGGCATTGCATATGCTTTTGAGCAGCTGACGCACGCGCGCAAGGACGTGCACCCGATTGTTCAGCCCAAGACGGAGTTGAAGGACGTTCTTAGGCGGAGATGAGGAACACCAATGAAGCGCTGGGGGTGGATATGGATCGGATGGACGACGGTGCTCAAATGAACCGTTCATTCACAGGCCTCTGAACTTGTTCGATCACAACTCGGCGTCGCATTCTAGGCTATTTTGGGGGAGATGAGATGTCAATAGAAGTAGAGTTGTATTTGCGAGTTTAGAAAAAAGACTTCTACCATTTGCTGACATGTCGCATTCGGCAAACGCAATAATACTTGCATGTCCAATCAAGTGCCCCGTACTATGCGAAAAAAAGGATAGTTCCAATCCTCCGAGTACGACGTGTACGAGTCGTAAGGCAGTTTCATTTAGGCTAATAGAATTGGGTAGTATTAGTCGCAGGATCGGTCACTCCCTAATAATAGTTGATAAGTTACGGATTAAACTCCACTATTTCGTACTACAACGATTTCCACGCGTCCTTACGAAGCACGCAGCTACTGATGACGATCCTACGGAGTACAGAGGGATATAAATAGCCACTTGGGTAGGAACAGCCATAATGATCGAAGTTCTCGGGATTCATCACCAGCTGTAGTGATATGTATATAAAGTTCAGCTATTCAAGTCCAAGTCTTTGCTTACTTGCTACGGAGTGGACTCAACGCCTTTAATTAAGCATCCCTTAGTTCTTAGTTCTAAATACTACCTTATCGTGAAATACTTAGCCTGTCTTACTGTAGTAGTATGTACTATGTCCTGTAGGATGGGCCGTTGGCCAGATACGTAGTCAATGCCACAAGCGGGCCCGCTCGCGGTTACTCAGCACCAGATGGAATAACTACGAGTATTATACGAGCAATAGCGTTTTGACGGAATTTCTTTCCCCCAACAAGAAAAGTTTAAAATTCCTTTTCTACGAGTAATTGTGCTAACAGAAGTAAGTGGGCCACAAACTAGACTAGAACGTCGAGTCTGGAACAGTTGAGGTTACTATATTACGGAGTAGTCCTCAACCTAAATAGCTTAAAACTGTTATGCATACTAATAAGGTAGCATAGTTACTTAGCAGTCAGCAGCTATTATATTCTTATACGAATAATGTATTACTCGTATTGGCTGTGGATCACCCTGAGCCGGTTAATAGTCATCCTTAGTCCCGTTTTCCAAACGATTTTGTTCTCTTTTGCGAAGAGATCAGATAATACTAATTAGGAGAGACTTTTAAGTCTGACAGTTATGCTCCGTAGCTAAGTCTGACACTTTTGATCCACCTCGATAAGGGAAAATATGAGAGATTGATAATATAAAAAAAGGACGTGCTTCCCTGGTGTCCAATATTTGCTCCAATAATGCCGAAAATCCGAGAACCGTACCAGAAGGTGGGGAATCCCAAATGCCAGACTTGATATTCTTTATGGTATTACCGAAAATCAGGTTCAACGGAGATTGCTTGACCCGGAATGTCTGGACGAAACCCTGAACAGGAGAGAGGAAGAAGGCCGTCATGATCTGGATCTACGGCGGTTCCATTATCTCAGGTAGGCTATAGTTAGGTCGCGTGAGCTTGGAATTCAGGTTGATTGATCTGACCACCTAAGCAGGACGTCGTGCTCTTCCGGCTTAAAATAGTCAATTTTCTGCTGACCAAGCGGATGTAGTTTTGGTAACTATCAAGTAAGCCTCCCAAACTAAGAATTTGCATTGATATTTAGCTTAATTTAGACTCTGAGGCGTGCTCCATTTCGTGGTTGCCAACTTACTATCTTTGAGTTCACCGGCGATCCACTCGGTGGTCGGAACCTGGGCCTTCCCACCCAATTCATAGTAAGATTGCATTGGTCTTAACTCAAGGGTTACATCAATGTAGTGGAACATTTCAAAGTCCATGATGGGTCCGTTTTCCGTGTCTGTCTGTTATTTAGAAATTATTGACTGTATTCTCAGCAAGTGCTTACATGGGTCATCACTTTAGCACTGTCATAGACTGACTATATTATTATTATATTGGACCTTTTAGCGGAGAGAAGAGAGTCGAGAACTGCCACAGGAAGGGTTAGGGACGAAAGACGTGGGTCAGTTCGCAATTGGTAGCACCCCTGCTGTACAGCATTAGCTTATTAGATTCTGTACGGTATTTTTCTTGCGATACAGGACTAAATCTCTATTCTCAGTACTTCATAAAACGATAGCCTTTCTCGCGAATTAAGAACATCCTAAAGGATAAAGCTGAATGTATAAAGTAATGACCTGGAAAAATACCTATAGTAGCAGTAAATAGTAATGGCGGCGGCAATAGCAATTGAGCCTAGCCTTTGGGATTTAAAAGGTCTGCTAAGGGGACACAGCTACAGCGAGCTCTATATGGGAATATGCCTTGTTACAGCGGGTTATTGCGGACTGATCAATCTCTTTCGTCCTCAATCTTCGTATAAATAGTAATCAATAAATAAGTGCGTTAACGTCGCGTAGCGTGTTTAGTCAGCTCTTATTACATATAATGCGGACCGGACCCATTTTAATAATTCTTGTTTCTGATGGTTAAAGGGGCAGTCAGATAGTACTACTAGTAGTAGTACGGAGTAGCAATCGGTTTCTTAAATCTGCGACTACTAATATCTATGGTAACGATTACTAGGTACGAAGTAGCAATATCTGGGTTGTTCCTAGGCAGATAATTGTAAGAATTACCCACTAAAAGAAAAACCGGCTCATATTCCGTAGGCACTCGGCGTAAGAACTATGATACTTAACTAACATATTAGCCCCTGTTCATGACCCGAAATACCAGATTACGGCTCGTGTACGAGTATTCTACAGAGTATTATATAGTAGTATACATGATTCCGTTATCCTCATCTTACTGGTATCCTTATTATTAGGATGCAAGGAGGGTGATGGTGAGAATCGTCACCGTCATATGCCTACTTGGTTGTATATCTCCATATTTGTAGACACATATTCCTAGACATGAGGTTAACCTTTAGTTCTTATGTTCCATTTTGGCACTTTTGACTTGAAAAAAGGTACTATCTAAATCTCTGGTGATATTTTAGCGTGTAAACTTATCGTAGGACTTATTTGCCCCTCCTAGCCCACAAAGGAAGAAAAAAACTAGAATTACCTCGTCTAGATTAATGGTGATAGATCGTTAAGTTACGGCTGGTAGACCCGTAAGAATAAGGGAAACTGCTAATTGGTGGACATTTGTAGAGAAGTAGTAAACTTATAGAGGCTAAGTCGCTATACTACTCCAAACCTTCCCTCCATAACAGACTATCGTTTTGCCACATGCTTGCTAGAATTAGGCAAAACTATTACTAGTAGAGTAACCTTTTGCAATTTGTTGTTAGTTCTTACAGGGCGTCCATGAATCTTGGCAAGCTCCTAGTATTTTGTTAGAATATTGAAGTATAAAGAGTGTGGTGTCTTCCACCAGAGAGTATCCTCCAACTTCAGCATCTCTAACAATAATTTCCTTTCGTTCATTCCAAGTCTATTCAACAATATGCATTGGACAACTTTCACCGCCCTGGCGGTCTCCGTTTTACCCACTGCCAACGCCGGTATGAGATATGGATGTTGGTCAGATGTTGGCGTCAAGTTCCACCACGACTGCGTGGTAGCTCTCACCACACTCGTTCAAGAGAGAGCCGTCATCGACCATGGTGACTTCGTCCACATCCCGAGTGGCCCAGTATTGAATACGTGGGGAAATTGCCGTGCCGAACTCCATTCACCAGGATTTACAGTGGCAGCGAAAAATGTGCTTGATTCCTTCAATCAAATTGCCTCCCGTTGCCAACGTGGGTGGTTCCAGTGGGATAATATCCTAGATGGCAATGTTCAGGGAAAGGCTGGATGGAAGCGGGATGAGCAAGAAAACACTACGACGATTTCTTCGGATATCGATTTTACAAAAGACAGCGTCCTGGTGTGGGAGGATCTCACCACCATACCAGAAGTGTTTCCTCTTCCTAAAGAGTCCGACTCCCCGAATGGCACGACCAAGGCGGGAGACAATGACAAAAGGCAACACGCTCGCGATCTGACAACTCGCGCTAACCCTTTTGGAGCCTTGATCGCGACACGTTTTATCTCCGGCGGCCACTCATGGAAATTATATCGAGGCACCGGATTTACTCAGGCTGGTCAAAACCCGGCCAGCTATGTTGTCACAATGGGCTTTCTCGGGGTAATCCACCGCTTGTTGGAGGACGGTATATCGAATTATGGCAGGCAAATACTCAGAGACGGCATTTCCCAGCCCACTGGTTCAACGGTCGATGCCATTGCAATTGCTACGCAGCTTAATACCGGCTTATTCTTACACTGGCACGCCCTCTTCACCGCCGGCAACGCCCCCGGTGGTGATGCGAAGGGCACGATAGGTAGTTTGATGGCGGATGCCCTCCAAGACATGGCCAACGGGGGGTTTGCTGGAGCCGTGTACCATCTTTATAACGAGAATAGCGAGGTCATAGTGTCGTGGATTATGAACGGTGTTACGGGAACGCTCGCTGCACTGCCCTCCTAGTTGACTAACTTGAAGCCTGGTTGGGATGTTAGCATCAACTTGGTCGAAATTTGGTGGGATTCTGTTGAATGTTAACCGTCGATATGATCCTGCATATCTTTCTCTTCTTTCATATGTCTTCAATATATACATTTATATACTTCTATGACGATTAGAGATGCTTTGTGAAACTTCAACCCCTCTTCCTTGTAACCCAACTGTTGGCCACAAGCTCGTCTTCAGCAACTGCACTGGGGCCAGCTAGGGAACCTGACATAGCAATACCTGTATTTTGGTGTATTTCCGAACATGGCTCTCTTCTCTTAACAAAGCCTCCGAGGTTGAAGGTAGTTGACATGGATCACTGCAAAGGCAGATCCCATAGGGCAAGGGGCCATCATAGGAGGTAGGAGTTGGGCTAAACATCTTAGCAGATGCTTCAGGCCGGTTTGATTCGAGTAGTTTATTCAGGAAACAGATCAGCAGGATTTTTAGGTGCTGTTTTTAGGCCTGCTAGCTACCTTCAGGAAGGTATTAAACGAGCCAAACTACTCTATACATAAAAGAATGCAAGATCAGATTGGTGACGAAGATGCAGATATTTGATGATGCTAGTGGTTAAGAACGATAGAATTACTGCCCTTTATCTTCGGCCGCTAAGAAGCAACAGGACCAGTGTTATTTGAGACGGGTTATGCAGAATCGGATTACAAACATGGAGGAACGTGGATGCTATTGGGGGATCTACGAGAGGTGCCTGGGCGGCATTCGCGAAAGCTCCTGTCTAGTCAATCAGGGCTTCTAGGCTGTTTCCAATTGCAAGATAGCAGGTAATTTTTTGTGTTCTCAACAAACCACTGAGCGTGTAATGTGTGGTCTGAAACCAAACGGCCAGACATAGGTAACCCCTTGAGGTGCCACAGAATCGTCTCTAAGATGAACGCGGAGTCGTCACAGTCGCAGGAGATGTGTCAAATTGGCCCAAAGGATGAGCTTCCGTGTGTACGAAGCAATGTATGTACCTATGCCACGTTGACGATCTTTCCTGTTTTCTTGGCTTCTTGAGGCGACGATGCTGCTGACCCTCGGACACAGAGACGCAGAAGGCTTCAGCCACACGAGGCTGAGGGAACAGCCTCATTACGGAGTATCTCGATGCCGTGCATACTCCCTTGTCTTGGGTAGTATTATTACGGAGTACCAGTACGGAGTACGAAGTAGTTTCCGATCATCCCTTCCCGCGGGACAAGCAAACACGATTGAGAGGCTGGCTGGCTGGACGATGATCTGCCGAAATATGGGGGCAGTGGCTGTTTCTGCGTTGTTTCCCAGGTGGCGTCATCCAAAATCAAACCTGTTTGGCCTCTTGACTCGCCCAGACTCGCCTGCGCCTGGGCTCCTGATCGTGATATGCAAGGGGGAGGGGCAACACTGTACGGAGTCAATTTCCACCTTGTTTCTGTTTCTGATCCTCGGGTGAAAGGTAAGAAAACTTGTTTGCGTGTGCAGTATCCGCAGTTTGTGACAAGGCTGGCCGTGCCTGTCCTTATACCTAGGTACTAACTAGTATTGACATGTTCGCGCCAAACAGCCGCTGAACTGATCCTTATGTACTCCGTACAGTGCACGACTTAGCGTGCGGTTGCCAGCCTCTCCCCGCTAAAAATACACTGTACGTACTAGTTACGTCGTGCTACTCGTAGCGTTCGCTGTCTGTGTCTGCTGCCTCACCACCTGGAACCATTTAGACGGCAGAAAAGATACGTACCGTACCGTTTGCCTCCTCTCCCCCCACCTGCAAGCCACTCGCATGAACTCCATTCATCATTGTCAACATCACCCATCCAATCCGTCCCGTCTCTTCGATATTGTTTGGCGCCAGCCATCAATTTTCATCTCCAACCACTTTTTTCGTTTCTTTTTCCTCATAGCAAGCGGATGCTGGCAGCTGGAAGGACTTGCAACAGACGCAGCAGCACTTGATTCCCCCTCAGAAGCTACCACGGCTTCTGATCCTTCGCCCTCAGGTTTCTCCTCTTTTCTTTTCTTTTCTCCTCTCCTCTGCTTCGTATCTCTCCCTCTCTCTTCCGCCCATCTTTCCATCTCGATCTCCCTCTGTCTCGCCCGCCCGCCTCGTGCTCGTGCGAGCTTCTGATTCGCCCCGGTTCCGTGCGTCGAAACGCGCTGCAGGCTTGGAGCTCCCCCTCCAAACGCCTCCGCCATCCATTGGAGCGCCTCTCTCCACTCGCCACAGCACAGCGGCACTAGCAGAGAGCCAGATTGGACCACAATCGACAGGGTACGTTCTGTGCTTGGGCCCTTTGCAGCTTCACCTCCTGCGGCTGGACCCCATTCCGCTGTGTCAACTTGCTTCTGACGTTAATGCAGCCTTGAAACTCTCTCCAGACCTGCCATCACCATCGCCGTCGCCGTCCTCATCCACCACTATCGCCATCACTCTGCTGCCACTTTATCTCCCCCATCCTCTACTTCGTACCCCTCCCTATTTTTCAATCCCCTGTTGGCCTCTGCCTAACGCGAATCCGTTGTCGAGCCCAACAATAACCCGCCAGAAAAAAGACCGGGCCATCGAATCGACCCCCCCTCCACCGCATCGTACCATACCGCTCCCTCGATCAAGACACTAAACAGACGCGGGCTCTCGTGCAGCAGATATGGCGCAGGCTGGTGTTCAATCCTTGAAGGTGAGTCTGGCCAGCACCTGCGCTCTCCTCCTTCACTTTGTACTGACTGCCATCTTCTCCCTACCTATAGTGTGTCGTGACAGGTGACGGTGCCGTTGGCAAGGTCCGTTTTCGCTTCGCCAGCTGCGAGCGGTGCCCATCGACTGACATTCTAGCAATAGACATGCCTGCTCATCTCATACACCACCAATGCATTCCCGGGCGAGTACATCCCAACAGTGTTCGTTCCGCCCCCCAAGCTGTGCCCGCCGCCATTCGCACTTCATATTAACATGACTGTCTCCAAGGTTCGACAACTACTCGGCTAGTGTGATAGTTGACGGTAAGCCCGTCAGCCTGGGCCTGTGGGATACAGCTGGTCAGGAGGATTACGACCGATTGCGCCCGCTTTCATACCCCCAGACCGACGTCTTCCTCATCTGCTTCTCCGTCGTGAGCCCCCCGTCGTACGACAACGTCGCTGCCAAGGTACGATAGCTCTCGATCGATGTCGCACAGCTCAAGGCAACGCCAAGAATCTGACAGCGTATCTAGTGGCTCCCTGAAATCACGCACCACTCGTCCGGCACACCCATCATTCTGGTCGGTACCAAGATCGATTTACGAGATGATCCTGCGACCAGGGCCGCCTTGACCAAGCAGCACATGGAACCCGTCAAATACGAGAACGTGCTGAACTTTGTCAAGGACGTGAACAAGACGAACAAGGTCATCTTCAAGTACATCGAGTGCTCTGCCCTCACCCAGCGGAACCTGAAGAGTGTCTTTGATGAAGCTATCCGGTAGGTTATGCCAACGCTTTCCTCTGCACTTGAAGCTCACAAGTCAAACCTTAGCTCTGTCCTGAATCCCCAACCACAAACATCAAAGGCCAAGAAATCCAAGTGTTCGATTTTGTAAGGCTTTTCTTGACATGACTTTTGTTTCATATTTGAGTGTCTCGGACAGTGAGGGTATATTCCTTCTAGATCTCACCAAGACTCACGATGTTGTGTGGCCGGCTACGATGCTGGCCCCAAGGGCAGCAGGCGCTACGGCTCCTTTCCACGGCCGTATTTCGAGAACTTAGACCTATTTGGCGATTAATTGAAGGAGGGAACGAACTAGGGCTCTGGGAATATTAATGAAAGTGGTTCTGTCCTCTGTTCTGAGGCTCCTCCATTTTCTTCTTCCTGGCCCTACTGAAATTTTGGTGTGCTGTAACGAGTTGAGGGGGGATGTCTTGACATGTCTTGACAGGGTGCAAGCCTGATGCTGTTCTGATGGCCCTAGAAGTGTGGAAGAAGATTCTGTTGCTTCAAGGCGTCTGGCAAATCGATGTTTTTAGTTGCTTCTGTCGTTTCCTATGAAGCTTATGATGGACTTGTTTTTTTTTAACTCTTATAGAGGGTACACCAACGTCTATGGATATGCATGCTGCTTAAGTCGGCATTTGGCTGAACTGAACTGATTTGGGTTGCACGAGTTTATAAAGCTGTCGTAGACGAAGATCAAAGTACCATCCAATTCCTTGGGGGTATCTTTCTTTCTTCTCCTGCGTTAATCTAGCCAAACATGCGTAGCCTCCTGTTCTTCACGCCTCTGGCATGACCCTTTCCCCCTGACAGTCGATTATACATTGAGAACCATGATCGTGATTATGCAACGCCCTTCTTTCCTTCACTACCCATACGGAAACGAAACCAGTGGAATTTGAGCTCAATAAGAAATCAATGGAAACAAAAGGTGGATTACTGGCCCAGACCGGGGAGTCTGGCCAAGCGGCTGGGATGTATGTCCATTTTGGCCTCCTTGGCTGGACCGGCGCCGTTGGACCGGTTTTCCTCCTTGATGGCGTTTTCCTTCTCGATGCGTTTGGCGCGGTTTTCGTCGAGCTTCTTGTTCTTTTCCATGATTTTGTTTTGACGGTTCTGGTTCTTGCCGCCTCCGCCGGCACTATAAGACATGACATGTTAGCAATCGCCAGCTTTACACACACACTATATATATATACGAGTTTTGGAGAAGATAGAGAGAGGGGGCGGGGGGGGGGAATAGAAGGGAGGGAAACGTACGTCAGCTCAACGTTAATCTTTCTTTCAGCAGAAATACCGTCGTTGAACGTTGAGTGGTGGAATTTGTCCAGGCATGTGCGCTGATGCTGGGAAGAGGCGAATTCCACAAAGGCAATGCCGCGGCAGGCCTTGGGGTTTTCCTTCTTGGTGAGGCATCGCACGGCAATGGGCTTGAGGGAGACGAAGTGGGCGGAGATGGACGCTGCGGTGGCGCTGTAGGGGAGGTTGCCGACAAAGACGATATTGCGGCCGGGTTTTTGGGCGGAGGAGGCGTCGAGGTCGATTGCGTCGTCGCCGGGGAGGTCGGTATTGCTGTTATCCTCGGAGGTTTCTTTGGAGTTTGTGGTGGTGGAGGAGGAGGAGTTGGCGGCTTTGTTGGCCTGTTTGAGGGCCTTCTTTTCCTTTTTCTTTTCGCGGCGCTCGGGTTTCTGGGCTTCCTTGTCGTCGGCTCCGCCATTGGTGTCCTTCTGCTCGTCTTTCTTGGTCTCCTTCTTCTCCTTCTTGTCGTCCTTCTTCTTCTTGGACTCAGTCTCGGGCTCGGCCTCGTCGACGTCCATGTCTTGCTCGGGCAGATCCTGGAGGTTCTTCCTCTTGTCCTTCTTTTCCTTTCTGGTCTCCTTCTTGTCCTTTTTCTTATCCTTCTTATCTTTCTTGGACTTCTTCACCTCTGTGCTTGGTTCCGTATCGTCATCGCTGCGCTTGCGCTTCTTTGCGGGCTGTTCCTCAGACACCGAGGTGGCGACGGGTTTGTCGTCTGCGACCGGGGCCGTAGCGGCGGCGTCTCTTGCGCGCTTGGACTTCATGGTTCTGGGAGGAAAGATATAGGAATTGAGGCGTTCAATTGGGTGTTGCGAGATCTCGAGAGGCTCTGCAACTTTTTTTTTGTTTGGAGGACCAGAAAAAATCCACAGGGCGCTGTCCTCAGCAGAGTTTGCCGAAGGATTTTTGGTGGGGGCCTGCCTGTCAACTCCATGGCGGGCGCTATTGCAGGTGCCCCACGTACCTGAGCGAGTCCACTGTTGCGGCCTGTACTACGAGTATGTATCTGCAACGTAACAGCGCTATTCTTGTGTACCTGACCTATCTATGGAGTATAGGATTGTGAGCTGATGGAGTGGAGAGGATTCCGATTGCCCGAGGAAATGGGTCGGAATCCTTTGAAAGCCGGTTTTATGGTTAAAACAAAGCTTATACGAGCATATGTTGTGAAGGATCGGCTAGGCCTATACCTCTTGGGCCACCTCTCTACTAGTACTCCGTACATATTGCAGAGTTGTATCTGTATGTTATTGGCCCCTGTTGACTTACACTGCCTACTGGAGTCATCCATGTTGACCTGTACGAAGTGCTCCGTGGAGGTTTGTGTTATTCTTACTTACCACTAACTTGTATCATATTGGTGATGATGATGCCATTGAGCAGCTTATCAGATGGCCCCATTGGCATCCATACTGTTCAGTAATCGCACAGTCATCTGTCTTCCATACTTCGCACAGAGCATCAGCAAGCGGCTTAAGCCATCACACAAGCCATGCCGCCACGATAAACTCTTCTCAGTTTTCTAGAATTCTTCTCATTGCTACTTGCAATCTACGAGATTGACACTCTATCCTGTTCACAATTGCTCTGCTCATGTGAGCAAAGTCTCTTCAACCTCTCTCCAACATGTTATCTCGAGCAACATCTCGACTCCACGCAACAGGCCCCGCAACGTACAAGGACACTATATAAAAATGCGGAAGGCCCCCAAGGTGTCTGATAAGGCTTCAATCCCCAGTGGCTTGCGCTCGTGCTAGTAACAACGAATAGAAAGTTTCAATGGAGTGGAGGACGGCGGCGCCACGTGCTGAGTTTGTTTTACTCGCCTCGTATGAGATGTGATGAACTGACTCTATCACCTCTATCACAAGATACGATAAATGGTACGAAGTAGTATGTGATACGAAATACGCTGGATGTGGTTCATGTGGTTGCTCTACATAGTACGAAGTAGAAGTTTTGAGGACCTTTTGTTGAAACAACCGTTTTTTTTTACCCGTCTTCCTAACTTTTAATTCTACTGGGGGAGATACGACGGCATATCATGTGCGCGAAAACACCCCTGAAAACGCCAAGAATAAATAGTAACCTTAGCTTGAAATCCAAATGCCGGATCTAGATCCCCATCCGGAGTGGAGCGAGTACCGAATGGAGGGATACTTTACGAAGAGATACGAAGAGATGATTGGCGGTCAACTCTAGACTCTGGGGATGGAATCCTTCTACTGCGACTAGTGGTTAGAATCCCTCTCGTAATAAGATTGGTTGACCAGTTGACTAGTTGACTGGGAGGAGCGGATGGCGCGCGCCGCCTTTGTCTGAGACCGTCTCTTCACGAGTGCATACGAATAAGGTGAATAGCAAGAAGATAAATAGATGGCCAGGACCTCCCACCATCTTCTCCCGTGAGCTCCAGACACTGCCTATTCTCACATTCACTTGACTGCGCAACGACAACACACATCGCACGCAATGGAGTCAAGTCGTCCTCCTTCTGAGATGGCAGAGGGCGAGCGCATCATCCAGAGTGGCGTCAAAGGAGCTGATGTTGAGACACAACCCATTGACATTGCCAACACAGCCGAAAAGGGCTGTGATTCAACTACGAGCATTTCGTGCTTTGGCGATGTCGACGAGAAAAAGGTCTTGCTCAAGGTATGCCTTCTCAATCGCCCAATAAGACAGCGAAGAAGACGACTGCTCTCACTTGCGGGTACAGCTAGACTTACACTGACCTCCTCTATGTAGATGGACATCCGTCTTATCCCCATGCTCTCACTCCTCTACCTTCTCTCATTCCTCGACAGTAAGTCAATCCTAATCCCGCATCAATGCAATACAATACATCTCTAACTCAACTCCAGGGGGCAACATCGGCAACGCCAAGATTGAAGGCCTCCAAGAAGACCTCCACATGACGTCCAACCAGTACAACTGGTGTCTCACAGCCTTCTTCTTCACCTACGCCCTCTTCGAAGTCCCTAGCAACATGCTTCTCAAGAGACTCCGCCCCAGTCGCTGGCTGCCCATCATCATGATCAGCTGGGGCACTGTCATGACGCTCATGGGTCTCGTGCAAAATTACCACGGACTTCTCATCGGGAGAATCTTTCTGGGGTTGACAGAAGCTGGCTTGTTTCCCGGCGTATCTGTAAGACTTTCTCTCTCTCTCTCTCTTATGTGTCACCTACATATTCCCATGTAGTTCTATACTAACACTGAGAATTGTAGTACTACCTAACCATGTGGTACTGCCGCCACGAACTCCAACTCCGTCAAGCCCTCTTCTTCTCCGCCGCCTCCGTCGCCGGCGCCTTCAGCGGCCTCCTCGCCTTTGGCATCTCCAGAATGAACGGCATCGGCGGCCTCGCCGGCTGGCGCTGGATTTTCATCCTCGAGGGCATAGCCACCGTGCTCGTCGCCATCATGGCCTTCTTCCTGCTCTATGACTTCCCCGAAACCGCCAGCTTCCTCACTGAGGATGAGCGCGCCTTTGTCATCCACCGCCTCAAATACCAGGGCCAGGTCAAAACTGGCGAGGACGGCGAGCAGCTTCACGTCGCCCAGGCAGATGATTTCGACTGGAAATACGTTATGCAAGCAGTTACTGACTGGCAAATCTGGATTAGCATCTTCATCATCTGGGGCGTAAGTCTTTCTTCTCCCCTCCTTCATTTCTCCCTTTCCATCCCTCAGTACACCCCAAACTGACGCATAAGCAGTTCTCATGCCCCCTCTACGGCATCAGCCTCTTCCTCCCCTCCATCATCAAAAACCTCAACTACCCAGCCAGCACGGCTCAGCTCTTGACCATTCCCATCTACATCACCGCCGCCATCCTCGCCGTCATCAGCGCCTACTTCTCCGACAAGGTCAAAAGGCGCAGCCCGTTTATCATCACCTACCTGTGCATCATGGTCGCCGGCTTCGCCATGTAAGTCCCGGAACTCCCATCCATCCACACACACACACACACACGCATATATATATATATATACAACGATATGCTAATCTGATACTTCTCATACAGGTGCATATCCTCATCCGACCCCAAAGTCGTTTACGCCGGCGTTTTCATTGCCACATGCGCCCTTTTCCCAGCTTTGCCCGGCACCATTGTCTGGCTCTCCAACAACCTCTCGGGGAGCTACAAGCGCAGTGTTGGCATGGCTATTCAGATAGGTGCTGGAAACCTCGGTGGTGTAAGTCCCGTGTCAAGTTTCTGTGCTGTGTTGTGTCCTTTCAGCTGACCTCCCCCAGGCCATGGCATCCAACTTCTATCGCGAGGCCGACAAACCTCTTTATATCTTGGGCCACGCCCTAGAACTGGGCTTCATTTCCACTGCCATCCTCGCCTCTTTTGTCTTAATCTTATACTACCGCACTGCAAACAAGAAACGCCAGCGGGCACTGGCCAATGGTGCTGCTTTCGGTGTCACAACTCAAGAGTTGTCTGCACTAGGAGATAAGGCTGTTACATTCCGGTACATGTTCTGATCTGGGTTGTGTTAAAAAGTACCATGTTTGAGACTTGAATACAGAGAAGAATGTCATAACTTAAATCTTTATTACTGCCAGCTAATATGGCCTACCTGCCTGCCATGAGTCCAAGTCCTACAGATGAAGTCTGACAATCGTGCTAATAATGGCCGCACCCTTGCGATATCTCTACCATAAACGACACAAATAACATGGCGGTTACACATATGTGACTCTCAATTCCTTTCCCAACTGCCCTTGGTTGGATCACCTCACCAGCAGGCCACTAATCATGAGCATGGTACAAAGAAATGGGAGCTTGGGCGTGAAAACTCGTATCCTGGAGCCACCGCTAGTCAATACGGCCTCTGGGGAGTTGACTAGTTCCATTGCAGTGCTTTCAGACAGAATAAATGTGGTCATGGTTGGACTGGAAGAGATGAATTTCCCGCTCGCTGACGAGTCACTCGACTTGGCAAGATTGTCGTCCGTGGCAACAGCAGAATCCAGAACCCAACCATTCATGATATCTGTGTGAAATCCCAAGCTTTGAGTCTTTGTATCAGAATGAGCGCTATCAATCAAGTCCTCGGGTATTATTGTGGCCATTGGAGCCGTCTCCCAGACCGTTAGGGTCGTCTCGGTGCCATCATCCACAGGGCGGATGATTCTCACCATCACAACATCATTTGACTCCTCGTTAGGGTTGGATCCGCGCAAAACATCGGGTTTCTCGGCATTAAATGTAGTATCGGACCCAGAGGAAGGGCCCATTATTGGGCGGTGTGCTGTGACAAAGGTTTGTTTTGCCGTCTCACTCGGACATGAAGTAGATGATAGGCCATCTTCTCCCTTGGAATTCTCCGCTGATGAAGTACAGCTGGTGGTAGCAGTGGGCCATAGAGTCACGTCTGTGGGTTTGACCATATCTGGTCCACCCTGATGCGTTTGTAATATTGAGTTATCAGGGCCATAAGGTCGCGGCACAGCAGGTGGGGGCGTATTGCCTGAATCCGGAGTTGCATATACGGGTGGAGGGCTGTAGGCTGGCGCTTGAGATGTTGACTCAGGCTTTTCGCACGTTGTGCTCGTTGCAACAGGAAGAATGGTTGGAGGAGATGGGGGAGAAGGAGGGAGTGGCGGCGATGGCTGACTGATGCTTGTCGGGTCTCCGCCTTGGGAAGAGCGGACCGGTGTCTCACTCACATCGGAATCAGAACATGTGCTTGATGGCAGGGCAGTTGTGAGGGGATCTGAAGGTGGAGAGCTGGGGCCAGGGGCAACAATTGTGGGTGCCGCTGATTCTCCATTGTCAGGCGTCGGACTGTGGGCTTCGACAAACGTGCTGGATGGAGCAGGCAAGCCAGGATCGGACTTGGAATCCTCAGGATCAGCCCCATTGGCCTGTCCGCATGAAGTCCCACAAGGAGGAGTTGCGGCTGGCGAATTCTGGCTGTTGGGGGCCTGCGATGTCACAGCAGGTGTCACTATAGGTGGAGTTGCCACAATGTGATCGCCCTGTCCATTGCCCGAGTCTGCCGTCTGTGATGGGGATGATGAGGGTGATGAGGGTGATGAGGGTGATGGGGGCGGTCCATTATTTGGGCCCTGGCCGGAAGGGGGGTCACTTGGGGCTGCAGAGTCCGATGAGCAAGGAACTGACGGGTCAACTATTGTCGGTTCTGGCGGCTGCCTGTCCGATGAAGCTGGGCCAGGGCTTGGAGCTGAGCCATCACCACCACCAGGGCCATTTCCATTCGACCCATTGCCATTCCCATCGCTGGGACCAGGGGCCGGCGTTGTGGCCAATGGTGGTGGTGGTGGAGCGGGAAGTGATAGAGTGACTATGCCATCCGATCCGGCGTTACAATCCAATGCAACAGAAAAGCCGAAATCCATAGACACAGTTCCCGTGTTCTTATCGGTGGACGGGATGGGTGGACCATATACAACGGGGCCTATACCCGGAGGAGGAGGGGGGATGAATTGATGTTTTGCAACTTTGATGTGCTGGACTTCGACAGGATGCAAAGGGCCAATGCTGGCACCCAGATCGGAGCACGCTGTGACGATGTAGGCAACGGCTGGACCGTAAGTATCACTTGGACATGAGGCGATCAAGCACTGAAAGAGAGTCTGTCGGCACCCACGTTAGTTTGCTCGTGTACGGAGTACGGAGCAGTTCTGAACTGACATTCTGCTTGGCCTTGTCCTGACAAATGTCTCGCAAGTCGGCTGTGCCGCTGTTGTCTCTAACACTGGCAGCACATCTGATGGCACATCCTTCTAGATCTTATTAATAGCAGTCACTTGCACAAGCATACACGTCAGAGCACTAACCAGGTGCTGCAGGGGTGCGAGGATTGGCTCGGCCGATGGCAAAACTGGGAGCCGCCAGGGCTGCAATAGTGAAGCTGGTTCTCATCTCGAGCGCGTCGTAACGAAGTGAAGAATTGTGAAAATGGTTTGTCGCAATTAACGATAGTCACCAAAATGTGACGATGGGTAAGGATCCAAAAAAGCGAGAGATGAGTTCCAAAAGTAGTGGTTGTGTGTTTGAGGTTGAACAATGGATGATGATGGAGAAGAGGAGAAAAAAGAGGTCAGTTGTTTGCATGTGTACAGAGTAGATGAAACAAACTGCTGCCGGGAAAGAATCATGCCTTCCATGCTTCATCATAATATTTTGGGGAGTCAAGAGCACATATGATTAACAAACGGAGATCAACGCAGTTTCCTCGCTGGTGTACTGTTCCTTCTTCCCATATGCCTATAAACGTGTCTTTGCTACCTATTTGAAGAGAAATGGCTTTGGTGACCTTAATGAAAACAAGAATGGACCAGGCACACAGATGTTTTGAGAAAGAAGTGACTGTTATTAGTAGAACAACAACGCCAATGGCTTCTTCTCGTCCGCATATCTCTCCGTGAACTCCTTCCTTGCGAGGAAGCGCGCAAGAGGTATCGCAGTTTCCTTCATATCCATGACACCTCTTTTCTTCTGGTCAATGTGCGATGCGTCAACAACAACGCGCTGCAGCTTCTCCAAGGACAGTGCTCCTACATCATGATTAGCTCTGGGACGGCTTGGTGGGCAGAATTATGTCGCTTACCGTTGTCAATGAGCTCCATAAGGCGTGCTGGCGTTCCGACACCAATGCCAGTCTTCTTGCCCTTGAGCAAGGCAACCTGCTCCTCGACTTTCATGTGCTTTGCGAACTGAGAAAAGGTGAGCATTAGAGTCAACCACCAACCGAAACAGCCAGGACTGACCAATTTGGCGACAATGTTGTCTTTGCCAGAAAACTTCCGTACCGATCTAAATATAATTAGCAAGGGCTCATTTGTGAACAGTAATGACTGCTAGTACCTTGTGATATCTGCAGCTCTCAGCCCAGCACCCGCAACAATAATTGTGTGAGGTGCGCCATTCTTCTTTGGCGTCCTCTTCAACTCTTCAGGGTATTCCGAGAACTTTTCCAGAAAATCAGGGAGTTTCTCCAGATTCCTCGTCTCCTGCCATGACGTCGTATCTTTGATCGAGTTTGCTACATGCATGTCAGCCAAAATAAGTTGAGGCCTGAGGTAGATGCCCATAGCCACAGCCTCCTACCTGATATCGTCAAATCAGACAGCTCAACGGGGCTGAGATCGGTTCCGAATCTGTTTAATTTCTGTACCAGATGGTCCGCAAGCAGCTGGCTGTCCATCTTGGAGAACAGCGTGTTGAGGCCAAGCTCGGTGTCAAGGTTCTCATCGTCAGCGTGCTTCGCCTTTCTCTTTTTGCTCCTCTTGGTTGAAGGCGCGTCTTCTGCCGCGCGCTTCTTTGAGTTTGACATGCTGTCAAATTCTTTCGATTGCGTTGTGCGATACTATCGCGAGTGGAATCGTAGGCTAAGTGCAAATATCTCGGCGTGTTTAGCTGGCAGTTTATTAAGGTGAGAATTTTGCAGAGCTACACAGTGTCGGTATCTGCATTTTTCTAGCAGTGTGACGGATTGTCGCACTGTGCCTCACCGAGGCAAATAACATGGGTCTATCAGATTAACGAGAGGCTTCAACTTGAGGTGATGCTATGGCAAAACTCGTATTATCACAAATCCCATTGAGGACATGAACGACTACTCCGTGCTCCGTACATAATAATTGATTATTTACGAATGAGGTCACAACATCCCGAGAATCGCCCGGGTTTGATGTAGAAAACACACATACAACAAGTCGGCTCCGAGCTTGTGGAGAAGCAATACGATCAACCAGCGGGGCAGTTAATTTTCCTCTTGTCTGTCAAATTCCAAAGCTGGTTAGGAGATGCATGAGGCCGGCAGACAAGTCCCGAGAGATTGGTGAATCTATTCACGGTCTGCAAATCGGCGACATCATGATACGGGTTGCCTGCCAACCATATGCCGTGCTATTGGGAACGATGGCGAATCACAAGGCCCCCAATTATAATGGCAACATATCTTTTATTCAGAATTATTCGGGATTATTCTATAGGTCAGCAAACGAACAGATGGATTCTTGATATATAACCTATCACATCCTTCAGGGGATGCAAGTGGCGAAGCACCCAACCATGAGAAGTTAAATCCGAAGCTACTCGGCGCATTCGGCGATGGGATCATATAAATCGCCGGCATATCACTTATACAAGAAACTTACCAACGTTCAATTCTGCAATTGAAATGCTCAATTCATTAATATCCAACTCACGGTTAATCTGAGTCAAAAATGGCGGACCTTCACCCCTCTATGAGGCCCAACGTCCTCCTCCGCTTTCTCTCTGAACTAGGCCTCGTCTCGCTTTACCGCACCACACACGACGTAAAACTCCTCTGTTTCCAGCGTTTCGTGCGATTATTCGCCTATGGCGCCTCTACACTGGTCTTGGTTGCGTATCTCCAGGCATTGGGCATCTCAAGGACGAGAATAGGCTTGTTTATGACGTTGACACTGGTGGGCGATGTGTGTATCAGCTTTGTCCTGACCCTCGTGGCAGATGGCCTCGGCAGGAAAGCGATTCTCGCTATGGGCGCGTTGTTAATGGCTGGGAGTGGAGTTGTGTTTGCAACGTGCGAGAATTATTGGGTTTTGCTTGCGGCTGCGATATTTGGTGTTATAAGCCCAAGGTATGCCCTCATGCCGACTCTCCTGTGGTGAGCATATAGCTAACTTGGGTATGCAGCGGGAATGAGATTGGCCCCTTTAGGGCTATTGAAGAGAGTGTAGTCGCTCACCTCACAGAACCAGCCTCCAGGAGCGACATATACGCTTGGTACAGTCTCCTAGGCACCGCAGGAACAGCCCTTGGTCTCATCGTCTGCGGTTGGGTAGTCCAATATCTGTCCAAGGATCTGCACTGGGAGCTCATCGACGCATATCGCCTGATCTTTGTCGGATACGCGATTTTCGGCCTCGTCAAGTTTGCACTCGCTCTCATGCTGACCAAGGCTGTCGAGGCTGAAAAGACAGCCCCCAAGAAGACCAACGGGAACGGAAATGCTGCTGCGACGGAGACGGCTCCTCTCTTGGCTGATCGAAGCAGCACGGTAGAGAGTGAGCAGCAGACGAAGAGCCGCCTTCGGTCGATTCTTCCTGATATTAGCAGGGAAGGTTATGCGATCATGACAAGCTTGTGTCTGTTCTTCGCCCTGGATTCTTTTGCTTCAGGATTGGCTTCTCTGTGCGTCCTCATCTGAATATCCCATTAATAACATGTCCAACTAACACGTGCCAAGGTCTTGGATGACATACTTCTTCCGCTGGCGCTACGGCATTGAAGAAGGCCGTCTTGGCTCTGTCTTCTTCACCGCGAGCATCATCTCCGCCGCATCCATGCTCGTCGCCTCCTCCCTAGCCAAGCGCTTCGGCAACATCAAGGTAAACCCCCCTCCTCCCAGTATATCAACCAACACACTAACATGGTGGAACAGACCATGGTCTTCACACACCTACCCTCCGCTGTCTTTCTTGCCCTCATCCCTGTCTTCCCAGACGTCCGCCTCTCCCTGCTCTTTCTCTTCCTGCGTGCCTCCACACAAAGCATGGACGTCGCCCCTCGATCAGCCTTCCTCGCTGCCGTGATCAAACCCAATGAGCGTACTGCCATCATGGGTCTCATCAATGTTGTCAAGACCATGGCGCAGAGCTTAGGTCCGCTTATCACGGGGGTGCTTTCGGACCATGGGCTGTTCTGGGTGGCGTTGGTGTGTGCGGGAAGTCTGAAGGCGAGCTATGACTTGGGCTTGCTTGTCGTGTTCAAGAATCACGAGAGACATGCTGAAGAGGCTGCGAGGATGGGGGTTGATGAAGAAAATGCATAGGAGGTGAGAGTGTAACCTATTAGGCAGTATGTTCAGTTGTGTATGATAGAGTTTGTTAGATGGGTGATTAAAGAAGATTTCAGACAGGCTGTGTAGCAAACACACTTTGCTTTATTCTAGCTAGCTATTTATTTACATGATGAATTCATGGATCATATAATATAGCCATACCATTAGTATGACGTGGAGTCATATCTGAGCAATACGTGGTAAACCCCCGATTCCATCTACAAAAGGAAATACTTGTTTAAACGAGCGATTTGTCAAAGGAAAAACCCAACCATTGACAGCTTTACATATCAACGCTTTCACTTACCTTTTCTTCTTCCAGCGTGCATCACTTGGTCTCATTCGCAGTCAAATTGACTTTCGTCTCGGTTTCCGTGCCAGTCCCAGAGTCGATTCAGTGTCAGTTTCATCATCACTCTCGACGTCGGTCCAGGTACCAGTGGTGTAGGCCCAGGCGTCAGCTCCAATGTAGGTCCCAATGTAGGTACCAGTGTCGGTTCCAGTGTCAGTCTCAGTGTCGATCCCAGTGTTGGTCTCAGTGTAGATCCCGGCTTCGGCCTCCTCCAGATGATTTCCATCCTTATACACAAACTCCGGCGCTCTTGGATTAAGAGAGTGGCGTGTGATAGTGACATGAGTAGAGCCCGATGATCCCGGTCCACTCCCGGAGGAAGACTCCCCTCTCCAGTAGTGGACGCCATTTGGTCCATTCGCATTAGCCAGGCGTAGATGGAGTCCAGCGAGTCCACTGGCTATTCGCCCGGTCGGGCTTCTGCGAACGAGGCCGTGTACGCTTGTCGGTTCCGGATTCGGAACTAGGAGAGACTGTGGAACCACATATGGCCAATATGGACTAAATTGGCGATTCTCGCGGCAGAACTCGTGATTCGAGTTCATAAGTGCACGGGGGGCCTTGGGGGCCCCAGCCAAGTCGGGATCGTCTCTGTCATTCTTGCGACCACGACCACCAACCCACCCTTGGGGGCGCGATCGGGGCGGCCCAGAAGGTTTTTCGATTGTGTACTCAATTTTCTTCAATGGGGCCGTTACCATGATGTTATTAGTTAGATTGTGGCGCTCCAAATCTATCCAGCTCGTAGTCCAGACCTGGAAAACGTTTTCCAGTCGTTCGAGTGGCATGACTTCGGGGACCCAGGTGCGAACATATGTTCCCTCTCCATCGTACTCGAAGGCTTGCTTGACAGGGTTGTAGACTCGCTCTTGTTTTCGCGGGTCGGAGCCAATGCCAGCGAGGTATTGCCAGTTTACCCAGTTGGATGCAACGTCATAGTCAACGAGCTGCATCTGGAACCACTCAGCACCATAGCGCCAGTCGATCTTAAGCATCTTGGCTATGAAGGTGGCGACGTTTTGTCGCCCGCGAGCGGACAAATACCCAGTGTGGAAAAGCTCACGCAGGTTGGCATCGATAAGTCCCATGCCTGTTCTGCCTTCGAAAAGCCTCCTTATCATATTCCCAACTTGCCATGGAGAAGGATCCTGGTCATACTGAGCAGCATGCCTAATGGATGTCATCCATTTGAGTCCCTCGACCGGTCGAAAGCCGTCCCGATGGAAAAGCTTGGAGCCATACTTTTTGGCGCAAAGTCGGGTGTAGTCTCGCCAGAGGAGCTGATAGCGAATCGACGCCGTTCCCTCGTTCTCTCCGTTTCCATACCCATGGACTTGTGCGTAGGCAGTCTCCGTGCCGTCTTCGAATTTCAAAAGTTCGCCATGGATTTGTCGTGCTGTGATGCATCCCTGAGCCAGATAGGCGGAAAGCTTTGAGCTAAAGCCTGGCCCCAAAAGTTTGTCTCGAGTCTCATGGTACGAATTCACAGCTCCTGTCTTGATGATGAGCTGGAGCTGTGCGTGGCCAGGGGTTTCACCTCCTCGAAAGGGAAAGCAGTGGGCATTGACTGCGGCCGTTGGGAAAGTAGGTGGAGTGGCAAGCATACCCTTCAATGGTTTTTTCAGCCGTGAGATGAGCTCATCGAGCGTGTCAACCATCATGTAGGGGTGGCTTTGGCATGGTATAACCGAGCCAGGTGGCATAGGGGGCAAGGAGGATTTTCCCGGCCGAGGTAGCGTCGGTCGAGGCTTTTCACGGAGAACCTCCAACGACTTGTGATACGTGGTAAAGACATCTGGGAGGCTGGAAATGTCCTGCATAAAACCGGTGTCACGACTATTAATTATGGTTAGCAGGCTGACGGTCATTGAATACTGGTCATACTTACTCGTCGACGAGGTATTTCTCGTCCGACCACATCTTGAACTCTGCCTCGTAGTGGGCACAGACTTGAGAGAGGGCCTTCTGCTCCTTCTTCTCCTCGTAGGATGACTCCTCAATCATCCACACAGTAGTAACTCTCAGGCCGTTGGTTTTGACATTGTTGATACTCCGGATGAGATGGCCCAGGACAGATGAGGGAGATCCAACGCGTAGAATGAGGCCACTGTCTAGTGCTTCCAGGCTTTCTTTCAGATCCCAGATGGATTGGGCAATGAACTCGGCGCGATGGGGACCACATTTCCAGTACCTGCCGACTCTGGACCGGGCTTCACTAAATGGAGATGTCTCGCCTTCCATCAGAAAGCCCGAGATCTCGATCTGGCCGCATGGGAAAATATAGACGGGCATCAAGTGGGTGAAGCCATGCTTCGAGGTGGTGGCCAAGTAATGGAGAATGGGGTTATCGGCGACTCTGAGATCGTGTCTCATGAGATAGATGAGAACTTTACCACGCCGCCTGGCCGCATGGCCTGGAGGAGGCAATTTCGATGCTCGCTTAGGCGACATCTACCCACTGACAGGCAGGGATGAAAGGCGGGTTGGTATAAATGGGAATGGTTCAAGAACGACGAGAGGTGTGGCGTGGTATTCAGCGTTTGTCTGTCTCAGATAATCGTCCACGAAGACTGATGAGGAGACGAACTAGCGAGCCGAACCATCAGAGGTGCCAGGCAGGAGAGCAGACTAAATAGGCGAGTTGATAAACGAGGGGACAGACGCAAGAGAACACCGAAGCGACAGTTATGGGTCAACCGACGGCATGTTGATTCAGGCTGTGGCTGATTATTCCCGTTGAGGGAGATGTTGGCTCTCGAGCAAACAACGCCGCATGTCCATGATGTTGCATGTTCCGCCGAGACGATAGACGCGATGACTCTTCCGACTAGGCAGGCCGGAAAAGCCGTCTGCAGCTCGCCAACGCTTCTTGTCACCAACACAACCCGAAAGCGATGCAAGAGTGTGTCTGAGCCGTGATAGGGACGCAGAGGCGTGTATGTATAACGGTGGAGATGAGAGGAGCCGTCCACATCAGCTAATGGATGGCTGCATTCACTCGTATCCCGGACGAGAAGACATCGATTTCAACTGAGCGTGAGTCGAGGAGGGTGACAGGTCACAGCGGGATGGAGAGCCAAGCCGGCAGGATACATTCTCAGGCTTCGAGGCCCAGAAGACCATGATTTTAATGATTGTCTTGTCTTCTTCTCGGGGTCATCTGCCGTTTCCAGCGTAAAGCACTGTGAGCTGTAGCAGGCAAAGCGATTCGAAAGTTCCCTCCATGGTTCTTGAGATCGAGAATGTTGGTGGAGAGGCGAAAATGTGACTTGCTGCGCTATCTCACGGATTCTCACCCTGGACCCCACGAACAGGGGTTGGGGTTGGGGTTGGCATTGGCGGCATGGCCGACAGGGGCTCTCGTAGCGGGCCGTTGTAAATTCAAGATACTCGAGTAATTATCACCAACAAGAATGATGGGCATTAGAACAACGGCGGCAAGCTCATATGACTGAGGTCTGCGTTGTTTGCTTGGGCTCAGCCTTCTAGCAGTTCTACGAGTAAGTTACGAGTTCTCGTAAGCTTGAGGCGCTTTCATTGCCGGCATAAGTTTGTGCACAAGTTAACCCGCTTTTCTCCACCCAGATCTCTGCCATATGATCAGTTCCCCTGTTCATCATACTCGTACGGAGTACATACTCCGTACCTATGTCTTATGCAGTAGTAGCATGTGCATAGTACCTAATGCACCATGCATGCTTCGTACACACCCTCAACTCACCTGGACAAATGCACTCTCTCATTCGGTTTGGGGGCTGTTGGTCGACATCACGAACGTCTCCAAGGCTTCCCCTCTCCCCTCTTCCCTCTTCCCTCTTTCCCATGTATGATGCATGTGTCTCTCTCGACAGGCTGTCAAAGCTATTGACATACCTGTCCTATAGAGCACTCCATACAGAGTACTCCGTACTCCGTACTGCCAGAACAAATGGTAGATGCTTCTCACACAGTACCAGATTCAGGCAATCACTTCGAATCGTAAATTGACATCAATCTCCGTAGTGCCCGCCACAACCGCACCGATCCGCTAACATCTTGATTTGCCTTATGGCTACTCCGTACTCCGTACAAACCCATTCTGTAGCCTACGACTAGGTGCATATGTATGTATGCAGGGGCCACTCACACCACTATCTACGGTACCAATAGTTGGCTTGTTGGACTGGACCCAACGCAGCTCATATTTACGTACGAAGTATTGTTGGTTCTTCAAAGGGCGCTTCGTTGATTGGACTCGTAGCCGTTTTTCTGGCGTCAGCAAGCGGGCGCTTATTCGAGCATATCAACTCGTCACCATGAAAGTCATCACAGCCGTATCCAAACATAGAAATATCTCATATCGAAGCGGTGTTTGCAAAATTACATCTTCCGCGGAGCCCGTCCAACAAACAAGAAAACATCGCACAGTACTCTCCGTATGCCTGCAGCCTCCATGTCACCTTTCGGACTTTCCGATCCTGGTACAAGGGGCAGAAAAGAATGCACTCTACTGGCGGTGTCGAGTGCTTAGGTGTGTAACACAGCATCTAACCGACCCAAAACCAGGTCAATATCTGATCAATAACTGAATGCCAGTTATCATCCAAGCCCGCCAGGGAATGTACATCCGTTGGCTGTTTTTTCTTTCTTTTTGCTTATTCCTTGCCCAAGTCATCGGCGAATCCCGTGTTTGTCATTGCTTGACACCTGTTTTCAGTCACATTAGTCGGGAGATGAGCATGTCGTCTTCCGAAGATGTAACACTTCCAACGTCCGAATTGTGTGCTCCATCAGCTTCTACGGAAGGATTATAATCTAAAAAGAACAAATTATTGATGCCAACTCCCGAGAATCACACCGACTTGCTGTTCGGCTCCCGCCTCATACCCATCTCCTAGTAGCGGCTATCAGCATCGCATTCGGTGAGTTTTTCGCATCCATGCATGAATGCTCACATGCACACATCCAGCATGTTCCCGTCTCTTAAATTTGCCTCGACACGGCTGAAAGTGGGTGAGCCAGGTGTCAGCCAACACAGAGACTGCCGCATCCCGCCAAGTTGCCGACCACATCAGACGTCGGGCTTCCGAGACAACATACAAACAGGCTTCCGTTACTCTCGCTTGTAAGCTCATATGATGAGGCCAAGAACTTCTTACTGATACAAGACGTATAGCAACCACGGAAACAGATTGTTTGCAAGCCACGCTGTTGCCTAGAGTGCTGCAGCGGTATACCTCTGTTCCGTCTCAACATTGTCTTTGCATTTATGCAACACACTCCGTTGACTCCATCACCAGTTAGTTACACAGCTAACGCTGAGCGGGTACAGCTCGCATTTACGCCGATCCAATATGGGCGAAATGTCGGCTGGTTTCCAAAGTGGATGCCCTCGGCTCGGGCGGTAGCTCCAATCAACACCTGTGGTCATACCGAAGTTGACACCACAAGAGCAGCAAGTACACACTGTTGATTGTCAACCCGTTGATTTGGTATCGACAGATCGTGCGGTGCCCTCATCTGTATGTCAAGCTGCCTGTCCATTCGCGGTACATGGGCCTGCTCAATGGCAGAGAGGGGCCAAGTGAGTGACAATTCATTGCTTAGCTGTATCTCCAACAGACCAACTTGGCCAAGATCCCCACCCCCCCCCATTATTTTGTAGACGTACTTCGGCCCCCAAGAGCAAGTGTCCTATATGCAAAAATATAATGACTTGGAATGAGTAAGCATGCGTTGACGAGGCCAGTTACTTGACTCGATTGGGGGGTGAGATTCACTGATGCTCTCCACAGACACATTGCTCTCTACTCACTCTCTACGATGCTTGCAGGTTTGAAGTCGGTGTAGGTAAGTGCTGTGACCTCTCCGTTGTGTTCTCCCCTGAAGTTTGCCATCTCTGCCAGGTGTTTTCACAAGCATGATAAGAATAAAGTTTAGTCCAAGCAGACGCAGGCATTCTTGCATGTCTCAGGTACATTGATAGTTTCAATGTTCTCCGTTGATTGTTCCAGTGCTCACCATCTGTGGGCGGGAGGCGTTCTCAGTCAGTGAGTGGCGGACCAGTCGAACCCGGCAAGAAGTGAGGCCCCATGCATTTCATCTCAACTGTCGATTCTAACTTGTCAGGATACGAGTTTGTGCAGTTATTGGATACCCAATCAGCCTGAATCATTCATGCATGACTTGAACCTCTCCTGCAGGAGCCAAGGCCGGGGCTGCGATGAGGCATCACCAGGGAGGGAATGCAGAACATAGGATGTAAGATTAGCTCTGGAAATCGAGGTTCCGTGTTCCAAATCTCGACAAATAGGAGCTGGAGCCGGACCAGTCCTAATAAATATCGCATAATCCATAATCGAGGCGTACGTGGCGAATGCCGATTCCTGCTATGAGACATTCATTGACGCATCTTGGCGACTCGGTGAGATGGCCAAGGTGTTTGCTGTCTTGGTTTCTTGCAGCATCACTTGAGAAGTTGTCAGATTTTCTTTTTATCAATGTATTTTTAGGGTATTCACAAGTAAAATAGGATAAGATTATGAAGCTTCCAATCAAGCATGTTGTAGGCAGCACGAGTGTCGTAGAATCACCCCTGTCATCTTATAGGTGGCCTGTAGATATTAGGGCATCCGTCCCGCCTGCTGTGGGGGCGGGATATGATGACACGAAAGAGTAACAGATAGATAGTAATCACCCCAAAATAGTGTTTATATCGCGAAGATGTTTTCTTATGTACACGGCGGCGATGATGATCGTGATATGAGGATGGCAGGCCGTGTCCGGCAGGCTTCGGCAGAGAACGGCCTCCGATGCTCCGGCTCCGGCGTTTAGACAGCCGAGAGCTCCTACACCGGCTCGGCTTTAGGGGGATTAACCGAGGATAGCGCGACGGCATGCAGCGGCTCAAGAGACAGGATAGTTGGAAAATCAACAGTACGAGGCGCTGAAGAGCTGGACATTCACCTTTCTTCTCCCCTTCATCGCCGCAAAAACGCCTCTGAGGGTGTCAATTGTGCCTGTCGAAGCACGCCGTTTGCTCCTCGCTGTCTCCAATCATGTCTGCCGTCTGCCGAAGCCTGCGGACAGCGTCCAGACTGCGCGTCCAATCGCGTGTTGCTGTCCCAGTTGGGGGTGCTTGCTCGGCCTCTATCGGAGCCGGTCGCTTTGCTACCTCTGCTCTTATTTCTACTCCTTCGCGCAGCAACTTTTCGACCTCCGTGTCCAGACTTTCCAACGCACCCGCCATGGCGACCTCAGCAAGAGAATACGACCCTGAAATCAAGGATATTGCCGACTATGTCGCCAATAAGACCATTGACTCGGAACTAGCTGTAAGCATCGCCTGTTCTGTTCTCTGGCTTGCAACAGCCCCTCACTTCGAACCCCTCCATCTTATATGCAACCCAAACACCCATATCAACACGACATGCTGACCACAAGTCTTTTCGTCTGTAGTTTGACACGGCTCGATGGATCCTCCTCGATACCTTGGGCTGCGGTCTTGAGGGCCTGCGGTTCAAGGAGTGCGCCAAGCTGCTTGGTCCCATTGTCCCCGGCACCGTCGTCCCCAATGGCACCAAGGTTCCTGGCACCCCCTTCGTGCTGGATCCCGTCAATGGCGCTTTCAACATTGGTGCTATGATCCGATGGCTCGACTTCAACGACTGCTGGCTGGCTGCTGAGTGGGGTCACCCCTCTGACAACTTGGGCGCCATTTTGGCTGTCGCCGACTGGGTCAACCGCACCAACAAGGCTGGTGGCAACCTTGCTGGGGGCAAGATCTTCACCATCCGAGATGTCCTCGAGGCTATGATCAAGGCCCACGAGATCCAGGGCTGCCTGGCTCTGCTGAACTCGTACAACAAGGTCGGTCTTGACCATGTTGTCCTGGTCAAGGTCGCCAGTACCGCTGTCGTCTCCAAGATGCTGGGCCTCAGCGAGAAGCAGATTGCCGACGCTGTGACCCAGGCTTGGGTTGACGGCCAGAGCCTGCGAACCTACCGCCACAGCCCCAACACCATGTCCCGCAAGTCGTGGGCTGCCGGTGATGCTTGCCAGCGCGCCGTCAACCTGGCTCTCAAGGTCATGAAGGGCGAGACTGGTGTCCCTACGGTTCTGTCTGCTCCCACTTGGGGCTTCTACGATGTTCTGTTCAAGGGCAAGAAGTTTGAGTTCCAGCGTCCTTATGGCAGCTACGTCATGGAGAACGTTCTCTTCAAGGTCTCCTACCCCGGTATGTTTATTCTTTAGTCCTTTTGAATTCGTGAAGCAGAAGACTGATGAGAGTAATAGCCGAGTTCCACTCCCAGACCGCCGTTGAGGCCTCCGAGAAGATCCACCACCAGCTCAAGGCCCTGGGCAAGTCCGCCGCCGATATCAAGGCCATCACCTGCCGAACCCACGAGGCCTGCATCCGCATCATCGACAAGCAGTTCAAGCCCATGGACAACTTCGCCGACCGTGACCACTGCATCCAGTACATGTGCTCCGTCATGCTCGTCTTCGGCCGCCTCGAGGCCACCGACTACGTTGACGGCGGCGAGGCCGCTACCTCCGAGCTCGTCGAGTCCCTGCGCCAGAAGATCAAGTGCGTCGAGGACCCGCAGTACACTCAAGACTACCATGACCCTGCCCTCCGAACCATCTCCAACGCCCTCACTGTCGAGCTCAACGACGGCACCGTCCTCGATGAGGTCGCTGTTGAGGCTCCTCTCGGCCACCGTCTGCGCCGCGAGGAGGCTAAGCCCGTCATCCTGGCCAAGTACAAGCGCCACCTTGCGCCTCACTTGCCCGAGACGGCTGTCAACGAGCTGGTTGAGCTCAGCCAGGACACCAAGAAGCTGGAGGCCCTGACTGTTGATGAGTACGTGGACAAGTATGTTGTCAAGGAGAGCAAGTTTCTGTAAGCTGTAGAGTTACGAACATATTCATGATTTAGGGTAACGGCAATACAAAAAATAGAAGTTTGTCAACTGAAATTGCAATTGCGTGCTGTTGTTATCGAGACTTGGTGACGAACGTAACACGGTGTGGCACAGGCCGTATAAGTGAGATTTACTCGTATTTAGATGAAATCAAAGACATCACGGGTACCTTGCTGAGCCACTAACAACAGGGTCAATGCTTCTTCCTTTCAGCTGATCACGCCGATTTGCTAGCTCCCTTGCTGCAGATAGATATCGAACCATTGTTCTGCACTGAGCATCGTTAGTTCCTGGGCGTAAAGTTTGAACCATCTGTCATAGGCGAACCATATTAGAGGTTAAATCCCAGCACAAAAAGATGCTACTTTGTAATACTTCGTACGTGTACTCGTATAGGTACGGAGTGTGATCGGCGTGGCGGGGCACAGCCCCCCTAAAGGGTAATATCCATACTCCGAACCCCGTAGTAATCATCCGTCGTGCCGAGACTTAGGACTCAACATCTTCAAAACCTCCCTTTTCCCAGGCTTCAACATCTCGATTTCGCCATCGAGATTCCTTCTCCATCTGTCGGATTCGAATCGAAAGCTGTTTGAGTAATACGCGCTTTGTTTCTTTTACGCTCGAATACCATCTGCGCCGGACGAACGACGTTTTCTTGTATTCTCCGCAGGATCGGAGACAAGATCGTGGCATCATGGACCGCCAGGAAATCATAGACTCCAACAAGTCTCTCCGAGTCATCAAAAATGTAAGTCAGCCTCCTCCATCCCTCCATTCTCTTACTCTCTCCAAGAAGACATCTGACGGATACCTCAGGAACTAGAAAAGCTCCTCGAGAAAGGAGTCATTGACGACGGTGTCTTCGATAGCATCTTCGCTTCTCTCCCCGCCGAGAAATCCCTCCTCGGCACTTCCGCAGCGGCAAATACGCGCTCAACGAACCAGACTCCTACGCAGACATCAACACCGACGCAACCGCCTACGAATGCTTTCCAGAATCTAAATGTGAAGAGCCATTCTCCCGCACCGCCCTCGTACGAAGAAGCACGAGCGCCACCAGGTCGCCCTAGCAGACCCGTCATCTACTACGTCCTCGCGCTCTACGCCTATCACGGCGATAAACCCGACGACCTGCACTTTGAAAGAGGAGATCGTATGGAAGTTTATGAAACGTATGGAGAAACCCACGATTGGTCGTCTGGCCGGAATCTGCGCACTGGCAAGGAGGGCCTCTTCCCGTCAAACTATGTCCGCGCTGAAGATGAAGGGGATAGGGAAAAGGCTCGCGCTGCCGCTGCGTACGCTCCACAGCCCGTCCACGGCTATTCACAAGGACCGCCAGCACAACAGAGCCCGTACAACTCCAATGTTCCGCCCATGGCTGTGGCGGAGGGAGGCCAGCCTGCGCAAGAACAAGGCTCAGAGAACAAGGTTGGCGGGTATGGCAAGAAAATCGGCAAGAAACTGGGCAATGCGGCCATCTTTGGTGCGGGTGCGACAATCGGAAGCAACATTGTGAACAGCATCTTTTAACACGGGGCGATGTGGTAATATCACAGTCTTTTTATTATCTGACATTTATTATTATCTGGCACTTAGTTTCGAGTCTGGCGTTTTTAAATGGCGTCAGGGGCAATATATGTTCTATTCGAGTGTATTCACGCAGGTCTTCAAGCAGCTATGGGATTATCTTCAACTGCCATGGCATCTCCGCTATGCTCCGTCTGGGGACTCTCCTCAACTGTTATGGGATTGCCTTGAACCATGGCATCCCCGCTAGGCTCTGTCCCTAAACTCCCTCCACGCGCCAGAATCCTCTCCTCTAGCAGTTTCACAACAGCCTCGCGTCGGTAGCTATGAGCCCAATCCAAGGGCGTCATGTCAAACTTGTCTCGAACATCGATGCAAGCATTTTTGTCAAGGAGATACTTTACGATATGTTCGTGGCCGTGAACCGCCGCAAGAAGGAGAGGCGTCGAGCCATGTGTGAGTCTCGTTTCCACCTCGGCGCCATGTTCGAAAAGCAGCTTCACGATTTCAAAATAGTCCCTCTCGATTGCCAGCGGCAGTGCAAGCCTTCCATCACGATGCACCGATTTGTGATCAGCTCCGAGTTCGAGTAGCTGTTTTACCGCGGCCGTTTGACAGTTTTCGACGGCGATCATGAGAGGCGATGTAAGCTTTTTGTCGCCTCTGTTGATATCAACCTGTTGGGTTTTGAACAACATCTTAATGATAACGTCATTCCCTTTCATTGCTGCGAAATGCAATGGAGTCCAGTGGTTTTCATCTGTTTCCTCCAGATGCGCGCCTACCTCGATCAAACGCTCGAGGTGTGGTCGATGATCCAGCTCGGCACAGAAAGAAACCGCTGTTCTGCCTTCCGGATCTTGATTGTTCGGGTTTACTTTCATCTCCAAGAGTGCATCCATAACCTCTATCCAGCCATTCCGAGCAGCATTCACAAGTGCCGACTTTTCAGTCCAATGTTCAAAGTAAGTACTAGGGGGGGAAAGAGAGGCAGCGTTAAGGAAGCATAAAAAGAATAATGACCGGACCCGGTATTTGTCTCTAACAGCCAATACGAATTCGACCTTGGAAATAATCTTGTGCTCCAATTTGTCATTACTTGTATGATACTCGCGCATCATCTTTGCAACCTGAATGTACCGGTTGAGGGTGGCGTTGGAGTCTCCATATGCCCTTTCCATCCACTGAATCCCAGCCTGGGCGAAGTCTTGTCTCTCGTCATCGAGGATCTGCGCCATAGACCAACGATATAGTTCACCAAGAGCCCGGATAGCTACGGTGAAATTGGTCTCTTCGTCAGCCTCTTCGTCGGTCCCATCCCTGGCCTCCTCGGTCTGGTCCGAAGAGCGTCTAGAGGAGTAATATTGACAAGCCCATTGCAACACAACCTCTGCTCGCTTCCATTCCCCCTTATGCCGATAGTCATCCGCCCGTCTCGTTAGGGTTAGCAGCAGATCCTCATCGCGGGGGCGTAGCTGAGCCCTGAACGGGGGAATGATACATGCTATGGCGTGCGCATGCGTGCCTAGTCCGCTCTCCACAAATGCCGTTGCGAGGTCGGTAACGGCTGTGTTCTCGAGGCGAATGTTGCCATCAACTTCGATAACACTGGTTTTATCCATGCTCCGCCACCTGAAGCTGGCCAACGACCGTAACAAAGCAATGTATAGGTCCTGGGTACACACATCAAGTAGTGAATACTCCGCGGGATCTATCCGAAACGACTGGATTTGAACCGTCTTGGAACGTTGGTCTTTCGGCAGTTCGTACACTAGACTCCATCCACAGAACCGTTGGAAATGCTGTGGGGATCGATCTGATTCCTTATACAGTTCTAGGGTGTCTTCGGCGCCGACCACAGGCCTCCATAGATCAGTGAGGCTATGCGTATAGCCATTTTGGGCTTTGAGAGACTTTTTGGGGTATCGCACACTGTTAGTGCCTAGCCAGACGCCCATCTCCATATCGATGTTAATCTCGTTGTTTCCCGCGGATATAATCCTCATCATATCAACGTTGCGTGTCTTGCTCGGAGCAATTCCAGTGCCATCTGTGCTAGGGATGGATTCCTTCAAGACCATGGACCACAACCATAGACCCAAAATTGCCTCCAGTCGCGCAGAGTCAATACTCCAGCTGATTTGAGCCTGGTCGGCTGGGGGCTTAATTACAACACTGACGCGTTGCTCCCCGTGAGGAATGACAGCCTTCACTCTCAGCTCAATAGGCTTTTTGTTTGCGTGGTCTTGTAAAAGACTTCCTGCCGCTCGACAAATTGCTGTCGCCAGTTTTTTGGCATTGGCGCGCACTTTGACTCTCATCTTTCCAGGGCTGACAGTCCAGGTCCTTGTAAAGGGAAAGGTGGCCAGTGAGATGAGAAAGACGGACTCGATTCAGGAATAGCTGGTCATAATCCACAACGCATTTCCCCTTCTGAGAGTGACCTTCGCAATCAGAGCCTGGGGGCTTATGAATCTGAGACTCGTTAGTCCCTTGGACCCGTCCATCGATTTCCACAGCTTCGTCATGCTGTCCGGTGATGTGCCAGAATAGCGTATCCCCAGGTCTCGGTTGGGTCTTCGTCTTCTCGGATAGAGACGAACCGCGACTTTGTATAGAAGAGGTATCATTCTGCGACTGGCGCTGTGAGTCCTGTCGAGAAATCTCAAAGGCCTGCCAGTCAAGCTCATGACCTGCAACCAGGTCGGGGCAGTTTGCAAGACTGTTGCCATCCCTATTCAAGCGCTGCATGCGCAGGGCACCCCGAAGAGCGCTCATGATCACCGTGATGCCCAGCTGTGCGATGGAAACCCAAGCATTCAACCCTCTTAGACCGATAAATTGAGCGATGTAGCCCGCAAGCACAAGAGAAACTGCAAAAAAAGTGTGAATCTGAAAGTTATGGTTGAAATCCTTGGTCGAGGATATCCAGTCTTGAAGCGGTTCCTTTGTATCCGAGTACGCAAAGGAGTCGAAGCTTTGGTCGCCAATAACTTGGGGCCCAGGTTGAAGCCAAAAGAGTGTCTCTGGAGATTCCGTTTTCTTCCGGTGATAATATAGTTCATTTGTCGTCTGTCCAATGAGGGCCGCACAACTCCATGCACCGAAGCAGAGAGTAACAGTGCCTGCGATGAAGATGCCTGGTGCATAGTTCTTGGAGGCTGGATTATCTGAGTGTATGTTCCAGCCAAGTAGCCAAACGGCGGTGCCTGCGAACACCATAATTCCAGACTGAAGGACAAACCCAATCACAGCAACGGTATAGAATACCCATTCGGGTTGCCTTTTGATACCGACATTTAAGGAGAGATTCGGCTTTGGTGCAAATGCAACGGACTTCTTGGTAGATGTGCTGCTATGGTCATCAACTTTGGCCCAACCACAGTTAGCCGTATCTGCAGTGTCTTCGAGATATCGGCGAAATAAATGTAGCCTTGGTCGGGATTCATCGACTCGCTGGGACGAGGTGTTGCATGAAGGGAGGTAAACGAGCTCGAGGATATCGGGTCGGCCCAACACACGGGTAATCCCACCCTTGTTGAACAGCTCACACACGTCGCGACTCGTAGAAGTGCACAGCTCAGCTTCGATAACACCTTCACCTTCCTGGGCGCGACCAACGAAAGCTCGAAGTGATGATGTACCGCAAACCCGAATAACAGAGACCATAGTGGTTATGATGCCAATTGGGGCCATAGCAAAGATGAAGTAATCCAGGAATGACGTGCTCTCACTGAGATATTGCCGGGTCATGGCCTCGCCAAAAAGGGCCAGAAGGGGCCCCAGATCGGAGGCCAGGTTGTTAGAGAAATCGGATAGATCATCGCTCCCCATAGGCACGATTTCTCAGTCCCAGACTTCTTAGCTTTCTACAGATGGCCCAAGTTAATAGGTTCCCATCGACCTCTGTCCGGTGTGCTTTTTCTCAGGATCATACTGAGACAAAATAAAGACAGCGCTCTCGCGGGTCAGTTGGCAGCCTGAAAATGAGGCTGTACACATCGAAGGGCCCCATAACAGACCGCATTTGACGTTGGTAGGGCGTTTTTTTTCAGCGGACCTCTTAGAATTATGAAACATCCATTCATTGGACATTTCTGTATGCGGCAGCTTGCATGCTGTGGAGAGTGAAAGAGGGGCGGCGCTTAATGATACCAGGGGGTGTCAACGAGTCCATGACAGTGTTTGTAGAACCCCAGTCAGATGGAAAAGCGCCCTTGCCATGATGGAGAAGGGGTTTGAGATGTGTTAAAACGACTGTGTATTGAAGTCTCCATCAATACATGTGTCAGGTGCTCTGTATCTTTAGCCACACGACTCCTCTTGGCTGGTCTGTTCGTCGATTCGATTTGGGTCTCAGTGTTCCCGCCTGTTTGGAGCTTCTTGTTTGATTGACTTGCTCCAGGGCAGAAAGCCAAGCAAGAGAAGCCCCGAGAAAGATCAGATCGACCGTAAACATCACTCCGTGGTCTTCCCGTTGCACGCAAGGTTTCCATCATGCCCCTTGCCCTGCTCCATAAGGCCATCTTCAACACCCTTGTCTCGGATAGTGATGCGGTGGAGCTCCGTCATCACGGACTCAATTTTTCCCACAGTCCAGTCTCCCTTTTCCGTCCTTGAAATATGGAGTATAGTCAATGGAGTAGTATAACAGACATCGATGCTCGCCCAAGTGCCACGCGTGTCTCTCACCAACCTAATCGAAGCCCTTCTCTGGTTGACTCGCAAAATTTCAGTGACATTTACCATTGCCTGGGGAAACGGGGAAACGCTTCCATGAGCCCTGCCGCCCCCTCCCCTGCATTCGTATAGATGAAAGAGGCGGCTTAGCGACGGCCGCTTGTCTGCGACCCAACAGCATTACCACTGTGGTCTAGATTCATGGTGGTCTGCCGGTTTAATGGTTGCAACAGTATTTTACGCGAGGTCATTCATAAGCCTACATCTTCCACCCGGGATAATTGACACAATCTTGCCATTGTCCATGATTCATCCAGCTCTGCCCTACCACAAGAAGCAAACAAACAGCCAATGGCTATCCCCAGCGACCGCCAAAGCGCACAGGAGCTTGTACGCCAGATTACAAGAGATCATGGCTATCTCAGCGCCGAGAAGTTTCAGCAGATAGGCGACCCAATCCTCCGCCGCGAGATTGAAGAAGCATTTATGCAAAAGGACCTGTTGATCGGATCTACCGTAATTACGTATGATAGTATCGCTTCCCCATGAGATCATTTGACCACAGCTCTAACGCCGCGGCGACAGACTAGCGAAGAATTTATACTCGAGCAAGGCCCGTTTCGTCTTCGAGCTGCTCCAGAATGCCGACGACAACAGCTATACTAAAGCTAAGGAGTTGGGAGATGTGCCGTATGTCTCGTTTCGTGTATATCCTCTCCAGGTTGTGCTGGAATGCAATGAGGATGGATTCGCGAAGAAGAACCTGGAGGCCATCTGTTCTGTCGGCCAGAGCTCCAAGACTGCAGCCCAGGGGTACATTGGAGAAAAGGGCATAGGCTTTAAGTCTGTCTTCATCGCAGCTCATAAGGTCTATATCCAGTCCGGTGCCTTCTTTTTCTCCTTTGCCCATAAGAATGGGCAATCGGGCATGGGAATGATATCCCCGCAATGGGAGGACACCACAGAGGAGCTGGAGCCGCCTCTAACAAGGATCACACTGCACCTACACAATGATGGGGACTCTGAAATGCTAGCAGGGCTACATGATAGCATTCGGAATCAATTCGCGGAGATTCAAGAGACTTTCCTCCTGTTTATGAGAAACCTGAGAAGAGTATATGTCGCCTTTTACGATCAACATGGGGAACAAACGTCCTCAGTAACGTATTCGGCCGACAGACCAGAACCAAACCATGCTGCTGTTAAGACAACCAAGGTCGCTGATGGGTCTACACAAGAAGAGACCAAGTGCTACCATGTCACCACGCACGAAGTGACAAACCTCGCCAGAAACGAGAATCGTACTTACTCAAAAGACGAAGAAACATCCCGTGCATATTCCAAGTCTCAAATCGTCCTCGCTTTTCCTCTCTCTGGGGCCTCAGTTCCCATTATCGAGAAACAGAACTTGTTTGTTTTCCTCCCAGTACGACCAGTGGGGTTTAACTTCATCATCCAGGCCGATTTTGTCACTGATGCTAGCCGACAAGATGTCGTCAAGGATTCTCTGCGTAATAATGATCTCCTCGATGGCATATCTGATGCGTTTGCCAAGGCGATTCTGCAGTTCTGCGAGCTTGACAGCTTGAGATACAAATGGATGAGATACTTACCAGACAGGAACGACAAGAACTGGGGTCCACTCTGGCTCTCCTTGGTTGACAAGATTGCCGACCGCGTGAGCAAGACGGCTGTTTTGTATGGCCAGAAACGACCTGCTCGACGCTTTATCAGAAACCTTTGCCGCCTTACGAATGCTGACCTAGATGAAGATGGAAAGCCCTTATTCGACGACGGGGATCCAGAGCAGATTATTTCGCAACGCTACATCAAAAGAGATCTCGACCTCCTGAGTAACTATGGACTCCAGTATGCTTACTTTTCTAATACTGTTGAGTGGCTACGAAAAGACCTCGAACAGGGCGAACTGTCTCGAATGATGTCACCCAGAACAAGTGAAAACTGGCATACGCGAGCAGCAAAGCTTCTAAGTCTTCCATTTACTAAGGGGTGGGATGCGCGTATTGCAGAGCTGAAAAACCTGCATCTTTTGCCTCTTAAAGGTGGCACCTGGGTCTCTGCGTCGTCCGGCCCCGTTTATTTTGCATATTCGAATGGGATGGATATACCTTTGGACGTGGATCTACGCCTAATCTCCATGGGTGTGACAAACCCTCACAGATTAACACTATTCAAGCACTTGGGGGTGAAGACCGCTTCAGAAAGCCTTGTGCGAAAGAAAATCCTGCAGAGGTACCCCCTGTTCAAAGGACAAGCAAGTGCGCTTCAGGTTGCCCTCGAAACATCGAAACATCATCTGAAGTTCCTTTATGAGACGGAGCACTTGAAAGACGATGACGAGCCTGCTTACTCATGTCTGACAATTCATGATCGCCAAGGGATCCAATGCCAACCAGGATCGACTTATATGTATATTACCAATGCCGAAAGTTATGGGCCTTGGGAGCTGCTACGAAAAACCGATCCAGGACCAAAGCCAGGAGACGGTGCACCAGGATATGCTGAGCATGATGTTAGGTTCGTCAACGAAGCGTATTTCACAAATAGTCCCTCACCTCCTCCAGACCAAAAGCTCACGTGGTTGGAGTGGTTTCACGCCGAGCTAGATGTAGAAAAATACATCACGTTCGACCACAAAAAGGTGCTCGAAGGCGCTGCAAAATACTTGCAGGAGTATAGACCAGAGAAATTCCTTGGTGCTCTTTGCATTTGGCATCAAGACCGGGATTTTTTTCACGAGAGATCATTGATCATCTTCGAGAGACGGAGATTCTCTGCCGAGGTAATCGTCGCGCCTTGCTGAAGGATGCCTATTTCCCCACAGAAGAGCTGGAGCGGCGTGTTGAACGGTTCATTGAGCCTGGAACCTTTTTCCCGTGGCTTTGGCTAGATACAGAAACCACTCATGATGCCATTCCGTCTGAGTGGAAGGACCTGTTGAAGCAACTTGGGGTCGGAATTCCTGTGAAAGATCTTGATATTGCTCTGGACATGCTGAAATACTCCCTTGATGCCTTCCCGAGCACGACTCCTTCGCAATCTAGAGAAAGATTGTTTGATCTATATCACCACATCCAATCAAAATACCGAGAGGACAACAACCAAGGGGAAGCAAGGGAAAAGATTAGGTATGCAATAAACAAGTCTCTCTACATCTCCATGTATCCTAACGTTCATAGGGTCATTTTCTCCGAAAGAAAGTGCATCTATATCCCGCTCTCTCCAACCCATTGCACTTGGGCTTTCCCAAGCGATTGCGTGTGGGAAGCACCCCAAGAGATGAAGACAAAATTTGCCTTACAGCGGCTCTATGAGCCGTGTCTTCGCTTGGACGGTGCAGACAGCTCCTCTCTGACCTACTTCTTCACGTCCATCCTGGGGATTACAGACTGTACTTGGGAAACTTATGTTGGTGAACTAAAGGAGCTCAAAGAGGCCGGTTGCCTCGATATTGACACAATCACCGTCATATATAGAGCGTTGAATGCTTTCCGGCAGACAATCAGTTCTGACAGCGAGAAGGACATCAAGTAAGTGGGCGGAGTCAATGGAGATTATCCCACCCCTTCCCGATAGTATTGCTAACTTGGCTTTCAGGAGCGCTTTCGAGAACGATGCGCTCATTTACGTCCCTTCTGATGATGGGCCGGCATGGCATAAGGTGTCACAGTGTGTGTGGTCTAGGGCAGCCAGATTAAGAGGAAGGGTCTCGCTCAACGAGGAGTACGCAGATCTGGAAGAGTTATTCGTGGGGTTCCTTGGCATCAAACCGGTGGACCTGCTCATGGCTATCGATGAACTGAAAGAAGCGGGTAACCGGCGGCCCATTTCAGTGGAGGAGGTGACGGAATCTATATGGACCGTAAACTCACTGCTCTCAACAGAGTCGACTCTTCCGGATCCGCGGGCCATAATGGCGAGCAATGTCTTCCCTCATACACCCCATTGGAGTAGTCATTTGTGTGTCAGCGACTACCGAATTCTTTGTCCGAGACCGTGGGACACTCGCGCAATCCTTTGCCGGTAAGGTGAAGTTCCTCAACTTCTCTCTGGAAAAGGTCGTCCAGCTCCGGCCCTTTCTCAAATGGACTGGCCTTCATAACCGATGTCTGTCACTTTGCGTGAGAGAGAGTACCTCGTTCCACGGCAGAGACGCTATGCCGATCTCAAACCTGAAACGGCAGATTCGAAACCGAGCTTATGCTCTTCTTAGGTTGGTGCAACGTATTATGTGGTTTGATCCCAGAGCATACTGAATGACACATTCACAGAGTCGCTTCCCACTTCGACAGTCCTCGTACCCAATCCAACCGAGATTTACATTCGTTTTACCAAGAGTTAAGAAACGTACAGATCCGTGGGACGGACGGAATATCGTCCATCTTTCATGTCTCTCAGGATGGGGTATCCCACGATGTTGAAGGCAAGAAAACTACGCTCTTCATGGATGAGCATGAATCGGGTTTAAGGATCTATATGCCGCGGAATGAAGACGATCAAGAATACACGTTTACCAAGTTGCTTGCGCAGAGACTCTTTGAGTGGATGATGAAGGATCAATCGCCACAGGGATCCACAGGGGTCAATAAGGACGGAATCAATGCAACGAGAGACGTCTTGCTCGCCCCGCGTACAAGGCTAGCCACAGCCCTAGATGACAATGGCATAGCCACTCTCGATACTGTGGATCTGGACGAAGAGGATCCTTCCGAAAGCGAATCACCCGCGACGCCTCAAGGAGCTGCCGATGCGCCTCTTGTTCGAGATGATAACGACCTGGGAACTGTGGGCACTCCCCCATCATCGACGACAAGTCCGCCAGTGAATCTGCGCGAAGCCGCTGCCTCAAGTCAACACAGTTTCTCCTTGGCGCAATCGAGACCTCGTCTCTACTCTACTGACTCATTGTCTTTGCCCATGCGGCCTGCTCTGCCGCCACAAACAGTGACCGGCGACCCGCAGTACGTGGCTCTCCTGAGCAAGGTGTTAACCGCAGCTAGAAGCAGTACTATTCCAAGTATGACTCGTCTGCGAGCCAGTCAAGCAAGCAGATACGACGGATCCCATTTGCGTCTCCATTATGACAGTCAGACCGAAAGGGACTGCAAAATCGGCGCCGCGGGTGAGCTTTACGTACGTTCACTGTTCTTCCTACGCACGCCCTGGATTCTACCTCGTGTCTAACAGACGTGTCACAGGTTTTCGAGTTACTATCTCATCTAGGGCTTCCGACTGGCCCCCTCCCCAACTTTTCCAGAGGCAACTGGAAGAGCAACATTCGGCGATACGTCAATGTGCATCCAGAATACTCCGATCTAGAGCCATGGAATGGAACCGAGACTTCGGACATCGTTTACCCCGATTCCATGGGCGTGCTGACAGACCTTCTCATTAACAAGGGCTACCTTGGTCGGGATATGTCGGAGCGCAAGCCGAACTACTTGATCGAGGTCAAGACCACTGTCTCGTCATGTGAAACGCCTTTCTACATGAGTAAATATCAGTATGCAAGGGTGAGTCCTGGAAGAGCGTCAAACTTTGTACAACTGAATGACGCAGTCGCTAACACCACTCGTAGATGAAGCACAGTGATACAGTATATGCTATCTTCCGGGTGTACAATCTTGGTCGAGACGACATGGCGCTCCAGATCTACCTCGATCCAGAAGCACTGAGGGTATCCGAACAGTTGCTATTTACGGCTGAAACATGGTCAGTCGTGCCGGCAAATGCATAAGATGTATCTACAATGAAAGTATATACTATATGTATGTGTGCAAAGATCTGTCCGGGCTTGAATAGCTAGATTTTGTACGTACACATTACTATGATAGCTGTTGATGAATCTCGAAAATTTTGATCCTAGTAGGGCAATAATGGCTCTTCCATCATGGTTACGAAGCCCGATGGAGTCTGAATTCCTCGTACTTCGTATCTTAACGGTCTCTTTATCCCGGAGTATTGTACCCGACGAAGCGGCTCCCCGTGGAATTCAGCCCCCAAAAGGGCGACTATTATACGAGAGCCCACATTCGATGCGGCAGTCTATTGGACTGCGCAGTAAATTATTCCACTCTCGCGTCTAATATTGGGCCTGGCGGGGATAAAACGGCAACAAAATTCAACGGCAAGATCTCCGTTGAAGAGTGTATTCCATCAAGAAGAGTTAAATTCTCCAAGTCTAGTCTGTATTTCTAGACGTGTGGCCGTGAAATGATGCTCAGTTGATGCCGTTACATACATATCAACTCCCCTTATACTACTACAAAATATGGTCGTCCAAACCTCTGCTCCTCCCATCAGACTTTGCACCGAGTGCCTCGCCAACCGATCTCGCTAACAACTTGTATATATTTCTACCACACAATGTACAGTATCCCCTTCGTCGAAAACTAACGGAAGAAGAAGCAACTCTCCATTATCGGTGTAGCTTCGCAGCCATCTATAGCCTGTGGGGGGCAGGTCAATCCCATCGGCGCCTTAAAGCTTTGCTTGATATCTAACACAAGGTCAATCGACTTATCGTCTCTAAGCTCAGTCATGTAGGCTCGCCAGACTTTCCGGTTGCACCAAGATGAAGAATACCAACACTAACGGCCTACTGTTGTGCTCCTCAGTCTATCTCCTGGCGACCCGTACCGCCGCAATCGATCGTGCGTGTCCTCCGCAAGCGAACCGTCGTGTCTGTCCTGTCGACCTCGACCTAGAGACTCCAAGATTATCCAATTAGCTTTTACTAACAGCTAAAAAAATGTTCAATCGTGCCAGCAAATTCATAAGATCTAGTGGCCCACCTGTTGGAGATGCCCTCAACGCCAGAAGCGCCAAGAGCATGTTTCACTTGATCAGATGGACAAGGCTGCCGGCTTGATGGCTGACTTCCGGGCCAACAACTGTAGATTCAAAGCAACACGTAAGACCTGCCTGAATTATTACGTGAGTTCCAGGTCCATCAAGGAATAGATATGTTACACAAACACGTGCAGTTGCATCTACACGTGACACATCCGTTTGTTTGCTCCTCAAAAGCAGCTTCACCGCATCGATTGCTTTCCCCTCCTTTCTTTCCTCTTTTAATAGTTCCATCATCATCGTCGTGAGTCGCTCAACCTGTTGAGCCTCACAAATATCTCTATATACAGGATAAATACACAAGATCCAACAGCAAGAACGGCCTCCCCAATCCACCGCACTATCGACATGTCTGTTTGTATGTAGTCGATAGACCAGATGACCACTGCACTCTGCTAACCACAGTGAGACAGCAGCACGCGAGATATTGGTTCGAGTCGTACGTCGTAGAGATCCTCTACGTCGACGAGCCAGACGATCTCGACGATCTGCCCCAAGGCCCAACAGCTCGCAGAGAGTGAATCGCAACGCCGCTGCTACGAATGCCCGGCCTGTAAGTCGCCCCTATACCTGCTACAAAGTATTCTGCACTCCACTGACGAGATGTGCAAGGTGACTGTGCCCACGGCCGGCGATGGACGCGCTGACGGTGGAAGCGCTGATGGTGGAAGCGTGAATGGTGGTGGTGAATGCCAGCACCCAACCTATGATCCACAGATGTGTATGTGTATGAACGATGAAAAATGGTTGGATAAGCTGTTGGAGGAGGTTGTGTTGAACATGCCGCCCGATGTTGCGGCCCTGTTTATGCCTGACATGAGTGTGTTGGATGAGGCGTTTCAAGAGGTGTTCATCGGGAACACTACCAAGCGAGAGTAAGAGAGGTGATAGGCGTTGGATCAGACTTCAGTCGCCGCGATTAAAGTAGAAGCCCTCCCCGCTCCATCTTCCCCGTAAACAAATGGATAATAAAGTGTCCTTGTTTCATCCGCCCACTATCGTTGTGATCTTGAACTTTTCACTAGTTCCTTTCTCCTCCCTCCTCACTCTAAGGGAATGGATGGTTGAAATGCCCACATTTCATCCACCTATTCTTCATTATTCTGACGTTTTTTTCTCTCAATATCATGGTAGGCTTTCAGTAAAGGACATGTTCGTTCATCCCTGTGTTCTTCCGGTGAGTTCATGACCTCAAGTTCGGCATTCATTATGGTCACACTCTCCTCCTTATTCTTCTCCCAAAGCATAACAGTCATCCATAGTAATAACGTAACGGAACAAGCAGCGCAATCATAGAAAAGGGGGCAATGAAGAAAGCCACAGATAGGGTCATAATCAGCGTGAAACACAGCGATATGTGCCAAGCAACCGTAGCGTGTGTCTGTGTCACCTCGGAATTCCAGTTGCAGTCGTGAACGCCTCTAAGAGGTCGGGGTTACTCGTCTGACAGAAGGAGTGTGTGGTTGGAACGACGCTAACAGGCGTCAGCTCGCCACTTCTCAAGTAGGTCAGTATTCAGGATGACTTTTCGGTCCTGGAACGGATTTTCGTGCAAGTCTGTTGCATATGTGTCATAGTCTGGAGAAGTTTGCTCCCGTCATCGATCATTGACCTCTCTGGTCACGAAGATAGTGTTAAACACAGGGCTCGATTTCTCATGCATGTACCTCTTTAGCGCAGCGAGGTTGCCTTTCACCAGTAAAGAGCTGTGTATCGGTATTCTGTTTTGGCAAGAATATGCCTGGGGCTCAATTCTGAACTCCCCTTCGGAGGTGTTGTCAGTGTACTGCGGCTGAATACCCCACATAAGCTCCCTCCGGGTCACTGCCATCAGATGGGCATCGTATGTTGGCCAAGTTTTTCTCGCTGTTTCCCTTTTTCCTTCACTTATATTTAATCTAGAAGCAGCCGTGTATGTACCCCTTTGAGCAGCGGGTGGTAACACCTACGGCATTCCACTTGGCTCAAGCATCGCATCAGCTAAATTAAGCTTGATCTTCACGAAGCTTCGGATATTTGGTTATCTTTTCTTGAATCACAGATGTCATGGAGTAATGCTTCCTGTCCCCATTTCCGTAATAAAACCATATACGTCAGGCAGCACTGATGACAAGGCGTCTCTAGAAATCGAGGTGTGTTTGATGGGATGCTCTGTGATTGGCGCAAGGTTGCACAAAGGATCATTTATGTATCGCTTCAGCCCTTTGTCAATGTTCTCCGACTCCTCGACTGATTCGTGATTCCACTCCTTCATAACGATGAAGATGGTTGATTGACCTGTGTTGGATCTGCCTGGGATACACCGGCATCAAAATTCTACCGTCGTGTCTCCGTTCTCAAAGTCGATATCCTTGGCTAGTGTCATCAGTTCCGACCACCCAGCCCACGCTTCCCCTTCGTGGAAGATTAATAGGAGAGTAACTGACTCCTATTATCGGGGGCAGCGTCGCAGTCATCCATAGTAATGAGGGTAATCCATAAGAATAAGAGTAATCCAGTGTAATCCGTAGTGATGGGAGCAATCCATTGTCCGGCGGCGTCTGGGTCCTGAGGGGAGTGCCCGGCTTTTATAATAATATAATAGTATTTATTATCTCGCGGGTGCAGTACTGTAATGCCTCGGGATTCTGTAGCAAAAGGCGTTCTAAGGCAGCGTAAAATAACCCTTCGCAGCGGACGGATTTATCGTCATATTGCGACCATGCAACGCGCGTTCGAGGATATCGGCTAACTCCTGTCTAAGGTGCACCCAGAGGATCTCGTAGGCGGCGACCAATCGGTACTGGTCCTTCAACTCTGCCGGAATGTGTCCTTCGGCAGCCAAGATCTTTGCCTGTTTCTCCATTAGGCGGCTCTCCTGGTACGAGTCGAATGTATCCCTGCAGAGCAGGATATCCTAATAGACTTCGGCTGGTAAGCCCAGCCGCCAGACAAGTTTTAGATCCACGCACAGAACCATGAGCGTGAGAAGCGACATATCCTTCAGATGAGTGTTGTTTGAGTTAGGTAACAAGCTGGACTCGGGAACCATCAGGCAGAAGCCTAGGCTGTCGATACCAAGGCAGTCTGTCTTTATCTTCAGGCCTCTGTGATTTAGGCGTGGGTCACCCTTAGCGGATTTGGGATGATTGTATGACATTTCCCTGGTGTTAGGTATGTTGAGATCCCCTCTCGCCTTCGATGCTAGCGCACGTGTTCATTGTTCGTCCAAAATTCCGTCATGGTCTCACGTGATATTCCCCGAGAGCACATAGCAAGCGTGCAAATCTAGCACTTGTTGTCAGACAATGGGTGGTGTGAAGGAGATTGGAGGAGCCTGGGGGGCAAGTGGTAAGCTATAGAGACATTGTCAGGAGCCAGGTGGTGGCTGTCTTAATCTTTAACGTCCTCTTCTCCATTGGGGAAGATCGGAATTCATGTTTTATACTGGTTTCTAGTCAAGTGATCTGCTTCCGTGCTGATCCGAAGTATCCCTGACTGTTGTCGATTTTCGTATCTCCGACTCTTCTGTATGAGACCTTGTGCGTTTTTCGGTCCATATCGGTAATATATTTGTGTGCTGTCCGAATCATCTCACGTACTTCGGAGGTTGTGGCCAATTCGCCTTTGGCCCGTGGGAACGACTGCTTGACTCACAAAGCGGAGGGGCAATAAATTCCTAGTGTTACGCTGTGTCAATCGCCTTGTGGTTGATCACGGAGATGGATTTGACTCACCTGTGCAGCCAACGGCCTAAATGATAGTGGCGACCTTGTCGATGAGTCTTAATCGTTTGGAATAAGGGGCAGTAGTAGTTGAGATTAGGCAGCGCGAGGAGATTCAAACTGCGAGCGAAGTTAGTAACGCTTGAGGTTTCCATTTTCTGCCTGCACAGGTCGTACTTACTGTACTCGATGTCACCCACTCATCGATGAATCCGAGGCCAATGCCGCCCGTGAATAAGCTGGATGAGGCTGTCTTTGTTCAAACTGGGGGCGGGCATAGGCTCAATAAGTCTGGCTGTGGAGCTATATGAACCTCCTTCTTGCACGCAACAATAGATCTTGGAGCATGGTCCTGAAGGCACAACTCGGGGAGATCCAAAGGATCTCCCTTCGGGAAATGGGGAGAAATGATCTTCTTCGATAATCCCCAAAGAGTGATCCGTTCGGTCTATCTTCCCGAGTTGTGTCTTCCTAGTCACACCCCAGGAGCTATTGTTGCGCGCAAGAAGGAGGTTGAAACTCCTTGAGTGAGGAGGAAACAAGGAAGAAGGAGAAAATAGGTCGAATTAGGGGGGCGGGAAATTTATAGGCGCAGTATTTCTTTAGATTTGCTCTTGCAGGGCGGTGTGTTCATAAGTTGCGGTGTTTCTGCCGAGCTCTGTTTGTACACCTTCGCTTGGTTTATACCTTAGAGCTGAGTTACCACACTGCTGCCTGAAGCCTGGTTCCCACTTCCTAGAAGCATCTTTGCAGATAGCTACACCCGACGTTATGCATACGTGCAACCAAAGTTGCCTATCTCTGTGGTGACGTGGCCCGTATCGTCGTTTGCGTGTTGCACCAGAAGGATGCTGGACAAATAGATTTCAAGAGTCCCATTCTAATAGATTATCACGTATATTATACATCTTCTATATGCGTTAAACATTAAAACACGTTTCGACACATTCGAGGTGATTCGCCCTGCTTTCTCATCATTTAGTCGTCCTTCTTCCCTACAATGCCGGTCTTCTTGAGGCCAAACCACGTCACTGCCGTGACGGTTATGCAGCTCGCAAAGATGGTCCAAAACGCCGCCCTGTATCCTTTCATCAAAGCCTCCCTCTGCTCCGCAACGTTCGAATGCTCCGTGACAGAAGCGGCAATGGCGGCGGTAATGGCCAAACCGACAGAGTTGCCAAACTGCGCCACCTCATTGAACACGCCTCCCGCGAGGGACTGAAGTTCGGGCGGGTAAGCACCCGAGATAACAAGGTTGGAGACAGTGAACAAGACTGCAGTTAATCGTTAACAGAGATATATGCAATCACGGGGTTGTCACAGGATATCTCACCATCAGTGTTGATAGGCGATAGAAACAGTGCCCAGAACGGTGAGAACCAGTAATTCTGGCCAATTGGAATCGTGGCCATGAGTGGCGCAGCGGCCAGCGTGACGAGGGCTGAGACGACCGCAAGAGTGCGAACGTTGACTCTAGCAATGAGAAGCGCGGTGACGACGTTGGTGGCTGCCCCCGCGATGACATGAGGCAGGAATCGAATTGAACTATCCAGGGCGGAAAGCTTCTGGACTTCTTGGAAGCTTATTTACAAGTTAGCCATGAACACGATTAACCAGGGGGAATGGACGGACTAGAGCGTGGTAAAGTACTCCGTTCCGGTCAACGAGGCCCAGCAGAAGAATACAGCAACGCAAACAGTCGTGAAAGACCAGTTACGCCACAACTTATTCGGAATCAGGGCTGGCTTATTCCTCTTGACCTGAAATTCCATCCAGAGCGGGAAGGCAACCATCAGGGCGAGCGAGACGGCCAAAATGACAATGTTGGGGGCATCGCTGAGCTTTTGGTATGACGATGAAACCATGGCCAGCACGTAAAGAAGCATACCCAGAGCAATACTCAAGATGATGGCCCCAACCCAATCGATATCATGCCTAAGACGCGTCTTCCAACTTCGCTCTGTGGAAACCGATATGTTGGGTAGCGACCAAATCGATGCCGTTGAGAGACAAACGTTGATAATGGCCATCATGTAGTATGCCCACCGCCAACCGATTGTGTCCGTGAAAATGCCACCGAGAACCAATCCGAGTGCAAAACCCAGAGGGTGACCCATTCCGTTGACGGCGAATGCAGCGTTTCTCCAATTGCCCTTGGGAAACGTATTGGTGATGAGGCTGACAGCAGTGGGAAGACACATGGCAATTGCTATGCCCAGAAGTGTTCTGAAAATAATGATCTGAATAGCCGTCTGAGCCAAACCAACACCCAGCGTAAAGGCGACATAGAGAAAGCTTCCGGTGAGCCACATCCACTTCGGGCCGACAACATCGGCGATTGAGCCAAAGATGAGAAGCAAGCATCCAGCTGCCAGCGAATAGACGGCGGCGGGCCACAGGATGAGACTCTGCGAGAGTCCGACTTCCTGGGCAATGCGCGGAAGAGCAGCAATGAGGATACCAGAGCCCATGGTGCTGAGGAAGTTGATTCCGGAGAGCGTCACGATAACAGTGACGGCGCGGACCTTTGAGATTGTCAGTTCAGCTGTTGGTGATGACGGAGTCATGTCTTGCGACGCAGCCTCGTCGCTGGACGGGTCGTTGGAAGTGCTGAGGCCCTCATTGCTGGGTCGTATGGCATGTATAGTGTCGTTCTTTCGCTGGGGCTCTTGTTCTGGTGGTGGTGGATGTGACCTGTGAAGCAGAGTCTTGGAGGACGAAGTTGAAGGCGGCAGAGGCTGCAGAGCTATGCTCGTGAGGGAGCTGCTCCCGTGAGTCGCTGTGAGTTTGAAGTCCATGGTGTTCTGTTCCGTTCACTTCATGAAGCATGAAGAAACACAAAGACTACGAGTACGGACTGCTATTCACTGGATTATCTGGGGCTTGTATAGACTTTAAATCAACCACTGGCACTAAACTATAAGTCCGAGCAAGCGCACTCGTATACTCGTATACGCCGTTCTATCTAGCTGTATTGGGGAAACCCTGTCGAAATAACCCAATTCCTTATCAGTCAGTGCTTACATCTGACAAATCCTATCCGAAAGAGATACTAGACAGTCGGCCGGCCCGTGGATCTTGACTTGGCAGGCCGATGGACTATTCTTACTACTCCTATCTACCAACGGTACTGCTACTACTATCACACGTTGCGGTTTCTCCGGTTTGCTGGCTATTTTAATTCAGTCCTATGCATTTGGTATATGATTTGAAATTTCCCAATGAATGTTATGAATTAATAACAACTATCATCATCTAGATACTCGATACATGTATCGTTCGTATTGGAATGCTTCTGAGTTATAATAGCGCGACGTCTACGCCCGTTTGGCGTTTTCCTGAGCCTTCTAGTGCGCGGCCCGACCGTCTTTGTGTAAAGCCGCTACAGAGCGATTATGGCCAAAGCCGTTGGAAACCGCCCACGCCGGTATCAGCACCTATCGCGATTCCATAAATACCGTATTCAACGCTCAATCACAATGACTTTAAACTGCAGCAGTCAACTCTATTCTAAACCGTCACCGAAGACGAACAGATAGATTCTATGATGTAACTGCGAAAAAAAATCGGGGCGAGATACCGCTGCAATTACGAAGTACGCCGGTCGAAATGAGAGCTGTTCTGACATCACGCACCCGCCTCATGATGTCAATAGACAACAGACATTCCAGAGACTTGGGGGAATACTGGAGTTGACTCCTCCCGTCCTGTTCGACCGAGAAAAATGCAGTTACGCACTAAATACACACCTTTCTCCTATTCTTGGATCAGAATGCCTAAGCAGTTCTACTCCATGTCAATAGCCATCACCAACAACCTAGGATCCAACAACGCGGTGCCGATTCTCAATGCCCTCGAAAAACACAAAAAAAAATTATTAGAACCTTTTATGCGTATGGAAATTGTGTGCTGCTTGGCTTGGGTGTTTCAGGTCAATATCTCGTGCGATTCGGTCGGGTCTTGTCCTCCATGAATCGATGTTCCTCAGTTCCAGAAGCTAAAAGCTGACGCGCCTCAACGTGTCAAGTCGCGGTCCGGTAGTTCTCAATGGAAACAACACGCGACTACGGTGAGAAATTTGTCAAAGAACTCCAGGTTATGGAATGACAATGGCCATCACCTTCCCCAAATCCTCAAATCGAAACCGTACTGAGGTCGCCGCAATGAGGAAGTGGTTGTGAGGAACTCCCTCGCTGAGGTTTTCGACACTATCCAAATCACTCTGGTGAGCCTCAGTGACGCCCTTACTCCTGTATCATGTCTGTCATACAGTTGCATGAAGCGAAACCCCTCAGAAGATACAATTTGTTAGTGGAATTGGCTCACCCGTTAGCATCTCCACTACAAGGAGTCAACCCAGGGTCAAAGAAGCCGTCATTCTTCGCATTTTTGACCAAAATATAATGTCGTCCGTCACTAGCACTATTTTCTAGCCACAATAATCTCCAAGGTTAATCTCAAGTTTTATATAGATCTCGTAAACCCGAATTCTGCTGCCATTTAGCTGGGCGCAAGTCTCCCACGAATCGGGCCAGTGTTCAACCGACTCCGTTCCCCTTCACGACACTGTTCCAGTGAGCTAGGTTTGCCTTCATAGCCCGAGTCATCGCGATTCTCTCTGTCAACCTAGTGCCAAACAACCTTTAGGATGATGAATTGCTACTTCAAGGTGGCAAGTGGACGCCGGCAACTTCTTCCGCCTTGTCGATATGTAGTCTGAAAGCTCCTATAGCATCTATCCTAGAGATTTTACTTATGGCTTCGATATGTCGAGCCTAGGGATCACTTTCATAGTATAATGCCTCAGGAAGTAGAGAAGGACGCAGCCATCGCTACTTCTCTACATTTATATCCCCAACTCATTCATATTGTTGGCAAATATCATGCTCACGTCCGATTATTCTCCCATAAGCTTTCCCAATTATGACTTCAACAGTCCTTGGGGTGTGTAGCTGTACCCGAGTTCCGTTTCGCCAACCGATCCCTTTCATGCGTTGAGCCTGTCTGGTTACCCGTGATGTCCGGCATTGCAACCAAACGTTTGACTTTGCTGGTAGCTCAGGCACAGTGATCATTCGGACCTAGCCACTACTCCACTGCGAGGTTCTCTCCTCGAATTTGCGGAACGGAGAGAAAGGCTTTCTTTGTAGGCGTCGCCGTCGCATTCTATTCCCTCGTGGAAAGGAGCTAGCATAGGTGGCCAGGGTATTCATTACTGGACGATTAGGTATATTCGGGTGACTTGAGTCAGAGCGGGAAATGCTCATGCGGAGGATCTTGCCCTCATGAGATGCAAGCAAGAAGACTACTGCAAGGGTGACATCTCTCTTAACCCACAGGGACCAATGATCCGGAGAGAAAGGCAAGGTGTTCCATCATTGGTAAATACCCTATACTACGAGAACACTTTCCTACTTCAACCAAGATGGTATGGCAGATGTCTGGTGAATGGGATCTAGGACGCGGCATCAAGCAATTCTGTCTACCCTGAATGAAACGCGTTGTAACCAGAGGTCGGCACCACTCCTGATCTACCATTATGATGCTCGGAGAAATAACATAATCTTCATGGATATGGACTTTCAGCACTTGAGGATCGCAGGAGCAAACGCAGCCCGATAAAAGTTCCGCCGTAGTAAACAGAATGCATCACATACCCATCATTCACCGTGAACCAGATTGCCGTATGCCTGGTAACGGTCTGGCTGCCTTCCATTAACTTCTGACGTAGAGAGGAGGGGTCGTATGCGAGTAGATAGCTGGTGAAGTCGCTAGGGACGGCTGGGCGCATCACAGTCCTTTCTAAGACTCGATACATCAATGTTGAAATGACAATACGGAGTGGTGAGGTTCGCCAACGTAGGTGATATGGCATGAAATTGTTCATCCAGCACTATCTATCACTATGAACATAGCGTATGGCTCGATCCAAGCCAGACCAAGGCTACGAAAACAGACAGAAGAGACGGGAGTTGTGAATGATCGATTGTACAATCTGTTCATCTCCCATCAAGAAACCGACACACACATCGTCCGATAAGCCTCGGGTCACAGCCTGTTCTATTCCTCTGTATTCCGAAATTGATCATCTTTTCTCTCCGAAAGATGTTGTTTTCTCATGCTCACCCCGAAGAATGTCTGGGTCCGAAGAATCGGCCTATCTTCCAGAAGAATATGTCATCCCGAAACTTGTCGCCCCGGAAAACACATCGTCCGAAAAATATCGCATCCCGAAGACGTCTGACCTTGAACAAAGGCTCATCCCGAAAACGCCTCACTCCGAAGAACATCTGTCTCCGAAAAAAAAGTCCCATCCCGAAGAGCCTATCATTTTGAAGAGCGCCTCATCCCGAAACCTGTCGCCCAAAAAAACGCCCCATTCCTAAGACTATCTTATCTCGAACAGCGTCTTACGCCGAAAAACGTCGGATCCGAAGAATGTGTTACTCCGAAAAAAAAGGCTCCATCCCGAAGAACCTATCATCGTAAAGAACGCATATCCGGATGCTTCTCTCCGAAGAACCTACCATCATGAAGAACGCCTCATCCAAGGAATATCACGTCCCGAAGAGTGTCTGACCTCAATCACCCACCCCGAAAAACGCACCATTCCGAAGAACGTCTGGCTCCAAGAAAAAAGCCCTATCCCGAAAAAACGCCCCCTTACGAAGAATCTTCATGCTGAAAGCCTCATCCGAAGAGTGTTGCACACCGAGAAAGGTCGGACCCGAAGAATCTTCGTCGTGAAGAACGCCTCATCCCGAAACTTCTCAATCCACAAAGCGCCTCTTTCCGAAGTATGTTCCTGCTGAAGAGTGTGTTACCCCGAAAACCGTCGGGTCCGATAGTATCTCTCTCCAGAGAATGTGTAGCTGCGAAAAAAAGACTCCACCCCGAAGAACCTATCATCTTGAAGAGTCTTCATCGTGAAGAACGCCTCATCCGAAGAATATCACACCCCGAAGGTTTCACACCGGAAAACATCGGGCCCGAAGAGCTCTATTTTCGCATTTCTCAGCCTGTTTCTCGTTTGCCGTCATCTTTCGGAGTCGAGACTCATTCGTTGTCGGAAGCTGACGTTAGAGATGGTGGCTACCATGGTACCAAACAATTGTAAACGAGCCAATGATAGTAAACCAAGATAGTAAATTGTTAACAAGCCAATGGCAGCAAGAAGATGTAGCAAGCAACCGCCAATAAAAAAGCGGTGGGAGAGAAGGCTGCAGCAAACGAATGCAGCCGATATGGTCAGTGTTACATTTCATGTCGGTGCCAAGGTATTCGTCATATCCAATGCATATTCACTCCTCTGGCCTTCAGGTCCTTCTGAGACCCGAAATGTATCGTTCCGAAGAAACCAGCCACCTCTCTGCATCCGAAATGCATCGTGCCTCCGATATGTGCTTCGGGTGCTGCTTCACCCCCGTCGCCAAGGTCTTTCGGTGAGGTTGTATCGATTCCATCGGAAGCTGCATATGCTGTTTGCTCGAGATTTCGGATCGGATTGCATGCGCAAGCTTCGGATGCAAGCAAACGGAGCGAGAAATGAGAAATCGGAGAGGATTACAAGGACGCAAAACGTACATATAGCTGTGTTACACAAACGAAATCCGAAAGCCCGAAAAACCGATCAATATCGGGTTCGGGAGACGGTGAGGCATGGTGATGGGAGCAAACATCACAGCAACTTGGGTACCCGATCCGAAATTTGCTGTCCGAAAGGCTTCGTTGGACAAACTGGTCCGAAATCTGTCGGGATTTCGCTTCGGAATCGAACTTCTTCGTATTCATCGGGCCCGAAAGGCTGACCAGATGGTGCTCTGCGTAGCCGTGACGATATGCAGGCTCTGCAGCATACGAGCCTAGGCGCAAGATCAGAGCCTGGCCAGATGGCTATCAAGGATGCGGCCCCATTCTCAGCCTGCATGTCGGGGAGGGGGATATAACAGCCAGCTTGACTTTGTGTTCCCTCAACAAGGCCCTGATTCTCGCAAGCCAGTATGTTCGTATCCGATGGGAGTATGAGGGGAGTATGATGGGAGTATGGAAGAAGGCGTACACGATGCTCACCAGCTGCAAGTGTGTGACTGAAAGCACGTGCAAGTACATGCCGCATTGCTGGCCCGGTTTTGAGAAATCCAACAATGTCTCACCCTCTGTTCTCTCTTTTCTCATCTTTGGAACGCCTCATCGCAACGCGTCTCCTCCGAGTCGAGCAGCAAGTGCACACACACACACACACACTCACCCCGATATCACAGTCGTACAACATCTACTAGAGACGTCAGACGGACGACTAATCCACGCCTCTTCCTCAATCTTCCGAAATTCCGCGCTGGATCCTCATTGCCCTTTTCGAAAGAATTTGGTGTGCATATTCCGTCCACGTTAATCTTGACTGGGGCTCGGATCTCACATGTGTACGGAGTAATACTCGTAGTACTCGTACTAATCCCCATCTCCACATCTCGCGACCACTTGGTGGATATCTCAGTCCAGCCTGGGTTAACGGTAATGTTAAATCAATGCAGTGATCTGCTCCGTGTTGATCCGGGGGCCGAGTACGAGTACAGGTCGATGAGGCTTGGTATAACAAGAAACGAATACCTTGGCTGTCCCAGATTCGATCCGGATGCCATCAGCATTTTCGAGAATAGGTCCTGGGGCTTGGTCTGGCCTTGGTTCAGCTCCATGCCGTTGACACGACACGGAAGATCTCCCTCCCATGTCCACCGCAAATTGAAACAATGGGTGGGAACATTAGTACTTCCGCTCCCGCAGTACTCCGAAGATTCCGTAGAGAAATCAATAGTTTGAATGTCGCCTCTTGAGAAAAATCTCCTAGCATGTCCAGCTTCCAAAGCGCGTATCTCGTAAGGAAGCGCGAAAGGAACTCCATTTTTCTTGCACGCTACTATCGTAGCTCCAACTCCCATGTGGGCAGAGAAATCCCTCCAATTGCATGAAACCTCTAAAACAGGAACTGGTCCACTATTCCTGTTTAGCGAAGCATAGAGGGCTTGCCTCTTTTCGATTCTACCTAATGAACTAATGATCCTTCGTAACTGGGTCAGCTGAATGAACTTGAAGATAGAAAATACGAAGTACGAGAGGGAGGAGCAATGCCTTGTTTTCTTGGCTTAGGCGAGATTGATCTAATAGTTAGAAGCATGAAGGAAGCTTAGATCGTCAGTTCTCTGTATTTGGACCTGAGTTCAAACTATCGGGATCTCGGACACTACCGTACGAGTATGGCTGATTGATGGCGTGAAGATCATTATCATGCATGTCATTTCTCACATTCATTTTATCGGACCATTAACATCAAGAAACTAAAGTTCATAGCTAATAATAATACGTCGCTCATGATTATAATTGAATACAAGCAGAGCCGTAACCTCGCGGTTTCCATGCTGTAATAGAAGGAGGTATGTACATCTAAATCTAAGCATCTGAATCTTCGTACCATGAAAGAAAGGGGAAAAAATATGGGACTGTAAAAAACACCGTTCAGATCGCTCTCGTCGTCGACCTCTCCGAACCGTTCACCGAAAAGCTAGGCCGCGTTGCTGCTGGATTGGGGTATCTAATGTCATGCTCCTTGTCGTCTTCCACCTCGACCACCACGCTCGTTACCATGTCCATCTGGATTCCCGGGCCTCGCAGAGATTCCTGGCTCGTACTCCGCGGTCGTTTCCTCTCAGCCCGGGCTTCGCATTGTCCGGCCAGGCGTTGCCATGACCACCAACCGCCCGCCGTCTTGTCTTCCTGTGCGCGTCGTCCACCTCCTTGAATCCATACCATATTTCCGTATTGCCGAGTCTTTGGTGTCTGTAAGAATGCAATCGTCTTGATACCCGTATCCTCCTGATCTACGTCGTATTTCGAGGCAAAGATAATAGCATGACGAGTCGTGCCGAAAAGGAAACAGTCAAGGAAACCGTTGCACGAGATCATGGCTCCAGCAAAGCAAAAGTACGCATTTGGGACATTAGCCCCTGCCATGGTGGCAACACGTCCCGTGGCGAGAGGAAGCGTACACGACACATAGATGATGGGGTAGAGGAGAAAAGCAGGATTGTAATCCAACTGCGTCTCGGCCGCCGAGCCGCAACTAGGACTAGCCGCGCGTTTGCGAGCTTGCTGACGGAGGGAGAACCAGATGGCAGTATAAAGGCCCGATGTCGTGCCTAGAGCGACGAAGATCCAAAGGTAGTGAGTCACGAGACGAGTGTTTTCGAGCTCGGAATTAATCCAGCACTAGCCAGCGAGTCAGTATGGTGTCACTTGTTTCAACATGTTTATAGGACAATGCAGAGAGAACGACTTACCCAAGGACCAGCTCGAACATAGTAGCCTCCAAGATGAGCACCATTCACTGTAGCACCAATGGGTATCAGAGAAGCGGCATAGACGAAGAACCACGCACAGGCAATGGTGATGTAAAACGTCTGTTGCGAGGGCCTGTAGGACTTAACCACAGATAGATAAGTGTGGATGGCAACCAGCAAGATGAATACGCTCGACGCCAAGTCTCCCGTCGACACGAACAGGCCCTGAGTAAAGCATACACGGGTGCCCACCATGACACCATTTCGATTAATCCACGAAGCGTTGAGAGCAAAGGCAGTGGCTTGGTGCAAGTCGGCCAGCAGGAGGTTGTAGATGAGAATGAGAAACTGATTCGGCGCGGTTCTTAGGGGTTTGACGGACGGACTTGGCTCCCGCTCGTAGCTCTTGTCCGTGACGGATACATCCTTGGATGCGTTTGCATGCTTGGTGAATATGCCATCGATGCCCAGGGCAAAGTCGACGGTGCGCTGAGAAGGGGAAGCTGGTCGTTCCCGCCCCTCCCTTTGCTGCTGCTCAGGATCATCATCTGCATGTCCATCTAAACTCCGCCGCGGGCCGGACTTCTCGCGCCGTTGACGCCGGACGTGGAATTGCCATGCGACGAGCTTGTATGTAAGATACACGAATAGAACGAGTGAGAAGAAGAACGAGAAAGAGGCGAGAACGGTGATGGCCCAGAGGCCACTGAGGTGGGCTGGAGGGAGAGGGGCGAGGGTTTGCCCGTCAAGGTGTAGCTCTCCATACACCACCATGATTTAATGCGTGAAGAGACTGCCGCGATGTCGTTGGAAGAGAAGGCCGAAGCGGCAGATGCTGTAGTTATAATCCAGGGTGTCGTATCATTTCGACCGCCGGCGCGTCCCTTCTGTTGTTTGTCCTGAAGCTGGAATGAAGGTCGAGACGCCCAGATCAGGAATTCGCAAACGAAATCAGCAGGCAAACGGAATACCCGAAGCCACAGAGTATTAAACAAGATGGTTCTGTTTGCAACGGGAACAAATGGAATTAGAGAAACGGGAATCCTGCCAAGCCTTGACTCAATATAGAAGACGCATTTCCTCCTCTTTTTACCGGCGTCAAAACCCACGGCGGCGTAAAAGAGCCGGAGGTGTCAAACGAGAGTGCTGCCGGCATTGTATAAATGGTCAGGTCAGGGACGAAGCAGAAGAAGAAGAAGCACCACTTTTTCCGAACGTGGTTCTACGCCACCCTGTCCAACTACAGTACTAGCTTTATTCCCACCCAGAGCCACTCAGTGGATCTGCAGCTGAACCGTCAAAAGAGCTATTTGACGAGGGAAAAGGGCAGGCTAAGCCTTGCGAAGCCTAGAGGGGAGCGTGAGAAGGCTTTAGTCGTAAAGTCTGCGAAGGCAATCTGGACGCGAGGGCGCGAAACGGCCAGGGGTGCTCGGACCTTCTTCCAACCCGTCTTCTGGGTCCCTGGGAGGAGAAAAGGCTATCGGCAGATGGGGTTGATGTGCTAGACGATCGCTCAACTCAATCTCCCAGTGACACCCTGGGTGGGCCGAGGTAGCATTTTCAAAAAGGGCATCACATCAGACTTACAAGGCACCGGAGCAAAAGCTGAACGACGGCTCGATATCACCAATTCCCAAGTCCCTGGGAGAGGTCGCATCGGTGGCGCTTTTCTGAGGGTAGCGGATGCCACGGTTGTTCTGGGGATGTCATTCTTGTGTGGCTTAAAAACGGCGGATTCTCCATTGAGGCTGGCCTCGACAAGGAGGTCCGGGTTCATGATTGGCCTCGGTCCTGAGAACCCTGGATCGCCAAAGCCGCCACTTTGCGCTTGTTCGACAAACTACTCCGGACCTAGCACAAACATGATAGCAGTTACGCCGTCAGGGCTGGGCTGGTGAAGAAGTTGTTGGGTCAAATATACGAGGAGTATGTACGAAGTATGTGCTATTGAAGAAGCCAAGACCAACCGACCCAAACCATCGGATTACACATTGTCCATGTGTGATTTCCGTTACAGATAGATAATTAAATTGCCTTGGCCAACCAACTGCCGAGATGGTAGAATACGAAGACAAAGGTGCTCATTCATTCATGTCACATCCTGAAAATCCACGAATCGGTCGATCGTGCATGTTGTAGAAGGCTTGACGCCTCTCTCGGTCTAATCCGTCATGGCTTGAGAGAGGAAACGGTATCATCATTCTTTTTTACTCTTGCTATCCCATCCCATCGATACAAACAGAGTAACTTTGTGGCTTGCCAACGCTCCATTTCATTACACAGCCCTGTCTCAAGGTAATTTTCATCAGACAGGTACTCGTAGTATGTATTAATTAATAATTATTCCCGGATCCTATGTGTTTCGTACAACACAATCCTTCTCGGAAGCATTCATGATACCGGCGCATCGGTCATAAGAGTTGATCGGTGCGATCCGCCCTCCCTCCACTACGAGTCAACCCTCTGCCCCTTATTGCTACTTTTTTTAAAACGTCAATCACTAGGGTTCGGCGCATGATGTTACCCAAATGCGGTAGAAGCCCCCGCATTTTGAGGATCCATCCCGAAGCCCCTGTTTTGCGGTTTCAATGGCAAATGGCATGACAGGCCAGACAGTCAAATGGGTCTCTCTCCACAACCCTTGACCTCAAAAGACCGCCCGCAAAGTCTGCTCTCTTCTCTGATGGAGCTAGCCTAGCATTTCGATGTCAGCATCTAAGCTTAATAATAGCAGTAGTAGTACTGTGTATCAGCTACTACGGAGTAAAGGCGCCCTCCCACTCTCCGAATCACCACCGTCGACTATCGCGATGCCAGAGCCTAAATAGCAAATTCACCGAGACCGATTTGTGCTACATAGCATGGAAGGGCAGCCTCACCGCGCGCATCTGCAATGGAACCAGCAGCAATCCAGCAATGACTGACTCGCTCCCACATAGATACGGAGCACATACAGCCAATAGTGCTCAGCCTAGCTGCTAATGTAGTAGGTGATAATAATATTACTCCGTACACAGAATTCAGCCTCCATTGCTTCATAGGCCCCATGCCGCCCATTGGCGAGCTCGCCGACCCAACCTTAGCACAAACTGCTCCAACGCTTACGCGGAATCCCTCCGTCGTCGAAAAGGCAATTCTTCTTCTCGAAGATTTGCGTGGGTATGAGATATGGAGTAGAAATAGAGTAGTAAATCCTCCATCTGATTGTGTCCACCCGATACGACGATCAGATAATAATGGGCATATCTATGCGAACTTGATGCTTTTACGGAGTACTCCGTAGATGATTCCAGGTTGACGGGACAGCGCCAAGAGCAATAAATCTCGTCACGTACTCGTGCAGAATTTCACGGCATAACCGAATCACGAACTATTACCAGCATGGTGCATAGGGGTCCCATGTCGGCCAACAACGCCACTTTAGGTAACAACTTTCTTTCATGTAGCCAATCAATCTGTCAGCATAAAGAATAACGGGTTGCATTATTCCTTTGCCTCCGAACAACAATCGACTATGTTACACAAGCTTGTCAGAGAGTCTACCGCCCGCATCACCTGCATCCGTTACGCCAGATAGGCTTCGACACGATGCTGCCATAACGCCGGAAGACATACGCGACAATGACGGCTCGGACGAGCATTGGGTCCGAAGTCCGGGCCCGAGCCTGGAGGATGACAATCATACGAGTACGGAGTACTAGTATGTAATATTACGGGCCTTACCGAACGGGAACGGTCTCGCCTCGTCTTTAGAAACCAGATGCTAGTACTCCGTACTCCGTACTCCGTAGTATATAAGCAGTAATAACCGAAATCGAGAACCAACGGTTAGTCAAGAAGGCCATCATCCCCTGGAAATGATGCGGACAAGATGATTCCTTCCTGCTCGTAATGCTCGTATAATCATGTGCTAAATACTAGCTTTATGCACACTCTATCAACCCACGTTTTAAAACGTCCAACTCCCTTGCTTGCATAACAAGACCAGGGCGAGCCATGTTCCCCACAGCTCAAATAATGCTCCCTCGCCTCGTTCAAACGGAAACAAATCGATTTGTGAAACCCATGCTCTTCTACAGTGCTTGCTCATTAATAATACACGCGGAATATATTCGGGCTTTACTCGTACTCCGTACTCCGTATTTTCAACCGGTCTAAGACGTGGCGTGTGATTGATATTGTCCCAGTATGGACTGGGGCTGAGTGGCGGGAATTCCAACCCTTGGTGCAAGGGGGCATATTAATTGACACCCCTTCGCCTATGCAGAAACCAGGGGGGGTTTTGCATGAATCGCGGGGGAATGCTGTGACAAACTGATCTCAATTCCCTGGGAATCGCATTCGACGGTGTGTAAAAATAATAAGAGGCGCATGCTAACTCGGGTGAATTGTCCTCCCGTCTGCCACAATATCAACGATACCCTGTAGTAATAACGGTCTTCGCTCTGGGAACGCAAAGTTGAACCACTGTTGTTTGTGAAACAAAGCCAAGAGCGATCCACAAAACACAAGACATTAACGTTATGCGAAACACCATGACATTTTGATACTATAACCTAACGGTTTCTACGTCATGAGAAATAGTACGGCCTTGATAAAAGTAGTAGTCATGAGAGACATACGATAATAATAATTGGATGCAAACAGGAATGCTGATAGTATTACTATCTCGGAATGAGTGCATTCCAGGGTAGTATAGCCAATGGGGAGACCGGGCTGGTATGGTATGGGCCAGTCAATATATCGTGTGAGGGGTTGATGCACAACTATCCGAGTTGGACTCCCACTGTTGCAGTATGAGAGAACACTTTGAGGGCGACATGTATGCCTCGCCGTTTGTCGTGGCAAATCGTATACTCTGGACCCTCATCCTCTTCCTCTCTTCTTCCAAATCATCCTCACTATCGCTGTCTCCCTTTGCTGTGCCCATTCCACATCTCGGCTGATATCGTTGTTTTTCGGATTGCGCAGTTTAATACCCACTGTCTTGGATGTTTTCCCTTGCATCTGCGGATGATCTGTCTAATTCGACTCCACGAACGGTGACCCGGCTTGGTTGATTTGCCTGATTTGTCTCAGATATTCACCGTTGAACCAATATAGAGCTTGAACATGCCCACGCATCCTTCACGACCAGCAACCCTTCAAATTGCCACATGAGGGAAAAGTCGGGCGCCTGTGACGTTATCAGCCAGTCTGTCGCCACATCCTGACCGTAGGACTGGTGGAGTATTGATTCCGAACCCCAGTGGATGGGGTTTCACCAGCTATTCAGCTACTCAGCACGAAGCCATGTAACCCCTTCAGTTTAGGCAGCAGCCCTCTGAGGGTTCTGAAATCTGTATGAGACAATTGTGACAGTGTGCCACCCCCTCTATTTGTGTGGCTGCAAAATGAACACATCATCCTCTATGCCACAACACGAATAGACATGGTCTCGAGGTTTCGTCATGGATAAAGAGATGGCGTGAACACCGTATCATCAATGAGCTCGCACACCGCTATGGGCAGGGGATTTGCGGCTACATGCTGGAACAAGTTCCGGTTCAGTAGGTGACGGGAGAAACAGAGGATGGGGAGACATAATAACGGCGACGCAGCCTGGCAGAGCTGACAACATATTCCCCGGATTGCTGTGACCGCATTGCATTATCAGACAGCTTGTGGAGCATATCCTGGAGAATTTGCAGCTGAAGTGCCAGGATGTGATACATAGTACGGAGTAATGGTATGTAGAATCTTTTCTGGCCAACAGAAAAGAGATTGTTGGCAGTGAGTGATTTCCTGAGTGGGATGTGATGACAGCCCGTCAACCGTCATGTCTCAGAATCCCTTGCTGGATGAGAGGGTTTCAACGAAAGGAGGGGCGGGAACCAGAGGATATCAACTTACCTAGGCATCCTACTCGCACGGAGTACTCCGTATGGAGTGGCGCTTTGCAGAACTGCCATCACGGGTGGCCCCCAAGTCCACTCAGCTTCTCTTGTAGTACTCTGTATTATTCACAGCAGATATCGATCCTCATTGCTCTGTTCGGACAAGAGCGAGCGCCCGCACTGTTTGCTTTCTTTTTCTGCCAGTTTGCTTGTGAACGGAGCGCCACAGCGGGGGTGTTGCCCTTGCTTCCAATTGCTACCAACGAGATCAGTGATTCGACCCACTGCTCCATTGCCGATTCGACATGTTCCTGACGTGGGGTTGGTATCGGTTGCTGTCTGCGTAGAATTTATTCCGTATATGTAGGGTCCAGGCTTGGGGCGATCCCTTTTCCCTTTTGGGTTGCTGCGGAGCTTTGACGAACAGAGCGCGTGATCTCTCTTGTGTAACGTCAAGTCGGTTACAAAAGGCGTAGGGGCGAGCGCTATCACCTCATGAACCGGGTGATATCGACAGCTTCACCCACATCATTGAAGCCAATTCACAAGGTCTGTTCGTGAGTCGCTGGCGCAAAACGAATTAGCGGACCTTGCCTATCGTGCCGGTATTTAGAATCCCTTCACTTGGTCAGATCGCCATGTCTCGAAAACGGCATCTAAGAAAATGGCCTCATGCGAGGAAACTCACCTATTCCGGATCCGCCTATAGGGTCAATCCTCATACGGTGGTCAAGACAGGAGAAAATGTCTTCATGGCCGAGGCGGAAGCGATGAGATTTGTCAAGGAGAACACGACAATCCCAGTTCCCAGGGTTCGCTTCACATATCAAGACCGGGAGACGGGGTATAGTGCCGTCGTCATGGATTATATCGAAGGAGAAACGCTCCAGGCTGTGTGGGAGGACTACACCGAGGATGACAGAGAGGAGGTGATTGTTCAGCTCCGCGAGTATATGCAACAGCTGCGGCAGTGCAAAGGGACCTTCATTGGCAGCATTGACGGCACATGCTGCAATGACGCGTACTTCTGTGGCAGCCGCGCCGGCTTTGGGCCGTTTCCCGCAGAGCCTGAATTCAACGAGGGAATCTTGGAGGCGATGCGAGACGACTGTCCGGAGACGCATTTGCAGGCTTCGACGCAGCTATGGCTCAATAGCATGAAGGGCCACGAGTCGGTGCTGACGCACAACGACTTTGAGCCAAGCAACATCCTTGTGGATGGAACAGAGGTCGTCGGCATACTAGACTGGGAGTCCGCAGGCTATTACCCCGAATATTGGGAATACTGCAAGGCAATGCGGCGTCCGATATGGAACGATCCCTGGGTGGTCAGCCGAGCCATTGATCGCATCCTGACGCCCTATCCCCAAGAGCTGTCGGTGGTGTGGAGCACGAATGATGTCTTTTACTGAGACGACGAGACGGCAATGATTATGATGATGGAGAATTGGATATCGAAAGATCTGCGTGAAATTCATGGTGGTATTTTTGTTGATGGAATGGCGTTTGTGTTTCTGTCCTGTTTGTGGTATGAAGTTAGTAGATAATAATGGTATGACGAAGTTATATGGAGTACGAAGTATCTACTTCGTACGTATGTACATTGGCTTGCTTTCCTTGGTGGGGCTTAAGCTTGCCGATTGACTCAGCGTCACTTTTCAACTCTTCCATCTCTCCCGAGCGCATTGTGTATTTAAGAAAACACAAAGCCATAACAGTCGGTGTTTTACCCTTCATCTACACTTTGGGCTAATTCAGAAAAATTACGGAAAAAAAGATGTCACAAAAGGCCGACGAGCTCCTGAGGCGGCCGCTCTACAGTACGTTCAGTCCTCTGTAACCCCACCATTTTATTTATCGCGATGCGCATCATCCAACTCGCGCCTCCATGCTGAAATCCAGACTCTGCCAGTCTACGACCTCCCGCCAGAAGTCCTCAGGAGCTTGAAGCTCAAGCAAGGCGCCGATACGATCGCCGTTAGCGACGAGGATGCTGCAGCCTCCCCCAAAGAGCGAAGTCTCAATGCCTCGGACAGCCTCGTCGGCGCTCAAGCCTGCTCTCGCTGCGGACTGACCTTCGCCACGGTGCTGGATCAGCGCAGCCATCTCAAGTCCGACTTTCATAACTACAACCTCAAGCAGAAGCTCCGCGGCCAGAAACCCGTCTCGGAAGCCGAGTTCGAGAAGCTGATAGAGAATCTGGACGAGTCGCTCTCCGGCTCCGACTCGGAGGATACAGAAGATGAGGACGACGAGGGGCGCCAGGAATCTACGCTAACGGCTCTTTTAAAGAAGCAAGCTAAGCTTGCGGACAAACGGGATGCAACGGTCGATGGCGATTACACAAACGAGGATGAGTCGATCGGACGGAGAAATCGGGGCAAGCCGCCGTTGGTATGGTTCAGTTCGTCTGTGCTCCCGGAGAAGACCTACTTTGGGCTATACCGAGCTATCTTCACGGGAGAGGAGCAGCGTCAAACAGACCTTGTCGATGTCTTGAGGAAGAAGCAGCTCGAGTCGATATCAATACCCAAGCCTTCCAAGGATGGCACATTGCCCCCCGTTGCATACAAAGGCCCTCATTTCTTTCTCTGCATGATCGGCGGCGGACATTTTGCTGCCATGGTCGTTTCGCTAGCTCCACGGCCTTCCAAATCAGGCACGACCATGAACAGAGAAGCCACCGTGCTAGCTCATAAGACCTTTCACCGATACACGACCCGACGGAAACAGGGTGGCTCGCAGTCTGCAAACGACAATGCCAAAGGCAATGCGCATTCTGCAGGATCGTCGCTGCGTCGGTACAATGAGCAGGCCTTGATCAGCGACGTACGCACGCTGCTTCAGGACTGGAAGGTCCTTTTAGATACTTCAGAGCTATTGTTCATTCGAGCAACCGGCATGACGAACCGACGGACATTATTCGGGCCTTACGAAGGGCAGGTCTTGCAACACAATGACACACGCATACGTCCATTTCCATTCAGCACTAGGAGGGCCACTCAAAACGAACTCATGCGATCGTTTATCGAGCTGACTAGGCTTAAGATACGAGAAATAGATCCTGTCAAGGAGTCAAAAGAGTCGGAAAAGGGCACATCAACACCCACCAAGACGACTGCCAAACCGGTCAAACCCAAGCTGTCTGAAGAGGAAGAAACGGCGCTTTTGAACACTTCCCAACTTCAAGCGTTCATACGGCGATCCAAGCTCCCCGCACTTCTATCCTATTTCACAAGGAACGAACTTAGTGCAGACTTTGAGTTCTACCCCCCTGAGCAGTATCATCACGCCCCTCGATCACTTCATTTTGCCGCCGCACAAAACTCTGCACCTCTGGTATTGGGCATTCTGACGAGGGGCGGAGCTGACCCACTGATAAAGAACGGAGAAGGGAAGACTGCGTTCGAGCTCGCTGGCGACAGATCTACCCGCGATGCTTTCAGAGTTGCACGATCTGAACTAGGTGAAAGCAAATGGGATTGGGATGCCGCTAAGGTGCCCCCCGCAATGACTAAGGCGGAAGCCGATCGTCGCGATGAGCACGAGAAGCAAGAGTCGGATAAGACGGAGGCAGATAGACGCAAGACCGAAGAAGAGAGACTGCGGGCAGAGGGGCCAAAAGCTGCAGACGGTAAGAAGTCCAAGGGGAGTGTGCTAGGCGCAGGCCTTACCAAGACGCCTCAAGAGCGTAGGGAGGAAGAGGCGCGGGGCTTGACGCCGGAGATGAGGATGAGGCTAGAGCGAGAGAGGAGAGCGCGTGCAGCAGAAGAGAGGATACGAAGGCTACAGGGTGGTAGTTAATCTTCATGAATGAATATCACTTGGCGAATATAAAGGGACCCGAATACGCTGATGATTGCGACTTACCGTAATGTTGATAGTCCGTATTTCTGAGGGGTTCCACCTCTTCCACTTGCTGAGTATTAAAAGCCTGCACTCTTTGATGTCTGAGACTGAACTGGTCTCAATCCCCCCAGCACCTCATTCTCCAACACCAGAGTTCACGTCAAGAGTAATTCCATTCATGTTGTCTGGGTTCCATACTGGCGACCCTTCTTCGATCCGACAGTGGCTTCAGTGAAATCAAAGGATGGCCACATATCACGGGTTCACAGGTTTCTCCAACAAACCGGCCACTGCCAAGCCCATTGTTTGCGTGTTGGTAATATCACTATTCCAAGTCTTGTCAAAGGCATAGGCACGCGCCACCTGCTTCTATTGTAATGGGAGTAATGTAACCCCCGCCTAGGTCAAAGGAGATCGACATCATCGGACCGATATATAAATAAACACACCCGTTCTATCTTTAGCCTAGTATAGTTATACTGAATACGGCATACTAGTGATGCCAAGAGTTTTCCTTTGACGTCGAGGCATTCGTCATATTCAGCCTGATTTTGGCCTTGGTTGGTTAAATCGGGTAGGTCGTAATATTGCATAGCTGTGATGGAGGTATTAAGTGCCCATGGAAGGTCCCCCCTCGGTCCGAGAAATGACCGGTCTATTACAATTGAAACTGAAAAATCGGTTGCTTGTTTTGCCAAATGAGGCCCGGGTGTGTTACAACAATGGATCCAATTGGCTTATCAAGTCCTCAGGAGGGAGGTTTGGGATAATACGCGGGCTATGGATAAAGAGCTCTCCTATAAAGAGAATCACGAGGGTACGGAGTAAGTTTTCGGAGTAAATATACGGAACAAAAAGTCAGCAGTCTTGCTCTGAGGTCGAATAAGACCTTGGCAGTCGTCATAGGGACTGTAGCGAGATGGACGGCAATCATACAGACTATATATACTCAGGATGTGCTCGGCTGAAACTGAGATATAGGAGTCATGTCCGATATCAATCAAGAAACTCTTCAGTGAATCTGTTCAACCATGGCTCGAAAGATAGCAGGCATGATGGCTGCCGCTATGGCATTGCTGTCTTGTACATCACACCTAGTTCAGGCACAGTCCAAGCCTGTTTATGCCCATTTCATGGTATAATTTACCCTTCCCAAACTCTCTTTGAACACTGACTTATACGAAAAAAACACCGTCCAGGACTGGCTGAGCGAAATCCGGGATGCCAAAGAGATCGGCATCGACGGCTTCGCCCTCAACTGCGCGCCTCCCCGTGTCGACAGCTACACTACCAGGCAGCTAGACAACGCCTACGAGGCCGGTCATCAGGCTAACTTCAAAATGTTCATTTCCTTCGACTTTGCGTACTGGAGCAACGGCGACACCGACCTCATCACGAGCTTTATTAACAAGTACATCTCCCACCCTGCTCAGGCTTACTTCAACGGCGGTGCCCTTGCCAGTACCTTTGTTGGTGACAGCTTCAACTGGAACAATGTCAAGGCTGCTCTTGGTGGCAAGAAGCTCACGGTCATTCCCATGGTTCAAGACCCTGCATCGTTGGGAAACAACCAGTTTGGAATTGATGGAGCCTTTTCGTGGTACGCCTGGGCAACAGACGGCGGGAATAGTGTGATAAAGGTCAGAAATTGCCCTTTTCTACCTTTCTTTTGACCCCTTCCTTTAACTAATCCCCCTCTTCCTAATAATGCTGCCAGCGATGCAGCATTATTACGGATCAGAAATGGATTACCCTCATTTCTATCATTACTGTTGAGCGAGCTCCCTATTTCGGACACAAGTGTTGCTGGGGATGTGAAAAACCAGGGAGGTGGATGCAGTGTGACCTTTGAGTCTCTCTTCCGTTAACAACCAACTTCTACTTCTTTTTCTCCCTTTCACATCTTACCCCTCTCCCATTTCGTTTTTCTCTCCTTGAACCCAACCCTTTTGACTATGTACTCCCCAAGACTGTATTACATAGATCTACAGACTCTCCCCCGCGAGAATCTCAGATTAACAGCTCTAATGCAGGGCCCAATGACCACGATTTGGGACGATCGATTCATCAGTAACCTCAAAGGCCGTCCCTATATGGCTCGTGAGTGAACCTTCCCAACATCAACCCTAAACCTCCCACGCCCCTTTTCTCATACTCAGCTCGTCTCTACCCGAGCTACACTTTATTATCGAACTAATACGGCAATCTAGCTTACTCTCCCTGGTTCTTCACACATTTTAACACGAAGAATTGGGTCTTCATCGCTGAGGAGCAGCCTGCTCGTCGGTGGCAGCAGCTTCTTGACATGAAGCCAGCTCTGATCGAAATCATCTCCTGGAACGGTAAATGGTTGACCCCCTAGTAATCAGAAAGTGCCTTGCTAACTGGTGCTTTCCCTCTAAGATTTTGGCGAATGCCACCACATCTCGTAAGGCACCCTTACCTTTCACTCTGAAGAATCGGAAACTAACCTCTTATACAGCGGCCCTCAACCTAACTACAGCGACGATGGATCCTCCCAATGGGCTGCCGGCTACCCCCATGATGGTTGGCGCACACTGGCTAAGCCTTATATCGCTGCATATAAGGCCGGTGCATCCTCCCCAAGCGTCAACATCGATGAGATCGTCTACTGGTACCGCCCAACCCCCAAGGGCGTCCGGTGTACTAACGACGCCCTTGGCATCCCTCGCGGCGCGGAGCTGCACTCGGATTCCGTCTTTGTGAGCACCATGTTGACGGCGCCGGCTCAACTTACCGTTACGAGTGGAAACCTGCCCCCTGTTACAGTCAACGCTAACACTGGAATCAACACCTTCAACTTCACTATGGGTCTGGGTGTGCAGAGGTTCTCTGTGTCTCGCAATGGAAGGGCGATTCTGGGTGGGAGCAGCCCGAAGCAGATTACAAACTCCTGCCAGACTTACAACTATAACGCGTACGTGGGGACTTTTTAACTAGGTCTCACAATGATGTTAGGAAAATGAGACGACGGCGATGATGAAAATGCATGAATGAGGTTTCATTTTGGAATGATTGGCCCACACCGTCCATATGAAGTAGAATGTCCTCTTCAGCAGTAGATTCGTGAATGGGGTTGATGTGCTGAATCTTTCCAATAACCTCTTCTCCCTCGTTCTCTGCCTGATCCAATGTTAATTTGATGTTTCCAGTCCTTGGCTTGCTTCTCTATCATATCTCGTTCCTCCTTGTCCTGTGGTTGTGGCGATTGTTCAAACACCCCGAACAGATCAGTCTCCGGAGGCTCTAGGAACAGATTTGATTTCATAGCAGTGATGTCTGGTGTAGGTAGAGTCGGATATACTGCCATTAACCCGAACTCAACATTAGGGAGCGTTGGGATCGATACGGCTTGGTCTTTGTCAACATAAGAGGGGCGGTATATCTCACCATCTGTGATTGAGGCAAGAAATTCGGACAGATCAGACGCTGCTCTCAAGCGTTGTAGGATTTCCAGGGCCTCCATCTCGGGAGATGTCTTGAGCCGGCCGAGAATATCGCGAAAGGTCTGGTGCTCCTCCCGGAGATTTTCAATGTAATTCCTTTTGTAAAAACATTCTGTTCCGCGTTTGGTACAAAATGTACATCTGGGTGCATTTCCGTCGCACTAGAAGGTATAATAAACTGAATGTCCCGCATCAAACGGAACACAGGGGCCAACAACGTACCCGGGACTTTCTTGTCCGACATGCAGTACATGCATTCTGCCGGCCGACGCGTCGTCTTTTAGACAGTCTCTCCTCCTGGCTCGTATCTCCAGACTCTCGGGATGGTTTTGGAAGAATAGGTTTGTATGTGGAATGCATTTCACAGAATATTCTGAAGCAGTCCTAGGCTCTGTCGTGTTTGCAATGGAGAAAACGAAAATGAAATGCCGAGAGCGGGCGTTTGTCTTCAACGCCAATGCATATATTCCACTACTCTATTTAGCAGTCTTTTGGGGCAATGTCCGTCTTCACTCGTCATTATATATGTAACACAACTACAAACGCTGACGTTTACATGTAGGAGAAGCATTCGCATGAATGCCAAGCGTTCACGAAACCTGATTGTACTGCCTACTTGTTGTCAAAAGCCAGCTACCTATAGAAGCCACTTATGTTGTTGGTGAGGCTCCCCTAGCGGTTATCCAATCAGCTTATGCTTACAAGGCCGGGTCAGCGGTATACGTGGACGGGGTGAAGCCAGCAGGTAAAATCAACGTCATTCTGACGTGGCTCTTGATCCAATTTCTTTCATTCTCTTATTTCTTTTTATTCCAAGCGTCTGAATACCCTAAGGTCACTCAAATCAGGATCTTATACGAAGCACGGGGTGAGGCAGTGTATTGTTCACTGCAATTAACGCATGTGAAACGCGGCCGGGGAGGGAAATTGTCAAAATCATCTGTGAAGCCTATCCGACGAAGAGATCCATATTAATCGGAAGATGGGTTAAGAGAAGATGTCATGGAATGCCTGTGGTGGTAGATGTGTCATGCATCGCGCTCACTCATATCACAATCACCCAGTGAACTTCACCGAGAGTATTAAGAATAGCTGACACAATGTAATGAGGAATGTGAGGCTTGTCTCATAGCTTTGGTGAACGTTTGCTTGGTCCATTCCTGGCAAACCCACCACGGCTCCAGCGACGGAATTCCTTCACAATGACCATCCGAATTGGACAGGAAGTCTCACCTAGCCCGTGATGCAAGCACCCGCGAGCGAACTACAGACTCTGCTGAAACTTGGTCCTCAAAAAATAATCAGTATCGGGCTTGCCGTCATACCGAAGTATAAGAAGAGTGATGTGTACCAGACTTTGGAGTTCCAGCATTCTTCCATCACACTCATCCATCTTCATTATCTCATGCCGAGCACTCTTCCATCGGCGGAAAACCCACAAGACTTCAATCCACCAGTCATCAAGACTACATGTGGTGTGTGTGGCCACAACTTCCGCAGTTCGGCAATCATTTGCTAGTGTTTAGATCTCGACCACACCTTGTAGGGGTGGAGCTTCTTCAAGGGCAGAATCTTGCCAACAGAAGCCATAATGAACAGATCTCTGGCCATCAGAGTGACGGATTTATCCTTTGGAAGCCAGTGGAAACGTTCTGCATAGATTGTATCGATGAACGGCGAGAATCGGCATGGAAAGATGAAGAACCTCGAACGCCTATTTCTGGGGAACTATTGGCTATAAAGTGAAGCTTTTTTGTTATGTTATGTTTGAGGTTAATCTTCTGAGGCTAAAGATTCCGTCTGTATTGGCGCCCTCTTTCTCTTCAATATCTCCAACCAGGCTTGTTTCTTTCGTTCGATTCAGCATATCCATGGAGGCAGCGCCCTCTAACTCTTTTACCCCTGCCACGTAGACACTGAATGGGTCCTCCTGTACAGAACTTTTTTAGTAACAAAATGGGGGGGCTTGCCTTATTACAGCAACCTCGCTCTCGAGCATGGACTTCACGCTGAATCCCAGACATGACTGGAGAGGCACGCGCACACTATTCAGGATTGTAATTGCACAAAGTAGCAGATATCATAGATTTAACGAGCCTTATGACTTCTACTTGGCGCTGGAGTGAAGAAGCTGCACGCTTCGTCGCTGTGGTGAGAGGAAGTTAGACGCAGGATATGGTCTTCTGGGATTGATGCGATGAACAGGGCTCTAAACGATGTGATCATTCAGCTGTTGTGGGTTGCGTGAGTTGGAAATAATGAACGTCGAGGGAGAGGAGGAATAGAGACGGCTAGGGTCTTCAGGCTCCTGGAACCGACGTGATAACTGACTGCCAGCTGGCTGCACTATAACTTACTATTTCGTTATTTTCATAATTTCTCAGTAATCCGGCAAATTACTTATTTCTTCTAGGTTCTTATTCTTCTTTTGGCACTTTGGTGCCTCCATTTCAATTTGAGATCTCTGGTCTAAATCTCAAGGAGAATGACCTTCTGGCAGTGCGGGTATACCAGGAGCAGGCCTAAAATTTGACATCTTCTCAACAGACCGAGTATATCGATCTCCTCCGAACAAGAAATTTGAGATCCACTAACAAGGGCAAAGCTCCCTAGCGAGCCAAAAGTTATACAATAAGTTGTGGAATAGCGGGAAGGCCCAAGAGAATGAGATGACATGGTCTCGATGGCTCATCTTGCGAGCCCTTTATCGTGACGAGCTGCTTGTGAAACTCGAGCCTTCCATTAAGAAGTTTGGCTTGTCTGTACCACCTGTCAGCAAATATGATATGATATGTACCGCCGCCAGTTCCAGTTACCTGAAAACGGCGCTGAGGCCCTACCCTTTGATCGCCGAGCGCCCTTAGATAAAGGAGAAAATACCACGAATAACAAAGTATAGAAACCATCCGCAACAATACATAACTATAGATGCCTAAATGCTAATAAATCAGGGACTGTTTATTTATGGTTGCTGTAGATTCCTTCAATTGCTGTAAATTTCTTCAATTACTATAATTTATTCATTATATAGAGATAGATAATGTTATTATTCTTAATATATATGGTTTGGAAGATTATATTTATCTAAAATGTAATATGTAGTAACTGTTTTAAACTCTAATTCGTTAATAAGGACTTAATGGTATATCTTCTACATAATAGTTATAACGGATCTATTTCGTAGCCAGCTTTATAGGAGAGCTATCATTCTTCGATTGAATAGTGTCCTGCAATAAGTCGGTAGCCCCAAGAAGTATACGTGCCCGATACCAATAAGCTTCACCAAATCTTCTTCTAGCGTAGGTATCCCTTAAAGGGGGTATCTTAGATCCAGACATATAAGAGGGCATTAATTCAACCTAAGTGAAGTCTTTGGTAGAGGGTATAATAGACTTCCTCTATGCTGATGGTACTATCTCGAAATTTTCTCCCCCATCTTTCTTCCACACGTGGTCCACGAATCTGCATGGGTGAGGGTGTTCGGACAATCCCCAGTTCTCTTTCCGCCTCAGCTAGTGGGGGAAGTAGATGAGAAATACTGTCAGGGGTACCTTGGGTATACTTATAGAGTTTGTGGCATAAATTTTGCGTTTTCTACCTATCCAATGTTCCAGTTGGTCATTTTCTTGCGAGGTCTAGCCAGACCTGTGGCTATGATCAGTATGGCCATTGTGAGGAGCCCATAGGGGTGCTTCCTCCAGAAGGTTTACGGGATTTCTTTTTACCGGACCTTAACCTAGATAACCCAAGCCTTCCGCCTCGTATTACATTGTAATTCATTGCCGCTTCGGCAAATCTATCCGAGCTTCGGGGCCTAGGCAGGAATGTCAGCCTCTTTGATGAATTTGCTTGCCCCATGGATAAACTCGTTATGGCTTTTGTGCCGAAATAAATGCTGCAGGTCTCCGGATTATCGTCTAAGTGCTTATCTGTTATAATATGAGTAGTTCTGCACCGGGGCCGCGGCAGGCCGCCAATTCACTCCTCGACCACCAGGTTTGTGAAGATTTGGTCCGAGTAGACCTCATCTGGGAGATCCAAAGGGGCTCGCCTGTTGGATTTCCTAGCCTTGGAAAGCTTCCTTTTAATACCGTCACGAATTGAACGCAAGTCAAACATAGAAATACCGATCTCAGTGATGAACTGGGCTCGGGTCCCATCAGGCAAAAGTTTCCGTCTGCAAAGGAGCTCAAAATTGACAGCCATAAGTAGGGCATCTCTCTGTTCGATAACTTCGCGGATGTATTCAGTGTTTGACTCGTATGAGAAAACAATCATCAAGTATGGCGATATGAAGAAAACGGAGGCGGGGATGATAGTGAAAAAGGGGGGAGGAAATACCTTTTCAGATAGAACGGGTATAACTCTGAACGATAGTAGTGAACTCTAAGTTGAATGACGACTCTTATCAGTAAAAGCCAATAAAAGGAAGTTGTTAACCAGTATTCCGCTCCTGGAATCGACTTGACAACTGACAGCCAGCTGGCTGCAGCATTACTTACCACCCCGTTACTTTCATAATCTCTGGGCAATCCTGCAAAGTAAGAAGTTTCTTCCTTTGTTTTCTGCCTTCTTCTTCTTTCTTTCTCTTTCCAGCTTCGCAACATTATCAACGCCATCATCAGCGCCATCATCAGCAACCCCCTATCACCAGCTTAAAACTGGCTCATAACCAGCTCACTCCATCAACTCCCCACCAACGGGCACCATGAGTGCACAAGAGCGCATGAATGGAGGCCACAAGCAGAAATGACCGCGTAAGGATGATGGCGAGAGCACGCCAAGTGAGCCTTCTATCAAGAAGGAAGTTGGTTCCTCCATACCACGTATCAGTACATACGATGTATACCACTGCCGACTCCCGTTGCCTGAAAACGGCGTTGAGACCCCGCCCTTTGATCACCGAGCGCCCTTGGACAAGGGGGGTGAAAGTGACAGCAGCATATCATCCCACCAGAAGAGCGCAGCCGGCAACACAAACGCGACAAAGCGTCCTCTTGAGGCTGATGGCGAGGCCTCACAGTCTAGCCCATCACAACATCGCGAAAAGCAAGCCCGTTTGACCGAGAATGCCGAGGTCCCAAAAGCTCCCGCGGAAATCTCCTACAAGTTATCCAAGCCCTTCAAATGTGTGTCATGGGTAGAGTCTGTGGATCAGCCCAGTGGCGACACGTCGAAACCCAAGAGCTCCGCCAGTGGTTCTGGCACACGTTCCGTCAGGTTCGCTGACAACTATACTGTCATTGGCCAAAGAGAAGAGACAGTCATCAGCGACTCACAAACCACCTATAAATCGACCCAGCGTATGAAGGCTAGTGAGAAGCAGCCTAAGCTCACTGCCACCGACAACCAAGCGGTTCAGCACGTGCTTACGCAACAAAATGATATCATCAAGTCGGATGAAACCATGGCAAAGTTGGATGAAGTCATGACAGAGTTGGAAGAGGTTATGAAAACCCACACTCACATCATAAGTGTACAAGTCGACTTGAAGACTGCGCTTGACGACGTCGAAAAACGCATGACAGAAAGCGAAGAGAAAATCCAAACTATTAGTGACAAGGAAACCCAAAATTTCACCTGGACCACCACAAGGGATGGGTGAGGCTGGGTTTGAGAATTAGCTTTGGATGCTAAGTGCTGGGTAAGTCTTCAGACAGCTCGACCAATGCAAGTTTTGATGATTATTAGGCTGCTTGAAGCATAAGAGTACTGCGGGCTTGTAGGTGACTTATAGGACAGCTAGCACCATAATTTACTATGTTGGCAATGCAATTTCGTATTTCGTCCTGTTACACCATCTCGTATCACAAACGAATGAAGATCTCTCGCACCTGGTATGATCCTGTCAACCTCAGTAACGGATTATTCCACATCACGGCACATTCCACAACATGACACATTCCTTCATTCCAACGCA